>JBBMOC010000102.1:561769-638869 GCA_037975185.1 Centropyge bicolor | reverse complement strand
TGTGGGTATACCTAGTCTGTGTCTCCCTTTGTCCTGTGCCAGTTTGTCTTGTCTCAAAGACACCAGTCCATGCTACGTTTTTTGTCAATCAAGTTTTGTATTCTTTGATATCCTGCTTAGTTGTTGTTTTTTTTTGCCTTAGTCTTGTCTTATGTTATTTTGATACTTATTATTGTTATTTTTATTGTTTTCCTCCAAAGAGTGATTAATCATTGATACTTTGTCATTAAAAGATTGTTTATTTGAACTTTGAACTGTCTCCTGAGTTGTGCATTTGGGTTCTAGTCCTAGTTCAGTTGTGACATTTTTCAAAAAAATTTCAAGCACTTCAGCTTAACCTCAGTATTTTTATTTCATGTTACTTTCTACTTGTACTCCACAACATTTCTGAGTCCCACTGCACTGTAACAGAATTTATGTTAAAAACATTAAAAAAAGAAGAAATTGGAAAAAGTTGCAGTTCTGGTAAAGATAGCTTCATTTAAATAAACAACTAAAAGAGGGAAAATTTTTAACTGCCAATAAAAGATTATGGAAAAGTTTAAAAAATGAATACAAATTTGTTTAGCAGAATGTTTTCTTCTTTTCCATGAGTCATCTTTTAAGCCCTCAGATTTATCTTATCAACCTTTGGAGGTGTTCTGTTGCATCTACCTAACTGTATCTACAGTCATTTAAAAAGATAAAGTTAAAACTAGCTCAGTAGTAGTTGTTCAATTGTTAACAGTATTAGCAATTTGACAATGAAATATATGATAACCTATGAGTCTTCTACTTTTAATTCTTTAGGTAGACAGTGTTTTATTAATGATACTAACCCTAACCCTAGGACTTTTACTTTCACTTTTTTGTAACTAGTTATATTAAAAGGTCAAGGATTTCCACAAATGTATTTTGTTTTATATATCTGTGAAAAGAAAGGAGTACATTTTGTATTCCATTGCACCAACATGATGATGATATGTGACTTCTGACACTCTAAAAACACAAACATTATGACACAGTGATACACAGCCAAAGAGAGAATTAAGGGCTGGTGTGGTTATATAGTATTGAAACCAGGGGTCCAAGGTTCTCCAGGTGCACCACATGTGTACACAACCCTCAAACATGAAAGAAGCGAATAAAATGGATCATTAAAAGTGGAGTGGAGAGAGACAGTTTCTCCTTCATAATGCCAATTCCTCTGAGCGATGTAACACACACGAACACACAGACCACCCCAAGATTTTGACAGCTCCTGTGTGTGTACCCTTTGATTGATGATCCCTATTCCAAATGTTTTTTCATCCAAATCAGTGGGAGTTTAAGTGCCGCGTGCATGTTAATACCAAACAAAACATTAGCCAGAGTGGTCCAATTGCTAACTCAGTCATCACTCATCTCTCTGAGGCGCCACATGACTCCAGGACACAGAGGGGTAGACGTGCAGAGAGAAATGGAAGGCAGACACCATCAGAGCTTGCTGGTTTTACTCACGTGCTCCTGTGAAATTTACTCAAGTTGTGTGAAAACTGTCATATTATGTGGGCTGTCTTTTTGAAAATTTTTGAAAGCATTTATGACCATTTGTAAGTTAAACATAAAAGGTCATCTATTGGCAGGATCAAGCTGATAAAGGAGATGACAGAAAACTGTGACTGAACTTTGTAGCACTTCACATCTTCTCCATGTGCTTAACAGGATGTAAAACAACACAAGCAGCACAAGACTAATACCCCTTTCATACATAGATGCAAGTATGACTTTAGTCTACTCTATTGCGTTGGGCACATGCTGGGCTCTATCATATGAGACAGACAGCTGCCACTTTTTGCAGAGACTCCAGTCTGCAGTTTAGTCCTAGTTTATTGGTGAAGTACATTGACAAGCCAGAGAATTTTACAGAATGTCATTGAATAATTGCCAAATAAACATTCTGTATTTCAAGTCAATTCAATGTTATTTATATAGCATTTCATATAAACCAGGAGTTTATATGTGTAAACATAGTGAGGGGCAGGAAAGAGAGGAGTTCGGTGCATCATGGGAAATTTGGCAGTCTATGTCAATAGCAGCATAACTAAGGGATAAAATAAGTATAATAAAATAGCATAGTAAAATATAAATATAAGCTTTATCAAAGAGACTCCTTTTAAATTTGGAGAAGGTGTCTGCCTCCCGAACCCATACTGGGGCCTGGTTCCACAGGAGAGAAGCTTGATAGCTGAAAATGTAGTGAAACTAATAATAAAGAAATATAATCTTTTTTTCCCCAGTTCTTCTCAGCACATGTACCCCAGCATTCTGGATCAGCTGGAGAGCCTTCACTGACATATTGGGGTAGCCCGATAATAAAGAATTGCAATAATCTTGCAAATGCATGGACCAGTTTTTCTGCATCTTTTTGAGACACATGTGCCTGATTTTTGCAATTTTGCATTTATGTATGCCATCTGGAGTATCTATAGCGGTTGTGAGCCAAGTAAAAAAAATTCTGTTTTGTCTAAGTGTAATAGCAAAAAGAACTGCAGACCATTCATGGTTTTATGTCCTTAAGACATGCCTTAAGTTTAGGTAACTGCTTGGTTTCATCTGGCTTTGACCAACATAATTTGGTATCATCTGCAAAACAATGAATGTTTCTGAAGTGTTTCCGAATAATATTGCCTAAAGGAAACATTTCATAGAATTGGTCCAAGCACAGAACCTTGTGGAACACCATGATTAACTTCTGCATGCAGGGAAGATTAATTGTTAGCATTTCTGAATTGATTGCAGTTTTAGTCTGAATTAGGTAATTTGTAACTCTCACCAGTGCTGTTTCTGCACTATGATGAACTCTAAGTTCTGACTGAAAATCCCCAAATAAACCATTGTTGTGTAGAAAATCACACCACTGTTTGGGGACTGCTTTCTCAAGGATCTTTCTCAAGGAGCTGTTACTACTGAGGGCAATGGGAATACATGGCTTAATAGAGCTATGGCTCTGTCTGTCTGGCTGCAGTGCTGAAAAGAAACCTGATGTTGATCTTATTTTCCTCTATTAATGATAAGTAATACGCCGGCATTGCGCAGGGCTTTCCTATGTGTCATTCACTTTATGCTTGGAGCACTGTCAACAAGAAGTTAGTGTAGGGGCCCTCTGTTCTATTGAGACATATAATTGAAAAAAAATGCCAATGAAATAACTCCCTTAAATCCATCTTAAGCCTGTTAAGTCTGTTTTTACAGACTGGCTAGTTTTGTTTCTACCTGTGAATTATGACACTATTTTGTTCTGTACAACTTGGTTAAAACTAAAACGTCCCACGTTTGGTAGAATCTGCAATAAAACTTCGCTGATAATGGTCTTGAATTTCATGATTTCCAATGTTTAATGTTCTTCCCATTAAAGTAAACACACTGATCAAGGTTTAGTATAAAAACTCTTCACAGCTCTTCTTTAAAGACAGTCTCTCGTCCTCCCTAGAAAGACATCCAGTGACACAGGATAAGCAACTGGGAGCTGCCATTAACTCCCCACAGCTCTGTGAGCTGCAGCAGAAAAGCTGCATTTGAAATCCGCCTGAGGAGTGAAGCAGAGGGCTGGAGTGCTACTAATGGCTTGATGTGGCCCCTGACTGTGTTCATTTCAGAGCAACCCAAGCTCATCCTCTCCCTACTGAGCAGCTAATGCAATTACACCCTCACATCTGCAGGGGGCTCCCTCTGTCTCCATCTCCACCTCAGCCCACTGCTCTCTTTGTGACTTTGTGTTTGTGTGTGTGTGTGTGTGTGTGTGTGTGTGTGTGTGTGTGTGTGTGTGGATGGAGAGGTAGAAGCTGGGACTGGTAGGTCTCATGCTCATGATTTACGGTTAATCAATCATCGTGCTGCCTTAATGACACCCTGCTGCTTCCCTAATGCCTTCTGGCAGAGGCAGAGCGCTGCTGGCACGGAGCTCATGCAGGCACACATATGGTCGCCTCAAGTGAGTGACAGGACCCCTTTTCGTGTGTGCTGTCCTGCACGCTGGATGCCATCAGCCACATACAGCCACCGCTGGCTCGGACTGGAACGGTGGTGGAGGGGGGAAAATGAGAAAAGAAAGAGAAAGAAGAAAGTGATGGAGAGAGTAGAAGAGAATTATTGCACCTCACCTGATTGGCTCTCCATCCATGCCTCTTGAAAGTAAACTGTCAACAACAATGCAATAAGTAGTGTTCCCAGCTTCTGTGCTGGCAACACCAGCAATAATTGTGTGAAATCAACATTTGAGGAAGGCTGAAATGAATACTGAAAAATCAGTTCATTTGGGAAGTAATTCTTAAATATTCGGGTAAGGGCAGTGTCAGTCAGACAAATGCTGGAGGAAATGTGAATCACTCTAATATTCACATATTTTGGTGAAGTCCAGTCCATTAGTCCATTTTTAGCAATGCTAGTGGTGTAGCTCTATAGTATATATGGCAATGTCAGTGTGATGACGGCAGGTCCATCTCTTTGGTCCAGGCCTACAACAACTGTTGGATAGATTGCCATGCCATTATGTGCAGTCATTCATTCCCTTCTGGACATTTCTATCAACCTCACCTGTCATTTGTGTCCATTACAAATTAGCAAATGTTAGCATGCTAACCTAATATGGTGGTTATGTATGTTACCATTGCCACTATGAGTTTGCTGGTATACTGATCTTAGCATGTAGCTCATTAAGGCTGATCTATGGTCACCTAAACTGAGACCTTTCTTTCAGACGTGATTTTCATGAAGTACGCTGCTGTGTTCCTGCATGTTCCACTTGTTATTCCTTGCTCAGTCATCTTTATTTTTCAGAGTGGTTTGTGCATGTAGCTATGTGTACAGTAAGTCACTTATGCTTTTGTTGTTTCTGAATATTTCTACCTTTCCAATGCTCCCCACTTTGGTGGATCCTCCTGACAGAGAGATCAGATCCCTCACAACAGCCTTATGCACCACACCCAAACCGTCTCTGTAGAAGTATGAAGAACAGTTCTGGTTCAAACAGAGCGGATGTTCGATTCCAAACCCCTGAGGTATGTGTCTTCCAATGTAGTGGATCCTGATCCCTTTACAATTAACTCTTTCTTGATGGGGTTACAAAGCTCAGAACTACCCTGGGTAGAGCAGACCCAGAATCTGAATTACTAAGCAGAAATTGTTGAAGACTCAGTAAAATCCTCAGTTTTCAGTTCTAGAATTGCCTTATCTGAGTGTGGCAAGAGTACAAGGAAGACCTGAGAGGTGGGTCTGTGGTGATCCTGGTTGACCCACATTGTCCAATGTGTAATGCCTGGACATGATAACTAAATCTGCGCAGCAGAAATACAGGTGAAGGGCAGAACTTTCATCAGATTTGTGGCTCGTCTGATCCAGCTACCTGCTCTTCTTTACCTTCCTTAGAAAGGCCAACGAATAAAACCATGACAATCCATCCAGATTTGTCCTTTAATGCACATATAAAGCAAATTTCCCGGACCGCCTTTTTTCACCTCCGGAACATAGCAAAAATCAGGCATATCCTGTCCCAGAAAGATGCAGAAAAACTAGTCCATGCATTTGTAACTTCTAGGCTGGACTACTGAAATTCTCTTTTAGCAGGCTGCCCTAATAAGTCGTTAAAGACTCTCCAGTTGATCCAGAATGCTGCTGCACGTGTTCTGACAAGAACAAGGATAAGAGATCATATCTCACCCATTTTGGCTTCTTTGCACTGGCTCCCTGTCAAATCAAGAATTGAATTTAAAATCCTTTTGCTAACCTATAAAGCTCTTAATGCTCAAGCACCATCATATCTTCAAGAGCTCATTGTACACTATTTTCCCAACAGAGCACTACACTCCCAGAATGCAGGATTTCTATTGGTTCCCAGAGTCTCCAAAAATAGATTTGGAGCCAGAGCCTTCAGTTATCAAGCTCCTCTCCTGTGGAATCAGATCCCAGTCTGGGTTCGGGAGGCACCCTTTGCACATTTAAGAGTAGGCTTAAAACCTTCCTCTTTGACAAAGCTTATAGTTAGGGTTGGTCCAGGTGAGCCCTGAGCCATCCCTTAGTTATGCTGCTATAGGCTTAGACTGCTGGGGGACTTCCCACGATTTACTGAGGTTCATTCTCCTCTCTCTCTCCTCCACCTGCATCCATTCATAACCCATCAATGCATCGTACTAATGCAACTTCTTCTATGAAGGTATTTCAGGTGCAAAATGTTTGAGCATCTGTAATATTGAATTTGCATGTGTATCAGCAAATTTGTATTCCCACACTCTAAGAGTTGTGTACTTGTAAAATAATTTCTTGTATGTGCCGATTTTTTTTCTTCCCACAAATACAACACAAAAATACATATTCACAAAATTGTAATTTCAGGTGCACAAATCATATTTACAGGTGCACAAATCACATTTACGGGTGCACAAATCATATTCACAGGTGCACAAATCCCTTTCTGCAAGTCACACATTTCAACACTGACACGCTCACATTTTGCACCTATTGTTGCAGCGCACTAGGTGCAAAACATACTTGTGCACCTGTATCGTATGAAGTGAAGTTGCAGTGAGAATTTGAATATGTGCAAATCTGAATGTGAACTTGTGCAATAACTATGTGAAATAATTTACCAAGAAAATAGCTGTGTCATTTAACACACAAACACAAATAGCAATTTACAACCACTCGAATCCTCCCCACGAGTCACACATTCTCTGTTTTCTACAAGTGCAAATCAGAAATCGTACTTCCGGTTCCGCTGAGATATTTGGTGCAAAACTACAGAACGAAGCTACAAAACTACAAAACGATCTGTTCATAAATTCTATGAGCAAAAGGCGGGCCCGCTCTGAGATTGACAGACTTTTCGGCCAGTCAGAGAGAAGCTTTGTCCGCCCACTAATTTCTGTGGATTCCTAATCAGGTTTTGTAATTTATATGTCTTAAAAACTCAACTTCGCCGCCACATTTACCGCTAGCAGGGTCGCTCGTAGCCTTTCCCTTCGACATGGCTTCGTGGGTAGCGTCCCTCCTTCCAATTGGCTGTGGGACGAAAACGACCGACCTCGGATTGAATGAAAACCTCTGATTGGCTGGGCGGACAAAGCTTCGTTTTGCACCTGAAATGCCTTCATATTTCTCTCTCTCTCTCTCTTTCTGTCTCTGTCTCAACCCAACCAGTCACGGCAGATGGCTGCCCATCATTGAGCCTGGTTCTGTCTCAGGTTTCTGCCTGTTAAAAGGAAGTTTTTCCTCGCCACTGTCACATCAAATGCTTGCTCATGATGGGAACTGTTGGGTCTCTATATGTTGTCGGGTCTCTTGACCTGCTCTGCATGTAAAGTGCCTTGAGATAACTAACGCTATACAAATAAAATTGAATTGAATTGATAGATTGATTGATAAATATTTCAGTTTGAGCCAAATTGGAGTACAGACCAGCTAACATCACCAGCCCTGGAGCCATGCTGCTAAACATCTATAGGTTTCAAAAGTATGATTCCTACATCAGCAATACAATCAAAATAAAAGACAGAGGTGAAGATCACTGTTTACACACAAGAAGAGAAGATGCCAATGTCCGGCAACAGTAGCACAGAACTTGACTGGACACAGCCCTAAGGTCTTGCTGCTATGGACCTGATTTTGGGATGGAGGAAATAGATGAAGGGCTTTATCTGTGTAGATGACGGGTCCTTTTCTTGGGGTGGGGGTTTGCTTTTCATTCCTCTGAAGATAGCATGACACGTAGACTGCAGCAATCCACATCCACAGAGCAGAGCCTCACCAAATATAGCGGAAATATTTTTCTAGCACTCTGTAGGAAAACCCCTGTAAATCTAAAATGATATTTATCCTAATCTGACATGGTATTTGCCCCAAACAAACCCTGAAGCCAAGTGTCATCACATCAGTCAGAAAGAACACAATAATAGGCCCTTTGGAGCCAGTTCACAGTGTGCCCTACTGTGGCCCAAACCTGGCACAGCTTAGGGCATCATTTTGCATCCTGGCCTCTCATCCATACAGATAATCAACAGTGCTCTTTCCATGGAAAAGAGTTGGGAGTCGATTTGCATGCAGGCGGCTGCAGTCAGAGGCCCATCTGTCCATTGGAGCTAATTTATGTTAGTTGTTGTCATCGTTGTCAACACACAACAGCCCCCCTTTCATCACTCCCCACCCCCGCACACACACCCTCCTCATCAACAGAAGTGACAGCAGAGGAGCTCTGGAACTAAAAGAGCAATCCATCATCTAAGTAAAGCTCCAGTTTGACACCACACACAGACTGTTAGACTGTAGACTGAGGAGAGTGAAACTATGAACATGGAAAATATATACATATTCATTAAGGCCTTTTCCAAACAATTGTTTCTGAACATATAATTTATATTTTGTCTATTGTCTGCAGAGAACACAAAAAGGATTCTACTGTACAACTTAAAGCACTCTTCTAACCGATTGTTTCTGGAAAGGTTCTTTGGAAGAGCACTTTCACTTCAAAGAAAATAAAAAATATTAGAAAAATGTAAAAAAAAAAAAAAAAAAAAAAAAATCTGATTTCCATAAGGAACCTTTTGGTCAGTTTGTTAGATTAACCTCCATGCAGTCAACCCAAAGTACACTAATATAACACTAGAATGAATGATTTCAAAGGTATTCATGTAATTATGTAAAATCACATGAGCATTCAACTAACTTAAAAATTCTTAGGACATATTCTGAGCCTGATGTAGTGTACATGGAATGAAATCCATTTACTTGCAGGAAGACACATATTAAAGTGGCTGTAATCAGTATTTTTAGAATAACAATAGACATCAGTTGACTCTAAAAGGGGTTGCTAGTAGTGATGATACCACAGAGTTATCACCTGACTGCAGTTCCCCTCAGCTCTACAGCGCTTTGGCATCTTTCTGCTTGTTGTTTTGTTTTTATGACCCACAACCTTACTGTTTTGGTGGATTCTCTCATAGCATCATTCTTGGTTACAGATGACACCTTTTTTGTCAGATGGTGCTGCAGCTTTTTATGTATTTTCCCCATTTATACATTTTCACTGTTCAATTATTTAAATGTGTTTAAACTAATGTCCTGATGCCTGTTGGCATCCTGCTTGTCCTAAGGCCTTTCAGGACTCTGTGTTCATGGGTGCTTGATTATTCCATGCCAATCACTCCAGACAACACCAGTGTTCACATCACTCTCATACACAAGAGATGTCCTTTTGATACCAAACAAGATCAGATGAAATCATAACAAAATCAACTAGAAAAGCACTCGGAGAGCACAGACCTCCGCCAAGCAGCACAGTTCTCCCAGCTTATTGTGACTTACACCCCAAAATATTAGTCCTACCCTTGATTTATCTATTTCAATGGATTTCTCAATAGTTATCTCCGAAAATCGACATTTCCGTAATGGTGGTTTTCCGGATCACCTCCAAAAATGTATCATTTGTTCCTTGTCCCAGAAAGGACATTTCCTGAAAATTTCATCAAAATCTGTCCATAACTTTTTGAGTTATGTTGCAAACAAACAAACAAACAAACAGACAAACCAACGCCGGCAATAACATGACCTCCTTGGCAGAGGTAATAACACCAGAATCTGCTACGAACACCAGGAAACAGGAATCATGGTGCTGACTGAGAGGTGGCTTCACTCAGACATTATCAATTGTGATTGGCATTGTCATTGGCTGAGATGGAGAGTTTTTCCCTTGCTGGGGCAGACAAGACAGCATCTTTGGAAAAAGGCAGAGGTGGCAGCAGCAGTGGACAGGGCTCTGGTATGTGACCCTGACCCTTGAACTACTCTACCTATGTTTAAAATTGTTTAACCTTCTCAGAGAGTTTGGGAATATGATCCTCTGTGCAGTCTGTCTTCCAGTGTGAATGCTACTGGAACACATAATTGATTATACACATGATCAGTTGCAACGCACACTATTATAATTAGAGACTTTAATGACTGTGGGCTTGGACTGGTGCTACCTGGCTATGAACGATATGTGAAATGTTTTACACAGAAGTGTAGAATTTTTGGACATGTGTTATGGGAAGTGTCGACACTGCTGGATTGATTGAGTAGCTAATTCTGATCACAATAAGATGTAATTAGTTCCAATTTACAAGACAGTTTTGAAGAGCTGTAAACAGAAGATTAAAACAGTGTCTGTGTTGTCAAATGACGGTGTGGAATCTCTGGAAGACAGTTTTCTCTGCACTGTCTGGAATATCTTCCATAGCCAGGACTTAGACATTGACAAGGCAATGACAGACTGTATTCATTTTTGCGTTGAACGTGTTCACCAAAAAGTTGTTATCAAGTCAAATAACAAACCTGATATTACAAAACAGATAAAATGCTGAATTAACAGGAATAAAGTAACATTTAAAACTCAGGACCAACAGAAGGATATTTTAGAGGAAAAAGACGACGAGTGTATTTAGAAGCTGGACTCTCTGACCGCCACTGATCGATCCACAACATGTCCTGTCCTTTTTAAGCATGTCCCCCTAAAGAAGACTATGGGACCTGATGGGTTTTCACCTTTTCTTTTAGAAACTCATGGAGAAGATCTAACATCAGCATGGTGCTCTATTTTTCAACAGTCCTTGGGTATTCAAAAGGTTCCTCCTCTTTGGAAAAGTCTTGTTATTAATCCTGTCCCTAAACAGGCCCATCCAACTGAAAAAAAATGATTTTAGACCGGGTGCTCCAGGGGACAGGAGATCTCATGCTTGGCAGCTTGATATTGATTTTGGCTGAGCTTTCAACACTCTTCAACACGCCAGATCTTTTAATTCAGAAAGAAAACTGGATATATAACAAACAGAACTGAGAGGGTAAAGGTCAACAACTGTTTGTCTCAGTTATGAGTGCTGGAGTTCCACAAAGCTGCATCAACTCACCTGTTCTTTTCACACTGTGAAGGGTGATGAGATGAGAACATATGAGGGCTCATCCAGGCACTCACAGATACTATATCCTTCCTATATCATCAAAATGAAAGTTAATTGCTTTTGGTTCAAACCAAACCACAAACTTCAAATCTACAGTACATTACCATAGTGTACACTACCCACCAAACAGCAGGCTGAAGTTCCAGTGGAGACCAAACAAAACCTAAAGGAAAAAAAGAAATATTTGACGTCATTCACTTGGCAGACATTTTTGTCTAAAGCTAGTTAGCTTTTTCCCCATACATATCCAGTGAGAGCAATTTGGGGCTCCATATCTTGATCAAGGACATTTCAACATGGAGATGAGATGACACAGAGAATTAAAACACCACAGCCAATGGCCAACCTTATCTACCAGTAGTCTAACACCTCTGCAACCCACAACACATTTCTCTCTAAAGCTGTGTAGGTATGCATGGACGTTTTTCTAGATCTTTACAGGAGCATAATTCTAGCATCTGTCATCCTCAAGAGGAACATAAACTCAGCAGTACACAATGTTGGAAACACACACATCGACTGTGCTCATCGTGTGTATGTCCAATAATACAACAGAACAGGGATTATATCAAGCTTTAAAATCAACACAAGGTTTTTGCCTGAAACCTCAGAGGGTTCAAGAAGCAACCTTGGAAGTAAATGGAGGATTGAGATGAAACACTTTTAGTAGATTTGACAACACTCAGATAGGGTTACAGTTGTAACCTACAGAGAGCACTAGGTCTTTTATGGACAATCAGAGGAACCTAAACACGCTTTTAACAAAAAAAGAGGAAAACAAAAAAGGGAAAAGACATGGGTAGAAGGCTCCTTTGGATTCATTATTGTCAATGGCAAGCTTGCAAAATATGTACGGCTACTACTTCATGATAAAGTAATATGATGCTGCCACCTGCTGGAGGCAGTTCATCATCCCGTCTTACACTTTAGTCTTCCCCATGTTTTATCTACATCACTGTAATACAGTAGAGTTGAAAAATCTGGATATGCAGTTTACAGTGAAAAAGATTTATGAGCATTTATGAGAAATTAGTCCATGCCCCATGTATTTCAGCCGCATGAGCTGGAAGAATCATTCACACCATTTACTTTAAATATCAAAAATCTACCAACAATGCTTGGTTGATACCTCCCTCTCCCCTCTGTTAGTTTGATTCAGCCAGAGTAACAAGAAAAATATGTGTGGTTTACAAAATAAGTGGTAACTACAGCTGTCTGTAGTAGAGCAAAAAGTACAATATTTACAACACGCTTTGTTCGTATCATATGTTCCCACTTTCTGACTATAACAAATTAAATATACAACATGATGCTGCTGCTGGTGTTTTAATTAACATTCAAACATGGCACTGCCACACATGTAATTTAAATGCATCCTGTAACACATTCAGTGGATTTCAGTGTCACACAACATAGACTGACATGATGTTAACATACAGTCTGTTACTGCTGTCTGCCAGGACTGGGCCTTTTCAGAAAAGTGAGGGGCAGGTTGTATTTGCAGAAAAGAAGCTTCTCTGCATTGTCAGCTGTGAGCCTAATCGTGACACTGAGCTAAACAGCCTTTCATTTTCCACACTGCTGCACGGTGCTGAGAGGTACCTGTTGTTTGTCTTCCTGGGAACTTGTTGTCTCTTCAAGGTACAGTATGTCTTTAACTTTAGTGTGTATCATCTCTCTGGGGAGTAAAATTCTCATCAATCCACTGCTAGTCCAAGTATCAATAGTGAAGCTGAAGGCTTCTGCTGTGCAATCTTAAACCTCAGTTCCAGTACACTATACAGAAGATATATGTGTCCTGCTGCCTGTGTTAACAAACTCCTTGAACTCTACTTTGTGTTGGTTCTTTTGTTTTATCAAATTGCTTGTGTTAAAGGAGCTACCCTTCACCCCTCCTCTTGACAATTTAGCAGAACAAGTCACAGTCATCATCACTTATAAATGTATCTACACACTGCTGTGTCTTAGTGATGTGTGAGTCATGAATTAATCGATCAAAACAAATGACTGTTTCCTGACTTTCCTTCTAGGAAAAAAACAAAGAAATTACAACCTATGCAACAAATACCCTATATGGTTACTACTGTGTATTGGATTGGCATTCTAATACGATGTGTAAAGTCTTATTTTAAGGACATTTTAGAGGTCCATGATATTAGGTAATTCATCATTTCAGAAGAGCTGACAAGAAACCTTGAAAAAACCATTGACAGTGTGTGGAGTTTCCACAAACAATTCATCTTGCTCAAATCCAGGTCAATCTTCTCTAGCCTGTGAAGAATCTTTTATATTTTTCCATCCCTGGTATCATTTGGTCGAGGTGTCTTTTTCAGTGTCCAAATAGAAATCTACAGAGATGCTCAAAGGCTACATTTCCAGTGTTTGAGTGCCATTCCCAGGAAATACCATGATCACACAAAGTCATACAAGTTAAGGGAAAATAACCATTTTATTTTGCGTAGGACACTTTTGGACATGTGCTCTGAAATGCATAATGTGTTGTAAAACATTTTAAATAGAAGTATCTCAGTATCTTATTATAAATAAAAAGCTCAAAAATACTGAACGGCCTGTAAAGTGATAGCTATTTTTGTAGAAAACAATGATAAAACAAGAATAAAATGCAAAATTAAAAGACTCACAAACTTAGCTGTCAAAATTAAAACTAACAGGGGTCTTGATTAACCAAGGGGCCATGTGAACACACCAAGTCATGTCCACAGTTAAACAACCATGTCTTCATTATTATCTGGAAAAAAGCCCAAAGTTGGAACATAAGAACTTGGATTGCACGACTTTGAACATTACAATCCTGTCCTTGGTCAACCCAAACCACAGGCATTCTCTGACGTAAACTCTCAAACAATGTTCATGCAAAAGAATTGTAGAGATCTCCAGGTGATGTCCACCAAACCTCAACCAAAAAAGGAATGTGTAGCTTTCCTCAATATTAGGCAGGCTGGGAAATAAAGTTGTCACTTGATATTTAAAAAAAAAGTGTCTTTCCAGGCAAACTACTGGTCCATGAACTTCTTCAAGCACTAAAACACTCGATCAAATTCTGTCTGACTGGTAGTGGCTGGGTTTCTGTTCTGATTGGGCTGCTGCTGGGGCATGTGGCCTCTCCGCCTGGGTGGGGCCAGATATTCAAACATGGAGGTGTTGTGCGTTGAGAGCATGTTCTTCAGGTCTGACGGCATGGGGTCGGACCAGAAGAAGTCGTGGTTGAGCGCGTCGTCGCTGTCTATGCGCTGTGCTGGGTCCAGGACCAGGAGTTTATCTATGAGATCCAGGGCGTACGGGTCTTTGACGTACGCTTTGAGACGATCCTTCACTTTCCTTTTTTGGCCTTTAGGCAGCTCCATTTTCTGGTAAAGCTCATATTTATCCACACCAGGCCACACCTGATAGAAGGAGAAAATGGTTCAGCATTTACTGAAAGAGACGACAAGTATGTCACGAATGAAGTGACATTAAGTCTAACCTGGTCTTCCCTGTATGATGTGCCTTACCTCAGCAGTGATGGAGCCACAAAGCTGGCTGATAAGAGTGAGCTGGTGCTGCTCAGTGTTGCCTTGCATTATGGGACTTCTTGTCCACATCTCTGCCATGATGCAGCCCCCTCCCCACAGGTCAATGGGGGGGCCGTAGTCTCGCTCACCTAACAATAAAATAAATAATAGTAAATACCTTTAAACTGATCTGCAGCAGAGTTGGCTGTTTGTTTGTTTTTTGCAGTAAACAATATAAATTGTGATCATCAAAGGAACATTGATTCCGTGATTGACTGAGATACAATATCATAACCAATGATGCTTTACGTGTGTGATGAATTTATGAATTGGCTATGGTTGTCTCTTACCCAGCAGGAGCTCTGGAGGTCTATACCACAGTGTGACAACACGGTTGGTGTAGCGGTTGCCCTGGCTGTTTTTAGCCAGGCTGAAGGCTCGAGCCAAACCAAAGTCAGCCAGCTTCAGGACACCGTCTCTGGTGATGAGCACATTGGCTGCTTTCATGTCTCTGTGAAGAATCTAATGAGGAGAAGGTGATATGATTAAGACCACCAAAGGTGATATTGCTTGGGTTTAAACTGTGATAAGGTCAGTTCTTAATGTTTTTACTCACCAAACTTATTGGTCTACTACTCAACAAACAATCATGACATCAAATACAGGAGCTGTTTTATGATGCATTAGAGCTCATAAGTAGCATTCTGTTGGCATCCATTATCCTGCAGATGTATAATAATTCTATGTTATTTATAATCTCCCAGAAAAAAAGCTCTAATTTAGAAACTGGTTTCATGTATTTAGGATGCCAACATGTTAACTAGGTGATACAGTGTCAGTGTCAGAGGATACATTCTCTCAGATCATCTGTACAAGAAAAAGACAACACTGATTTGCGAGCAAAACTGATTGTGCTCCTTTGCATTGGCAGGATCAGCCAATCGTGCCAGTTCAGTGTGAGTTTTCCTCACCAGAGACAGTACTGTGAAAGGTATTTTACATAAATTTCTGTTTTAGATCTTAAATCTGTCAAAGGTCAATAGGTCAAAAGAACCGGTGGATAGTCACCTGCCTCACCTTGTTTCTGTGGATGTAGTACAATCCATTGAGCAGCATTTGCATGACCTTCTTGATCTCTGCCAAAGTGAACTTTACATTGGTATTGCTCAGCAGCCCTGCCAGGTCATGCTCACAGAAGTCAAACACCAGGTAGATACTGCCTTTGTACCTGTTGAACTGAGTAGCTTCAAGAAGAAGAGGGAAAAAAGAAAAGAATGAAAACATCTACCAACAAAGAATTTTTAAAATATGCTTCCTGCTCCTATCACTGGACAAATATTGCTATTTATACATAGTTATAATAAAATAAGATATAGCTTTATTCGTCCCACAGTGGGGAAATTCACAAGTTGCTAGGTAGGCAAAGGAGTGAACTAAAAATAAAACCACACAAAGAAATGGACAGAGCAAATTTATAGACTGGGGACTTGTGACCAACCTTTGGTTCTGCAGATCTCAATCAAATTGACCACATTCTCATGTTTGAGCAGCTGCAGGATCTTGATCTCTCTCAGTGCTGTGATCGGGAACTGAAACAAAGCAGCCAGAAGAGACATGATTTATGATTGCTTAGAAAATTTTTTAAACTAATATGAATTCAGCATTGTGTCAATACTTAAGAGTTATGCAGCCGAAACAGAAAAAAAACTATAAACACTGGATCTACATAGCACCTCTAATCCAGTCACATTGTGAAAAGTGAATACTATGTTGGCTTGGGCATCGAGAATCCGCTCCAAAATAGAAGCGGTTTCAGAGTTCAATTCCAAAGGAATCATTAAGAAGTGTAAAAGTTACTAGTTAAATTTCACTTGCTCCATTTTCAAATTAACAGTGTACTGCATAAATTGCATATGTACCAGGATGTGGCTATCCACCTGCACCTATAGTCATGTGAGTTGAATGTATAAATGTCTTCCCATAACTAATACATTTGTCTTATTAAATTGTGTCTAATATTATTCTGAGTTAACCTGCTCAGCCTTTGCAGAGTTGCTTGACTAAGATGAGCTGGTGAATAGCAAATTGTCACCGTCTTGTAGCACCTTAATTTAGCAAATGCTATGCTACAAAACCCCTTACAGGGATGGGATTGGACTCCTTTGTTGTTGCACTAAAGTAGTCTAAGTAGACCTCAAAATATTTAAGAAATGGCAATAGTCAAGGAGAAGGGGGAGGAGAGATAAAAGAGACAGTGTGACTGACTATCATTTCCCAGCAGTCCAACAGTGTGGTCTGTGTCAAACAAAGAATTGTCCCTCACTTTCTCACTTCCTGGTTGATTGCTACCTCCAGTCACACAAGGCAAACAGTAAAGCTATATGCATAAATCAATATAAAACAGTATTTTAGAAAATATGTATTTAGAAATTATGTATTGATATATCATAAAAAGTTGATATACAATTGCATTGTCCTTTGTCATCCAAAGTGGACAAAGGACGCTTTGACATGTGGAAAAGAGGAGCTGAACACAAACCCCCTGTGGACAATTTAATGGACCAATGGATTAATGAACAAGCTACTTTACCTCCTGTGCCAGATGTTAACTAAAATACCTTGTCCTGAAATAGGATGTCTGTAAACCGTCATGTTTATCTGCAGCAGAAATGTAGCTTAATCACTTTACAGCTTGCCTTCTCCTTCAACTACATTTGGCAAACCTGTTGGTTTGTTTACAGTGTGTCTGATTGTCTGCACTGCTAATGTTTCTCACCCCATTTACTTTGTTACTGACTTCTAATGATTGGATTGTTCCTGTCTCAGTAATCAATAACAAATTCAAAATTAAGACCCAAAATGTAATAAACCAGAATTATCTTTTAATGAATCTTTTCTGTCATTTGGAAAACCACTCATGTTGAGTCCACATCAACAACTGCTCACAGTGACAACAGATCAAAACATCAAACTATTACAGTAGACTCTGAAAAGCCTCTTACCCCTTCTTTCTCATTTTCCATCAAAACTTTCTTCAGTGCGACCTTCTTTCCAGTCTGTCTGTGTTTTGCTTTGAACACCTCCCTGTGAAGAGAAGATTATAACAAGAGACAAAAACCACTTTCACTAAGCTGACCATTTGATTTTGAACACTCACAAAGGAAAAACACATGGTTTCAAGTATAAACTACATTCTTAAACAGGTAAACATATTATTCACATTTCCCCTTGGATCTCTACTACATGACTATTGTAAGTAATTTGGTGATTATACATTGCCAAATGACTGATCAATGTATATAAATTACAGACGTCTGTGTTCTTCTTTTAATTAATCATTTAACTAAAGTCCACTAGGCAGCACCTATTTCAGCAGGTTAAATGTTGTGTGACTTTGTGAGCTACACCTTTTAAAAAATCTCCCCAACACGTGACAAATTCTCACGTACATTCTTTATGACGCACGTTAGCTATCAGCTAATGCTAGTCACATAAAAACACAAATCGCATTCACACATAGACTCACACGATTCAGTGTTTGTGTACTACTCACCCAAATGTCCCTTGACCTATTTTTGCCATTTTTTCATATTTGGAGAACTCATCACAGAAAGGGAATTCAACTCCGTCGTAGTATTTCGACATTATGGCGGCCTCCCGGTCGGGCCTGAAGACAGATTTCAGTCGATATTAGAGCATTTAGTCAATATTCGAACATTTAGGTTAAAACACGAGCTATATAAAACATATACAAATGTAATGTATTGATCCATATATCATAATTAGATTGTAAATAGCTATAATCTTACTTTTCAGTCCCGCCGGTGTTGCTAGTTTTGTCTCGCTGCATCCTTGTTCCGCTCCGAGTCTGCGATCCTGTGACGTATGATGCATTTAACAACTCAAGCTCCTAAATGTCACATTCAAGAATTGTTTCGTTAATTCACCGGTAATACTGAAAAATGAGAACACTGACGCCCCAATCACATTGTATGCACAGAATGCAACGCAATAATACTTAAAATGCATCACTGTATTCTTGTGACCCGTCGGTTTTTGACAATTTTCATATTGTTTGAGTTGTCATTCAGTAACAGCTCAGCTGTCACACAAAATTGTGTATTTCTCATAATAATATCGCCTTATTCTAAGATTTCCAATATTGTTCTGTTGTACTTACTACTTTTTTGGCTCTCAGAATGCACATTTACATGGAAGTTTTACCGATTTTTGAAAAAACTGATAATGAGAGCAGTACCTGAAGGCAGCAATATGGGACAGTTTGGCTAGAATTAATTGAGAGCGACACCTGGCGATTCGGAGTAGTAATATACCCGCAAATATTGCTAGGATTAAAATAAAGTGGCACTACTTATTCTGCTGTAGCCTAAATGTGCACAGTTTCAATGTGGATAAAACATTTGTTAAAAATTCAATTGTAGGTAAATCGCGATTTGGTTTTTCGGTCATCCTCCATAACAGTGTGATTATTATGGGGAGTTCTATTTTGAGGATATTACAGTGGCTGTAAAATTAACATAAATGTGAAGCAAATACTTTCATATTTTTTCAAAGCAAACTAAACTTCCGTTTAATACCAAAGTTAGCCTCGCTTCATCGGTTTTCTGTTGTCATGTCGGATCAGACTTTATGATGCTTGTGATGATTTACAAAATTGTAAATGGGCTGACCATGAAATATGACCATATTAAACCTGATATCTCATCTCTCAGACACACAAAGCTCCTTGATCCATTCTCTTCACTTATGTTTGACAATTTAGATATATCTGTATTTTTGTCATCAAAATACGTATATATTGTGATTTTTTTTATTGTGATCCACATTATTCACATATATTTTGTAGATTTATGAGAAATGTTGTCATCTGTATGTACTGTGTTGGTCTGTTCTGTACACGTGACATCTATTGCATGTCTGTCCATCTTGGGAGAGGAATCACTTCTCTGTTACTCCTCTTGAGGTTTCTGTATTTTATCCCCGTTAATGTTTTTTTGGAAGTTCTTCCATACAGGAATTGAGGGTCAATGAACAAAGGGTGCGGCTTGAAAAGCCTCCTGGCTGAGACAAATTGTGATTTGTGATATTGCACCATATATATAAAATTTGACGACTGTTATTGCATGATTTGACGTACTGAATAATTTATTTCCCTGCTCAGTGAAAGTAAATGTTTGTGTTGGTTATGTGAAATAGTAGCATTAACTATCCATTTATAACGTGTTTCAAAAACTTTATCTAATACTGGGGCAATATAGAAGATAATATGGTTAGTTGGTTGCCCAACCCACATGGACGTATACGACCCCTGAATGCAAAATAAATACAGCGTTATATCAATGGCCGAAACAAAAATATAAATATAAATATAATTTATGAATAGTAAATAAAGCCAAAAAGACAAAGGGACACAATAATAATAATAATAATAATAATAATAATAATAATAATAATAATAATAATAATAATAATAAAAGTTGGTTTGTAGATATAACTAACAGTGACGCCATTACGTCTGTGAAAAGACCCGCCCATATTTGGTTGCCGCTTCCTGTGACAGCTCGGCGCCTCATGATGGTGTGCATGTCACACGTGTGGCAGCGGGGTTCTGCGTTTGCCGCCCGGCTCCGGAGGAAGGACTGTGTGTGTAGGTTGGCGGGCCCTTCACTGAGGTACTACAGCACCAAGACGGCGCCTCACATACCAGGCATGGAGTACCAGGTGAGCTCTGTTCCAGTCTCTCTACCCGTCTTCACACCGGCTGCTAGCGAGCTAGCTAGCCACCTGCGATAGATAGTTTGATAAGTTTTTAGGAGAACTGTGAGAGACCGCACAGTTTGGAGATGGATGGAAACATGGCTGACAGCACCGGAACAACTCCACCAACTTTAGCTGAGGTTGTCTCTCGGGTTGACGGTGCTGTGAAAAGTGAGGGTGAGGACACAGCTGTACTATCTGTCACTGCCACTCTGCCACCGACTCAGTCATAGCTTAACTTGTGTACTAACACGTGGTATAAACCTCTTCTTTGATGCCATATTTGAGAGTTCAACTTGGGCCACATTCACATCACGTGTAAACTTTAGTGTTTAGCTTTTTTCTCTCGGGGGCTGTGTTTCGTTATACATTAATAGAACTTACACTACTATACCTTAAGTGTTATATAAACATGGAGACATCAGACAGTCAGGGATTACAGAGTATGCTTATAGTTTATACCACTTTTGGGGGTCTAGTTCCACACATGCGCAGACATATTCTGTAGTTTGTTTCAAGGCTAATTGTTTTTTTTTCTTAAATAATGTGTAATGTCCATTACAATTGAATTTCTCTCTTTGACTCAGTAATTACTGATGCCTTTTCTCTCCCAGTTAGTTTGGGCTGCATCTAAAGATATTTCTCTCTACTAATGGTTTGTGCCTAAAAATGTCCCAAAATGGTAACAAATGTCCATCACAGGTTCCCAAAGCCCGGGCTGACCATTTCAAACCATACTGAAAACAGGGGTCAAATAGTGAGCCAAAGCTCACTAATTGACATCTTATTTGTTTAATCATCATTTGTTGTCATGTCTCACAGCAGCTGTTATATTTTTTACTGCATGTGGAGCTGTTTGTTTGTCTCTGGATGCCTCTACACTTAGTCTTACTATTGAAAGGACAAGGCTGGTGTTGTATTTTTGTGATTGTAAATCAACCTATGTGTTCGTCTATATTTCAATACTTCCCTTTTTACAAAAGATACAAATTATTAAGACTTTGAGCTTTCTTGAGTTTTTTCTCAGTAATTTTCTCTTTTCTGTTTTTAATGGAGGGATGTGATATGTCAGGCTTTGATACACACAGAACACTTGTTACATTCAGGATACATTCATGGTTGGTTTTGGCCTGCACATGAATAGGGCTGGAACCAACAACCATTTTCATTATTGTTCAATCTGTTATTTTCATCTCAGAAAATAATTTAAAATGTTCATTATAAATTCCCAGAGCATGTTCAAATAGTTTGCAGTGTCTAACCAACAGTCCAAAACCCAATCAGTTTACAATGCCTTAAAATAGAAAATCTTTAATCAAATCTTCAGGTCTAGCTTAAGGAAAAGTTCTCTCTTACATTATGAGATCCTTTTTAGCTGACTAGGCTAGTGAAATCATCTCAACTCAACTGATGGATAAGAGCTGGACTTCAAAACAAACTACTGTTTGACAGCCAGTCATGAGAATCTGACTCTCCTAAACTTGCTGCTCTCATTGAATATACAACAGCATGTAAAATGAACAAGGTGCCTGTATGCTTAATTCCATGGTTGACTTGTGTTTTACACATATGTCACTGGCAATAAATGTGCATGGGGTCCATGCTTCCATCCTGTGCTGTGTGTCTAAACCTTTTACACTTTTGCTTTTGATGCAGGATGCCATTTGCACTCTCAACACACTACAGACCAATGCCAGTTTTCTGGACCAGGTACGACAAGAGCGGAGCCACCCTCAGCTGCAGCTTCAAGCCATGAGTGGCTTCCTGAAACGAGCTGGCCTCACAGTAAGTCATATATCAGCTGACATAATAATATTAATAATAATAGTAATAATAATAGTGAGCTTTAATTTTATAGCACCATTCATACAAGAAATGTAGCTTTCCGATGAAGACATGCACCAAGTGCTTCACATAAAACAAAAAGACATGGAATGAACATAAAAACAGGGATAGAATGCCATAATTAATTTAAAATAAGATGGAGAATATAAGATCCTCTTGGTTCTGGTTAAACTGCAGCATTTTTGCATTGCAACCATTACTAGTCATAATTTGAAATGATCTCTTGTTCTCTTGCTCCATATCCTTGAGCTCATTATCATCTGCTCACAAATTTGCTGGCTTCCACTCTATATCAACTTATAAATACAACTGTTAATGCTGACTGTGATGGCCTCCATGTTTACTTCTGTACAAGAGCGTGCTGCTTGTAGCCTGGTATATAACCTGGTATGCATTATTATTCTTTTGCACCTGCAGGTCAGTTCAGGACTGTGACCAGTTTACACTGGAATCTAATCTTGTCCAAATAATGTTTATAGCCAAACAAGAAAATCAGTTCTGAGCAATAAATCTGAATTGAGCAGTAAGGCTTATAGGATAGACTGGGTTCTTTAGTAAGGGTTTTATAGCAGCGGTTGTGAAGGCATCTGAGAAGATGCCGGTTTAAAGAGATGTATCTATCCGCCATTCAAGTCATTTCAAGTTAATGTCAAATGTAGAAAAATGCCTGCAACCCCCCCCCCTTTCCTGTCTCATCTGACTGATAAAAGCTATAATTTGGAGGTCAGTTCTTCACTGGCATTTCCACAGTAGAAGTGCTATTTCGCATTTTTTTCAGTTATCAATACATAAACCAAAAACAGATTTTTTTTGGCCAATGACATGTCATAAAAAAGAGATAATATCATACAACACAGAGCATGATTGTCACATAACAAAGATGACTTCAGGAGTACAAAGAGTATTATTGTTGTATAATGTAACTCTTTCCTTTACTCCTATCGTGTGTGTGTGTCAAAGGTGGAGGATCTAGACCATCTCAATATCATTCATGTGACTGGAACAAAGGGGAAGGTGAGCTGACCAGACAAACAAACTGCTATGTGATCTAATTTTATAAGATTATAAATTCCTTACAATACTGATATATTCACATATAGAACTGCCGAGTTTGAACTATAGATATACAGTATATTACAATCTGGCAAACCCTTTGTTTACATTTAGATTATAGAGCATTCCTTTAATACTGAACTCTAAACTCCTGTTATGCAAGCTCTGACAGAAGGTCACGCAAACATGTTTTCAAACGTGCGTTCATTCACTGAGACAAACTGTTATGACAGCTATATGAGGGTGGCCTCTAATTCTTTGTTTTTATCTTACAGGGCTCAACATGTGCATTCACTGAGCAAATTTTGAGAGGTTATGGCTTCCGCACAGGATTTTACAGGTAAAACTAGCCTATTCATGCAGCATATGAATGAAATTAATGCTGCTTTAGAGAGGGATGATATTGCCAGTACATGGGCCTTATGCTTTTTTGTGTAGAAACCAGAGGTAGCAGCCAAATCAGAATTATGTTGTATTATTTGTATTATTTATTGAACATTGCAGTTTTTAACAACATATTGAGCAACCCTTAGACAAATTTTGTAGTGCATGAACCTTAATAACTTGACACACAGAACCAACAATTTAGTCAAGACAGTTTGTACTGTCAAGTTTGCTTCCATCATTTGGGGTTCTTTTTTTGTTTCAACTGTTATGGGAGCGAAATTTGGCCACTGCTCAGAAAGTGAAGTTCATTTCCAGGTACTGGAACAATAGCAGCAGTGCCATACATGATGATTGGCCAATTTTCTATTGTTTGCATCTTAGTTTTTGTAACAGTTATGGACTTCAGTCAACATTATTTGTAGTTGAAGGCCATGCACACCAGCACAGGTGTTTGCACTTGTCCTGGCTGATTAGATCTCTGCTCAGGTTGAAGGTGGTGAGCTATTTCTGCATGTATGTCATATTGTTTGAACAGCAATTATGAGATTATGACTCCACAACAAGGAACCATTATTGCTCAAAGGTACATACAGATTTTGGAGCAACACATGCTGCCATCAAGACAACATCTTATTCAGGGCCATCCTTGCTTATTTCAGCAAGACGGTGCCAAACTGCATTCATGTGTCACGTGTACCATATTGTATTACTCTATGGCTTCCATGTCAGGTGACCCACTAGTTGATATCTGTTCACTGGTCACATCGGAGAACTCTTTTTGCTTCATCATTCTGACTTCTGACATTTTCCTTTGGCTCTGTGCCTTTCGTTCCTTTTCTGTTCCTTTTCTCTGTCTGTCCTCAAGATCGTAAGCAAACAGTCAAAGCAGGATGTTTTTCACTTAAGTGCACGTCACCCTATATTGTGGTCACATATGCCACATAGTTCTCCAGCCTATGATACAGGGAAACCCCTGACATGACCTGCAAGTGTAGTAACATAAATTCATTAATTACATGTAAAATAGGGAAAATGAGGTTAACATTTCTATTTATGCACCTTGCCATGGTATTTCTTTCCTTATACTCCAGCAGTGAGTGGCTAAGCACTCTTGCTTTAATGTTTGCTTCTTCATTGCAGTTCCCCACATTTGGTCCAGGTCAGGGAGAGGATTCGAATCAATGGACAGCCCATTGGAAAAGAGCTCTTCACTAAATACTTCTGGCAGGTTTATGGACGGCTAGATGAAACTAAGGTGGGCCATATCACTAGGCAGAGATGTTTAGTTTTACTGCGCAGCATTTTCCTATTTTTAAGTGGAACTGTTTTAGCTGACCACAGTTACTCTTTCACTTCACTTGGTAAAATTATTCAGTGGATTAACCTTTAGTCGTCTAAAAGAAACTGTTGCCTTTCCAAGCAATGATTTTTGTGGCTTTTCACTTGATCCTGTTTGTATTGCCAGCCTAAGTAGAACACTATTATCAGTGTCACAGGTTGGAATTTAATCCAATAGAAAGAGACCCTCCACCCCCTCTGCTGAGGATAGGCATGATCCTCATGTGACAGTGCAACTTCAGTCACTTTATCAGCATTCTGTGTGCAGTTTGACTCCTTAAGTGTTTTGGACACATTTATGGTCTTCTTTTTTTTCTTTTTTTTCTTTTTTTTCTCCTTCTCCTTAAAACATGATTACTGTGTGCCTTCGAGAAGTGATGCCACTTAGACACAATGAAAGAATCACTGATTTAGTGAGTTATTTAGTGTAAGTAGAAACAGGACTTGTGCAGGATGGGTTTGTGCAGATACAATGAAAGGACTGTTCATTCAGAAGTTGAATCTAATTTGGTCTTAGTTTTTAGGAATTTTTTTTGGCATGCTAGGGCAGCACACAAAGCTGTAAATACATGACACATGACCAACCTATGTGGTCAATATTAAATTTAAGTTATCCTTTTTAAGTCCCTGTAGGAAAGCTTGTTCTCTGCATTTAGGCCATCCTGAGTACTAGAAGCAATGGGCAGCTACTTTGCAGGTCCTGGGGACACCAGTTCCAAGTCAGTGCTTTGGTCAAGAGAATTAAACTACCATGCTGTACATGTTTTTAGTGCAAGTGTTAGCACACAGTTACCACCCATGACATAATCATTCCCTTGAGGACTTTCATGTCAATTTGATGAATGAGAGTTTAATGTTCACTTTCCATTCAGCTCTCGTTTGTTCTCCAACTCCTGTAAAAATACATGGCTGTTTAGCTGCTGAATGCTTCACTAAGTTCACCAGTTAGTTGCTAAATTTGTCTATGCTGCTAAGTAATGGACAGCTAGTCTACAGTGGGTTAGAGCTTAATGAGCTTTTTCATTACAAGCAACTGTGCTCAAACAAGGTTAAAGAGAGTGAGCCAAAAATTAAAAGTGTGGACTGTAAAACCAAAACAATGAAAGACATTTTGTAAACAAGGTAATGCAGTCTTTACTTTTCTTCAATATGACCTCTCCAGGAAGCCCATGGAGGGACGATGCCAGCATACTTCCGTTTCCTCACCATCTTGGCCTTCCATGTGTTTCTTCAGGAGAAGGTACGCTAGCAGGCCTGCCTTCACTAGCAGCCAGCAAATCGGAAGCCAGGGTTTCTTGGAAATTGTACATAACATATGTTATAGACTCATCATCTAGCATTAAATTGAAACGCTTGCGCATACAGCTACGCCATATATCCGATAAGTTTCTGCTGTTTTCTCGTAAATGCCCTGCCAGTCTGGCCTGTAGTTGTTGAGATGTCTTCCTCTGGATCAGTGTGTTGGACAAATTGACCTACTTTACAATCCTCAGGCCACTAGAAGGGCAAAAAGTTTTATTACCTGAATTTCTAACTTGTGTAATCTTTAAACAACTTTGCTCTTTATCCAGGTGGATTTAGCTGTAATTGAAGTTGGGATTGGTGGAGCATATGACTGCACCAACATTATAAGGTAAGGTCATATTATAAAGCCGCTCTCAATTGTGACTGGCTCACCTCTTTCAAGCTGGAGTGCAATAGAATGTGATTATTTTTACATCACAAATTTGATTCAAAACTTGATATCCCTCTGTCCTTAAATTACTTTCAGAACAGACTTCACATTACACACAAGATTGTCTATTAAAGAGTAGGACTAACATGTTGCATATTCAAGAATGAAGCCTTAGCATTGGCTGTGTATGAATGACATGTCACTTAAATACACAGACACACACAACAGCTATAATATATTTTACAATGTTTTGGACCCAATAAAATACTACCATAGTATCACAATAAAAGGTGCTTGACTAACATTATCAAATTTTATCAGATAGCTAACAATATGTACTAGGCACCTGAGTGTTGGTTTGCTGTTGTAGGCAGTATTCTCCATATTGTATGTGTTTTCTGATAGCGAGCCAAATGAGTGACATTTGTGTTGCTTTGCATCCAGTAACTGCACCTTTAGTTTAATCTACTGATATCAAATGCTCTTTACAACAGTAGTGCTAGTGCAAGCTTGGAACGTGAAATAATCACGTGGTCATCTGAAATTGGAGGTAGAGGCTTCATAGCATCCCTTCAGAGGGCAAGCCGCCCATGTTTCATCAATGGGATTAAGTCTTATTTGAATAATGACTAAGTACCAACTTTGTATCATTCAGTGTGTTTACATTCACTTATGTGCATAACCCAGGTTACCGTAAATTTGCTCACACATCCAAAAGGCATGTCCTTTTATTGACCATTGTTGCACAATAAAGTATTCAGTTGCACTTTAGGCTCGTGCTGTAATGCCACCACAAAGTTTTCTTTACAGCTTTATAAGTGTTGTAATAAAAGGTTACCAATGTTTTCCTCCTCTGGTTCTGTGTCAACAGGAGACCGTGGGTGTGTGGTATCTCCTCTCTGGGTATAGACCACACTCAGATTCTTGGAGACACCATTGAAAAGATTGCCTGGCAAAAAGGAGGAATCTTCAAGGTGTGTTGGCTGTACACATCAGTGATGCATCATTATAGTTTGTGAATATTGCAAGTCATAGGACCAAACAAAAGGGTTCAGGGTTCCCATGCCAAGTTTTTCAGTCATGGAAAACACATGAAAAATGTCCTGGAAAATCTTGTCTTGTCCTGGATATTATTTCCTTCAGCTGAGAATGAGCTACCAGGCTACGTATCAGAACTTCAAAATCATATTAACATTAAAATTTCTGGGCAAGAGCATTTTCAATAGGATGCTCTTGCTTATTTTGTGGAAATGCTGTGAACACACCCCTCATGTCACATGGTAGCACATACAGGTTGGATGACATTACAATCAGAGATGGTTTAGAAAGGAGACGGTGCACTTAGAGTCATTCCCTGCATCTGTGTGCAGGAGCACAGCAGGTCAAGTGCTCATTCACTCTAATTCACATAGTCACTGAAGTAAATACTGGGCCCATTTTTCACAAGCCACGTATCAAAGGTATGGCAACACAGATACCTCTTCCAAATCAGAGATATGGAAGAGATATCTCCTCCAAATGTTATTTACATTATACTTCAAATACATATTAGTCACTGCTGACTGGTAACCACTGCAGTTTTTGGCAGATTATTGGGGCTTATTAGTTTTTTATTAGGTTTATAGTTAAATAAGTTCAACAATGGTACATTTAGTTAGCATGTTTGGTTCAGTTCCCAACGTTGATGTGCTTGCTATTTTGTTTTGATTGCAAAGATTCAGTATTTGTGATTCAACTCTGGGTTGGAACAAAGATTTCAAATAATGGACATTGTTGAGAGAGTTGGATAATAATGAATGGGAAGCCAGGGTCAAAACAATAAATTGGAGCCCAACTGTGAGTCAAATACCTGATAAATACTGGCTAATGGCACTTTTTTTATTTTGCTAGCATTGTCTAATTAAAAATAATGCTGCATTAAGGTAAAATAGACCATAACATGACATGAAATGTTGCAGGAGCTCACAGTGGGTGTGATTAGCCTCTGTGAAGACTCCACTTAATATTGTAAGTAAAGGAGCTAAAATATGATGTACCGCTAAGAGTCAGTGGCAGTTATTAAACCTAGCAAGCTCTCTTGACTCTAATTTTAAACTTTACATTTAGGTATACATGTTTCAGTCTGGATTTTTTTTGCAAGCAAAATTGTAGGCTACTATTTGTGTTATTGGTGGTCAGGCTATTCGCTCATTGGTGTTGAGGCAGCAATGGTGAATATAATTCATAAGGAAAAGGGGATTCAGGTTATAAGTGATGGTGATGATGATAGAAAAGGCCTGGAAAATTATCTCTAGAATAGAGTGGGAACCCTGAAGTTACTCAAGGGCCACTCAGTTGTTTGTTGCGTATTATATAGCTATCATCATAGTGATGGAAATATTTAATTTTGGTTTTTGAGTTGATTTTGATGTAGGCCAGAGTGGATTAGATTAGAAGTCACCCAAGTAAGACCTCTTGATGAAAGCAGAGATATGTTGAAAGCACTGAGAAAGCTGTTAAGTGAACCTTGAATTATTAGTTTTTTTTGTGTTGCACTATTATTTTCAAGGTAAGGAATAAACATCAACAGTCCGTTAGAAGTAATGAATTATAGATACTTGTGTTCAGATGCCTTTTTAAAATAGAACTACTCATTGTAGTACAATATTTTACTACTTTTTCCACTGTTAATCTTGTCCATGTGTTTTCAGCCAGGGGTTCCTGCCTTCACAGTCAAACAGCCAGAAGATGCCATGGCTGTACTCAGGGACAGGGCTAAAGAGATAAGAGTAAGTACCTATTCAGAAATCAATCAGAAATTGCTCAGTGGATTTTTAAATGTTGAAATTCCTCCTCCAGCTGCTCACCTTGTGGTAATACAGTTAACCTGTTATTGTAGTGTCCTCTGTGGACCTGTCCAGAGCTGGAGGACTACCAGGCAGACTGTGGACCTTTGCGCCTGGGCCTTGCAGGACAACACCAACGCTCCAATGCCTCCCTGGCCCTCCAGCTGAGTCACACTTGGCTGCAGAAAAGATGTCTACCAGGTAGGACAGGATGCAAACTAACATTTGAAGTGTACCTCTGTGACAAGAAAGACATCATGAATCCAAAAGTGAAAGAGACTGGCTTCATAACAAAGCTACTGTGGTATCTACTAGCCACATACTGCAGATTCAAATGATGTTAAGGTATATATGATATCATTTTGATTAGTGGAAACAGCTTCTAGCACAATAATAATAATAATACATTTTATTTAAAAGCGCCTTTCAGAGCACACAAGGACACTTTACAAACAAAGCAACACAGAGTAAAATAGAAAACACATCAAGTTAAAAACAAGCTAAAAGGAGAGGTGAAAGTTATGGTGAGAAGGCAGTCTGAAACAGATGAGTCTTGAGTCTGGCTTTGAAAACTGCACAAGGAGCCACTCAGCAGCACATTAAATGTCACGCACACAAAAGACAACATCCATATTAGCTTGATGTGGCAAATGAACAGACCTCCCAAGTGCAGGAGGAACTTACACTCTTCTACACTGTTCACTGTGCCAGCATACAGCAACATGGGGCGAGTAGGTAAATCAAAGGCAACAAAGAAAAAAAGACCACTAACGCACTGGCTCACGAGCTGAGGAGAAAGCATCTTCTCACAGCAGGCCCAAAAAAACCCTTGTACAACAAAGCTTTACAAACTCACATACAATCAAAGTCAGAGTGTTTAGAGTAAATAAGACTGAGTTAAATTCTACTCTAAAAGTGAAAAATACAAGAATCTAAGAAAAAAGAAAAGAAATTGAAGAACACTGCAATATTCAAATACAAAGTATCCATACAAATATCTAGCATCATACTGTATCAGCTGTCCAGACTTTTTTAAATCAATTTGGATATGTCACATTTAACTCAGCATGCTGCTCCAATTGCTACATCAGATGCTGGTATGAACTCACACAGAGCTAAACTCAATTTATTTACATTAGTGGTATGTTCAGCGTGATACATGTCGCATGCAAGCCGTTCAAGGAAGATACGAAACCCAGAATGGCACATCGTACTTGCCAACATGTGCCAATTATTACCCAATCACTGTCAGAGCACTGAGTTAAATGTCTGGTCAGACCAATCTCCCCACAGTCAGTTCCACCTGGCTGCACTATCTCCTTTTTGCACAGGCTAAATCTGTTTGGTTAGACTACCTCTATAAATTCTGTATGTGATGCAGTGCTAACTGTGGGCTGAGCACTGCCTGAAATCCTTTTCAGACACAGACCTTGGGAGCAATGTAACATGGAGGTTAAATGGCCTGTAAAAATGAAGGAGAGCTATTACTTTATCAGTCTTAAATCCTTCTCAGACATGGAATCCACAATATTGCTGTCTGTCTTCATAACAATTCCTCTCTCAACAGATAAAAGTTTTCCCTCCGTCAGTGTTGAGAACACGGGTGTACTTCAGGTGGCTTCCTTCAAGCCCAGCCCCATTATGGTGAAAGGTGAGTCCTGAAGAACAATCCATTACTGTTAAGAGCAAAATTAGGACAAAAAAATCATTGCTGTGCTTTTTTGGACCATTGACAGTAGAAATGTCATGTCCTTTTCATTTTCACCAAATACATTTTTGAGCCATGATTGTACTGGTAGTTGTGATATTTATGAATCAGTATTAATAGAACTCAAACATTTAAGACTTCCCAGGCTAAATGTGACATCATCCAGTATGGTTGTGTGTTTGGTGACAGGGCTGGCGGACACAGAGTGGCCTGGAAGGACTCAGACTCTGAAACACGGAGCAGTGACCTACTTCCTGGATGGAGCTCACACCATGCGAAGTATGCAGGCCTGTGTAGACTGGTTCAAAGAGACCGCAGCCCAGCATGAAAGGAATGCAAGGTGAACAGCTCTCCCTAATGACACAGCACTCACTGTGGGTTGTAGTATCTGTCTATCAAGCAACTTGATGTTACGCAATGTCTAAGTTCATTAGACTTCCTGAGTCCTATTTACTGCTAATTGGAGAAGAGTCACTTTACACGCAGTTGTTATGGGAGGTCATTGATACAGTAATCTTCTAGTGTTTCATTATGTACAGGTGTACAGAATGCAGTTTTTACCATATCTGCGTAGTGTGTGTTAACTTTCCAATTTAAAACAGAATTGTGTTTAGCATGTAATTACATCAAACAGAATATAATTTTTATCACAAATTGCAAGTGATCTGTAGAAGACTCAGGTGATGACTGCTCCTTCACTCTTTCTCAGACATATACCTGTTACCAGCATTATAGAGTGTAAATTGTTCAATGAATATAATACATATCATTGAAATGTCAGCGCTCACACCTTCAACAACCAGGTGTAGTATTTCTTCCCTATGAGGACCACATATTTTAAATGTCAGCTGAGCACAACATATCAAACAGCCATATTGGTTTGAAGTGAAATGACCTTTCTAAGTGGAAATCAGGCCTCTAAAAGCAGTGTTTCCACCAAGCAGTCCAGTTCAGTTTCAGTTCATTTCAGATTAGAACTGTCATTTCTGTGCTTCCGTTGTCAAAAGTTGTGAATGTTACCAATAGAACAGGGGTGTCAAACTCAAATATACAGTGGGCCAAAATTTAAAACTTGGACAAAGTCGTGGGCCAATATTGATATTCATTGAAAAAAATGGACCCAAACAGGTTCAAACAATATGGAACATGCAAAGCTTGATATAACTTTACATTGCACAAAAAACACATCAATGACATTCATTTCTTGAATAAAATTTAAATAAAAATTGTATGTTTTTTTCATTTGCAGCCTTCTTGAATCTAAATTTAACAGTTATCTTTTTCCACAGGCTAATATTAAATTCAAAAATAAAATAACAATAATAAACCAATTGACTAATAATGATATCCTTCAATGAATGTGCAACCATTCAAACCCATGCCTTGGACTAGCAAGAGAAAGTGCATCGTGTCTGGGATGAAACGCGGAAACTGTGCGGCACCCACAGCATTATACTTTGACTTCAACGTGTCACTACACTGGAGTTCATTCAGCTCCATTTGGAAGTTGGTAGGTGCGTTTTCCACGTCAACTGCAAACGGATTACTGAGAAGTTCAAACCTACATTTCTGGACATCAAAGTCGGCAAATCGCCGGATAAACTCTGCTCCGAGTACACTCAGTTTCGCTCCTGTTTTCTGCCTTTCTTTTCGCCACTTTTGGGATGGGTGTCACGGTCGCTATGACTACTGTCAACAGAGGAGAGGGTGTTTATGGGTCCAGTACTGATTGATGCGCCAAAATACAAGCAGAGCATTCTGGGATTTGTAATATTAGTGGTACATGCGCTCTATAATACCGACGGGCCAGCTCTAATAGTCATTTGGTATTGCCTCGCGGGCCAAATATAATTACACTGCGGGCCAAATTTGGCCAGCGGGCCAGAGTTTGACACCTCTGTAATAGAACTACACCATTGCCTCCCATTTCGTTTGTTCTAGTGTCCCATTTCTTTTGTGCATACCAGTACAAGTTAAGTACAGGTTCCAAGGGTACTGTACAAGTACAAGGGTGGTTTTAGTTGTTTCTGATACAAAGCCACCTGCCTGTGTCTTAATAACTGTTGGTCTTTGCTCTTAATGAAGACTAAACTATAACAATACTGCTGTAAAACCTTGACATGTTTGTTTTGTAGTGGACCTGTGGCCAGAGTTCTGTTGTTCAATGCCACAGGAGAGAGAGACTCAGCAGCCATGCTTAAACTACTGGTGGTGAGTATGACTGTCCTCCACAATACAGAGAATAAGGCCACTATTTTTTACTATGTGTATTTGTTGTATATATGGTGAATTGACTGCATGTATATAACCATTTCTAGTCTTTTCGACCACTCAAAATGCTTTACGACACAAGCACAGCACAACACAATTTCTTATTTCTCTGTTGTCCTCTATGCTACTTGCAACGCTTCTGTATTTGGCTGTATTTTGTCACTGTGTCACTGCTTGTGCTTTCCTAACTAAGTTGCAGTGCATTGAACTCTCAGGGTTACCGTAGAAACTAAAATATCTTCATGTATTAAAACAAATAAAATGGATGTGTATACCTATCTGTTTAACTTGGTTTGGAGATCAATACCAGAAAATACCTTTGCTTTGTGTCACAACATCCTCTCCCCTGTGTGAGCAGACGTTTGTCTTTTTTACTTGTGTCTTTTCAGCCATGTCAGTTTGACTTTGCTGTGTTCTGCCCAAATATCACTGAAGTCATCGATTCTTGTAATGCAGGTGAGATGATTGAGTCTGTTGCCTTTGGCTGTTGGCAGCCAACATTCAACTCTACCTAAAATGATTAAATGACCACACCAGTGGTTTTTAGTCCATTAACTGCAAATCACATGTTTTCATGACTAACTTTTCAAAGCATTCTATAGGTTTGAGATTGATTTCGTACCTCTGGACAGTCAGTTTTACGAAATAGCGGAGCATTTTGCGAAGTAAGTGTGTTTGGAGAGTATGGATAATATTCTTATGTCTGTGCATTAAGCACAGAGCTGAAGTCAGGATGTGGGTAGCCTAGCTTAGCATAAAGTTTAGCACTGGAGGCAGTGTTGTTATAGCTTGGGGTTTTATGGGGTTATGCATTAAAGCTAATTATTTAAATGAATTCATGCAGTGATTCTGTGCACTGTATATCACCACAGTGGTGATAGAGCCAGTGAGCACAGGTTTTGGTATAGCCCTGTATACAGGCACAATGGTTCTAAATCTGGCCACCTCACTGTGACAAGATTTCAGCAAGCTCTACAGTCACTGACACCCAACATAAATAGTTAAGCTTTTAAAGAAATTGTTTGTTTATGTAAGAATAAAGACAGCAATGCCAGTCTTCTCTGTGATATTGTATCTTGACTGTTTAAAAGATTAAATTGCTTTTATGTACAATGAACTTATACCATTGTTCTCTTATTCCCTCACCTCTCAGACCAGCAGAACTTCAATGTCTCAGTGGAAAACATGTTGACTCGCTGCTTGGACAACGAGAGGAGCTGGCATCTCCACAGCAGCCCATGGGGTGATAAAGGTACACAGCTGCTCATCGAGGGTAGCCTGCCCCTGATCCCTGAAAAGAAAGCAGAGACCCTGGTCTTCCCCTGCATCCTCAGCGCCCTCCAGTGGATCACCCAGGGAAGGGATTCAGTGTTGGCAGACCGAGCAAAGTCCGTCTTACCAGTTAAACCCAGCATCATGGCCAAAGCTGCTCTGCTCTGCGATGCAGCCGAGATCCACGTCCTTGTCACTGGAAGCCTCCATCTGGTGGGAGGGGCACTCAAACACCTCGACAACGCCTCCTCCAAGTAAATGGACAATGTGAAATTTAAATCAATGAATTTAAATCCAGTTAAAATAATGGGTGGGTGCTTTGTTTATATACATATTTACCTCTGTGGAGGAAAAATAATTACTGTCAGTGTAGGCTATGAGGCTTTTGTAATGCTAGCTTTTTGGACAATGACAGGTATTTACCTGAATAGAATTAGCTGCACAAAGGTATTGTTATCTTGGTAACTTTACTACAGTGGCTGATCTTAGGAAACCACTAGTTTGGACCAAGGCACCTCCAGGCCTCACAACAGCCCCAGTTTCACCCAGAGCCTTAAAGTAGACCACACAAAGATGTGGAGCTCATGTCTTTAGTCTTAACTTGAAGCCAAATATGTTTACATGAACTACAGAGGCTACATTCATGCACACCACAATGTACACTGAGTTGGCTAAAATGAAACTGTATCTGTACTTCAGTGATGTCAACTGGATGAACCAGAGTGGTGTGATGGTTATAACATCTTATTACCTTTACACAACAGCTGCAGATTAAAGGGCATCAAAAAGTGATACATGGACTACATGGAGTTATGCTCTCTCTGTTTTTACTTATCTGTTTTGAACACCTCACTATTACCTTTTAGAGTTTTTTTCAAAATGAAAGACATTTTGCACAGTTTCTACTTTTATTTTGTTAGGATTTGATATTGCTTCATACACAAGGCCTGATCTTTGTTGTAGATGTGCAAATATCCGAACACTATTGTTTGCATCAGATGAATTCATGTAATTGAATCAAATTCTGTGTAATCTGTTTTACACTGGAAATGTAGTAATTTTTAAAAGGTCCTTAATTTTAATTTGCATTATCCGATCTTAATACTTATTGTATGTATGTGTATATAAATGACGGTGAAAGACATTGAAACTGTATAAAATACACTTGTGTTTTCATGGTGATCCCTAAAGAAAACAGACCGTCGGCTTCACAGGTGGTTCAGCCACAGTGCCTCACCCTGGAACTTCAAATGAATTTGAAATTCATTTTCAGTAAAAAATGACTGACAGCCCATCAATACACAAAATGCAGTTAAATGAAACTTGTCACTTTTAAGAAGTGAGGATGAAATCCTCACATTTTAATTGTAAGTCAATTAACAAATATAGATCTGAAAATTGTATCTCATTGTTTTAATGATTTCTTGGTCTCTCCTTTGTGAACATAAAAGTCTACCGACTAATGTGTTTCTTGAGTATAGACATGATCCTTGTCTGTTTATTGTGACTGACAATAAAATTGTATCCTGTTATCTTCTGGAGAATAGGTTCTATTTACTGTTCTACCCATTAGAGTGCCTCCCACAATCCCCTATTGGCACAGCCCCAGCACAGGCCCCTCGTCCTCATCAGTGGTGGAGGGAGTCAGACAGGAGGCACTTATGCTCCAATCCAGATCCAAAGTAGTGGACACCGAAGAAATCCATACTTGCATCTCAATGGGAATTTATTAGGAAAACATTTTGAAAAAGGGGAAATAATGTGCTGTGATACTGTTGTGTTATTTAACCCCTGTCAGATGCCAATTGGGAATAAAATTCAGGCCAAGGAGCAGTGGTATCAGTCTTCTCAGTAAGTGAATAGGCATGTTCCCCAAAATGTCTCACTTTCCTTTAATGTGCTTTTTTGATTAAATGGGCTGGTATAAGTTTGATATGTTTATCTTGGTTAATGTTCAGAAATATAAATGATGACAGAATCAATGAGTTCTAAATTAGTGTCTCTGATTTCTCCAAAAGTGTCATACAAGTTTACATATTCTATCCTCCTTCATTCTTCATTGTCATTTTTTTTTTAACAGCATGCAAGTGTAGGAAGGATAACTTCACAAACTCAACTGGCTCATATAATCCAGGTATGCTGATGACTATGGGGGGCAGGTATGGCAAACAGCGCCCCTTTATATATCAAAACAGACATTTATTACTATAGAATGGTGTGAATCTGAGCCCCACACCCTCCTAGTAACTCAAACCACACCTCCACCCTACTGAATCAAGCCTAAGGACATGCACAAAGATGGACCAGACCAGAAGGAGCTGAAAACCTGGCCTGAGGGAGCCATCTCAGCTTTGCAGGCTGGGACATTTTCAAAGAGGCTGCCTACCCTACTATGGCAGCAAAGCAAACCTGGACCAGCCTCAGTGACCAGTAACACAATCAGGTACATTGAGGATGTTACTGTATCCAAGACTGTCACAGCTGCAGCTATCTGTCGTGTGCCATTCGAGAGGCTAAGCACACCTGTACACAGAAAGAGCTACTTCATGGACTCACACACTGTGCATGTGGCAAGCTATACAGGCCATTACTGACAACTAGCTGACATCCCAGGCTTGTAGTGAAGAAGTCAACCCTGCCCTGTGCTACCACCCTATGACAATCATGACCTTTCATCACAAAGTACTTCAAAAGGCTGGTACTGAGGAAAATGAAATCTAAATCCTCGCCTCACTCCTGGCTCTTGCCAGAGCAAGCCCTCCCCATTTTCAGTCCTGTATGCGCATGTGATGGAGGGAATGTAAACAGTGCATTTAGGGGGTGATTGGTGTCATTTGCTATGATGAGTGCTATGTGTGTGATGGCTCTGAGGCCTCAGAGGTCAGTGGTCAATGTGTCTGATTGACTGTTACGTTTGTTTTTACTAGAAATACTGTGGTGAAACATGGGACATGTAACAGGAAGAGTTATGCTTCTGTAAGGTGATAACAGGCTGTGAGGAGCAACAGACAGTTTTAGTTTGCAGATGACATGGAGTCTTTGCTGTCATTGCTTATAGATATCATTGGCGTGTTGGCCACAACAGAACACAACTTTATCATCTATAATTAGTCCAAGGTGCAAGTGGCTGTTGGTCTTTTAAAGTGTGCCGTGGATAGAGGTAGGGATCAGTACAGTATAGTGTGTTTGGTGTGGAAATGTTCAATTTTGTTGGTTGGTTATCTGGTGCTATTATGTGAAGTGAGAAATGGACTATTGATGAGCTGTAACAGTTGAGATGCTGGAGAGTGTTGATGATCTGGTGGTGTTGGAAGTCTACAAAAAGAAGTTCCCTGGTGCTTCCAGAGGTTTGAAGAGCAAATGGAGATTGCTTGGCTTTGTAGGTCGGTGGGAGTGGAGATGTGGTCTGAAGGCTGGTCTGAAGCATAGTACTGAGGACCAGTTTCTCCACCCCAGGCAATTCATGAATGTTGATGTAGGGCACAGAGGGATGATCACTGGGCCATTCATGACCATGTGGAAAAGTGTCATCTGATGAGCTGGCATGTGCAGTCATGTTTCCTATTAAAGCATTTATGTAGGGAGGAATGCAGACTCTTTCTCAGCATAACTACGAAATTGCTAAAAAACAAACAAACAAACAAACAAACAAACGAAAACGAGTACTACTAGCACGAGCACGCCACACATTCAATGAAACGTATGACGTAGGACGTTGGACGTGCGTGCGCAGACAGGCCAGTGACGTGTGGGGTCCAGGGCGCCGTACTGGTGGCGGTGCGTTTAAAGAGTCCGGGCTGGAGGGTGAAAACAGTCCGCTTCTTCATGTGTAGCCCTTTGAGTAACACACAGTTCATCTGATCGGGATCAGATGTCAAAAGACAGGTATGTGTCTAGGCATGGTTTTTTTATACTCTATTTATGTAAAGTAGTTCATATCAATGTACCAGTACCAGTTTTAGTTGAAATCGGAAGCTAATAATAATCGATACCGCGCTTTCACCTCAGCCAGGCCTCCCTCCAGCTCCCTCTGTGCGTCCTCACTGGATCCATTAACTGCAAACTAGCTCAGACATATGATCAATTAAAAGCCAGTATAACTCTACACGTATATGTGTCTTGGAATTGAAGCGACAAGGTTTTTGCGTTTTCTTTTGTAGTTAGAATTTGCGCGGTCACATCACTGGTAGCTGCATCAATATGGCGGCCAGACAGAGCAACTTCTCTGAGGGAAGCTAGTTTGCTAACTAGTCTTTTTCTGATGTGTTGCTCTAAAAGTAGCGCGATAAAGTGTTGTGTAAACTCGTCAACATTTTGAATAAAAAGTCTGATGAGTTTTTCCCTCCACCCAGCATGCCACTGCAGGACCTGCCCTGCCTGAGTGTTCAGGGCTCCATGTTGTCTCAACCCAAGAGGATCAACAAACGCAAGTCGAGAGGCTGCCTCAGTGACGGCCTGGACACTGAATGCACTCCCACGGAGCTCATCCAGCAGTGGTCACCCAGCCACAAGCACCAAAGGCTCATCAGCAAGGGGAAGGAGAATGACAGCGACCATTTTGTCCTCGCCAGGAGATCGAGGAGGAAAAAGGAATCCACATCTGGTAGGAAACCGACCTCTGACTTTAAGCAGCTGCAGTGTGTTGTTTGTAGCTATGATAAACTCTTATGCTTCCAATTATTATTTCCCTCAACAGGCCTTTCATGGGACCACCTTCCTGACGAGCTGCTCCTCAGAATCCTCTTCTATCTGCCTCTGCAGGATCTCCTCAGGATGACCGTAGTGTGCAAGCGCTGGCATCGCTTGGCGTGAGTCTCTCAAGACTATAAATCACCAGTGATATTCAGAAGCGTATACTATGGTTCTTCCTCTTGTTCTTGGTCCTGATTTTACTGCTTCCCATTCTTGCAGTCTACAAAATTGTTGCTAAAATTTAGGTTAATATTCTAGAAAACATAAAATCATGTGTGTTTACATGTGCTTTAATAACTGGGTTGTTTCACCTTTCTGGGGTTATCTAACTTCTTAAACATCAGGACGAAGGAAAAGATTACATGAGACAGTGCATCCCGGTACTCGAGATGAGAAAGTCCAAATACGGCCAAAACTTACACGAAGTCGCCTCTAGAAGTCTGTAGTTTCCAAAACTGAACATTTGACTGTTTATTTTCTTGATGGCAGTGAGCTCTACATATTCTACAGTGTGACGAGATCAACAGGTTTAGTCTGTGTGGGTTATTTACTGCAGACTGTCTAAAACTAGAAAAGCACTCGGTGAGCGCAGACCTCCTCCAAGCAGCACAGTTCCCCCAGCTTATTGTGACTTACACCCCAAAATATTAGTCCTACCTTTGATTTATCTATTTCAATGGATTCCTGGACCATGAAAACATACCCTTAGCAATTGGAATCACATTGATATCATTTTTAGTTTAATAGTTATACCCGAAAATCGACATTTCCATAATGGCGGTTTTCCGAATCACCTCCAAAATGTAATCATTTGTTCCTTGTCCCAGAAAGGACACTATAACTTTCATCAAAATCTGTCCATAACTTTTTGAGTTATGTTGCAAACAAACAGACAAACCAACACCGGCAAAAACATAACCTCCTTGGTGGAGGTAATGACTGCATCTCAATCTGTCTGTGTGTCCGTCCCAGGTTCGATGAATCTCTGTGGATCAGTGTGGATCTGGAGGGGTTGACTCACACGGGTCCAGCTCTGCAGCAGGTGCTGAAGACCAGAGTCCACCGGCTGCGTTGCCCTCGCTCCTTCGTGGAAGAGCTGCATTTCACAGGTTCAGGGTGAGTACAGCAGCTGCTTATGTTAGTGCAGATTAAGGCTGTCACGGCTAGGGAATTTCCCCTGCGGTGAGACCGCGTGGCTCAATAGCGCGGTATGCGTAATTATTGCACCCCCCCACCCCCACCCCGATTTAAAAAAAAAAAAAAAAATTAACAAACATTTACAACACAACACAAGCATGGCTTGCTCGAAAAGAAAAGTTGATGCGGAAAACCGTTATTTTAAAGATGAGTGGACTTAGAAATTTCTGTTCATTCACAGCGCACAGCTACTCTGAGGTTTCTGTTTTCATTAATCCAAAATAAAGGCCTTAAATTTATTTGCCCTCGACTACTTTTATTTATGGTAAAAGGGCCTGCTGTCCACTCTGTTAAACATTTCCTGCATTGAAAATTGATGATAAATTTTGTTGAAACCTAGGGCCACTCTGTCCCATAAAATACGGAATTGTCCTTTATTTAAGAATTAGATGTTACGTCTTCTTTTGAACCAATACGGGACACAATCCCGTATTTTCTTAAATACCCCATACACATGTCTGTCACACACACTTCAACACTAAATTTAACAATAATGAACTAAATAAAACAGGAGACATTAAGGCCAGCTAAATCTTTGTGCCGGGGACCCCAAAGAGGACCCGCTGCACTCTCTGTTGTCATGGTTGCCTAGTTACAGAAACCAGCGCTGCTACACGTGCATGTTAAAAATACCCCTGATATATAGCATAGTAATAGTAATTAGGGATGCACCGAAATGAAAATTCTTGGCCGAAAACCGAAAACCGAAACACACGAAATAAAGTATTATGCATTTGTGGCTATGACTGTGTACTAACCTCATTAAAATCAAGGCATTGCAATTGCATAAATTAATATTAATGCTTCAAAGAATAAATCAATTACAAAATTATGAAAATATTTATTAACACTGACATTAAAACTAGCTATTAGCTATCCGTGGGTCTTTCTCGGATATAATGAAATGCATCCACACCGCAGACATGTTGGCAACTATCCAGACGTGCGCGTGCCGGTCGGGTTGCCAAACATCCCGAAAAATACGGAATTGTCCTTTATTTGAAAATTAAATTTTGCGTCCTCTTTTGAACTAACACGGGACACGATTTGTCCCGTATTTCATAAATGTCCCATACACATGTCTGTCACAAACACATTTTAACACTAAATGTAACAATAATGAACTAAATAAAACACAGGAAAGATTAAGGCCAGCTAAATCTGTGTGCAGGGAACCATATGCCGGGCACATAGACTGTATGGCCGGGCACCTCGAGAGGACCCGCTACGCTCTCTGCCAATCAAAGAGCGCTGTCATGGTTGCCTAGTTACAAATACTGGCACCGCTATACGCGCATTTAAAAAATGGCGAGAGGCGGCAACCGCCCGTGGTAGGCGTCTTTTTTCTTTGTCATCACAACGTCTTGTTTCGGTGACAAAAGTCTTTCGGCCGAAAACCGAAAATGCACTTTTGAGCCAGTTTCAGCCGAAAATTTTCGGTGGCCGAATTTTCGGTGCGTCCCTAATATTAATAGATATATACAAATAAAGCATATTATTATTATTATTGTTTTTATTACTACTACTATTATTATTATTATTACTATTGTTATTATTATTATTACCATTACTATTATTATTATTATTATTATTCTAATAATAATTTTTATTCTATTTGAAGCCTTCAGTCAGCCAGGTTCAGTTTGCTGTTCAAAGAATAACTCTGGTGATGTTCTATATTTCTGTAGTAGTTATGTGTGCATTGCACTGTCCTGCTGCCCCACTAGAGCATCAAATGAAGACCTTTTGTACCTTTGTAACTTAGCTTCCACTGAATAAGATACTGGGTCTGCCAAATGAGTGTAATGTAGTGATTGACAGAATGTTTCATGTGAGTTAACACTACACATCAACACAATATATGTTTTCATTCATTGATGTGCAGGGCTCTAACTTAACTTTGCACCACCATCCTAATGGAGACTGCTGTTCCATGGGTTACTTTACTTTTTAAATGAAGCAGCTCTCTTCTGAAAGAGCAATATAAACATACGATTTTACAAAACAAAACAAAACAAAACTTGATGGTACTGAGCAGTTTTTTCCATTGTTCAGCCCGCTGCAGATAGTTCAGATGGATCTGTCCAGCTCCATCATTACCACCTCAGCTCTGGAAAGCATCATCTGTCGCTGCAGGCTGCTGGAGTATCTGAGCCTGGAGGGTCTGCAGCTCTCGGACACTATCATCAGGTAAGTTTTCAACTCCCCAACTCTTTCATTCCACTGTTGCCACTAGGGATGCACATGGTTAACCGTTTAACCGTTAATCGATAACAGTAACTCTAACCGATTAATACTAACGGTCAATTTTGTTTTTAAGCTACTAATTCAATCAACTCATGGGGGCGTGTCGACAGGTGCAACACATGCCATCACGTGCTTTCCATCACAGCCCACTTTACAGCGAAGATGAAGAGAGCAAAAAGGAGTTCTGTGTGGGACAATTTCGACCGGAAAGGGGAGGAGGTCATTTGCAAATTATGCGGTACACGCGCTTCCCGAGGCTGGCCATTCTGGCCCGGCGCTACCTGTGTATTCCTGGGACATCGGTCCCATCTGAGCGCATATTCTCCGCTGCGGGTCTCACGGTAAACAGGCTGCGCACCAGGCTGAGCCCAGAGCATGTCAACTGCTTTTTCTTAATAAAAACCAGTACATTTAAAAAAAATAAATAAATAAAGCCCATGAGAATTTTTTTGTCATGGCACTTTTGAAGTGTGTCACAGTACTCAAAAAAATAAAAATAAAATAATAGGGGAGGCAACCGCCATTCCGACATCCCTCCAATCTATTATTGAAAACTCCTGAAACGAGAAATATACTATGTCTAGTACACGTATTAATGTAACTCGGGCTAGTGTGAAACATGTTAGATTCACGTCTGAATCTCAGGGATCACTGACTGTAAGCAGAAACACAGTGTCAGTGACCTGTCACAGCAGCCAGCTGGAGCGCAGCTCTCCATTCAGCCCGTGTGTCTCCATGCACACTGGCATCATATGCAACATTAATATTACAGATATTAATGATGGCTCTGCAGATGACACCTGAAGTCACTGACTAATTCCAGTCTCCTTCGTGTTGCACAGTAGGCGAGGGTGTGTATCCTTGTATGCAATTACGCCCAAAACACACATTACATTGAATATAATTTTTTTTTTAATCTCCAGACACGTCGCGGGTCGTCCAGGTTTACAGTAAAATTGTTCGGATTTGAATTGAAGCCGCATCATCTAGATAAACATTGAGCTCCATCAGAACGGTTTAAAAATCAGATTTCAGAAGCTCAAACTTTATATTGGAAATGAAGCAGAACACACAATTAAAGAAATCACCAGCCCGCTCGCTCTCGACATTTGCCGTCATTGTAAATCTGCAGTACGGCGCCGGTTGTTGTCATGTTGGAATGACAGAATGTCGGAATGGCACCATGGAAGGGCATTTAAATCTTATCAGTTAACGGTTATTAATCATTAAAGGGCGTCGGTTAACGGTCATAAAAAAAATTCAAAATGTGCATCCCTAGTTGCCACCAAATGAGCAACTGTTCCCTGCTTTTTTCATCAGAGGTGTGACACATGTTGCTGATTCAGATGTATGAATCAATCAATCACACATCAATAGCTTTTCTACTTTTCATGATCATTAAGTACATTAATCTATGTTCTAATCAATTCAGTTTGGTGTGATATAAAAGCAGAAAATCTTCACGTGGGGGGGGGTGTGTGTGGCTGGATGGAAATGATTTTAATAAGGAATCAGTTATCAAACATTTGGCAAGGGCAACTGCTAGCTGGGCATTGGTGGGGAAAAAAGGTGTGGAAATGACAATATAAATAAAAACATGTATCTCATCATTATTGTGGGGTGAGTGTGTTTATTGTTTTGTGTGTCTGCGCCTGTGGTTTTCTCTCAGAAACTGATCCTCCTGGATCTTTGTTTTCTTGTCCTGGCTCTCTCTGTCTCAGCTCTCTGTCCAAGAACACAAACCTGCTGCAGCTCAACCTGAGTGGCTGCTCGGGTTTCTCAGCTCCCGCTCTGGCTGACATGCTCAAATCCTGCTCCAGGTCAGCTACTCTTTTTCATCTGTCAAAACCCTTGTGTAAATAATAAAACGGCTCAACCTTAATCTCTGCCATTTACTGATACTGTATTTTGTTTTGTTTTTTTTGTTCTCCCCCTGTGCAGTATCGAGCAGCTGAACATATCCTGGTGTGACTTCAACAATAATCATGTGAAGAGTGTTGTCAATAATCTGACCTCCAGTGTTACTCACCTCAACCTTAGCGGTTACAGACAGAGCCTCACACTAGATGGTAAGTGAGGGATGTTGACTATCACCTCCGTTACATAGTTTTTTAATGTGGCAGTGGGTGGAACATGAGCTGGTCCAGAATAAGGTAGGTCTTTAGTTCGTCTTTTGCTCTTCAAGATGTTTGGCATCTCAAGCATTCATATATTTTGACTTCAGATCAAGTTGCTTTTATTCTTTTCAAATGCGAATACTCCCAAATAATCTACTTTTGGTTCATGTTACATCTCTGTACACTAGATTATATCCCTCAACACAGTCTGTAAACTGACCTATTTGTGTACCTCTGTACCACCAAAGCACTGTTGTTGTTTTTCTATATCATCATCTGAAGCCAGTCTCAGACTACATGAGTTTTAAATAAAGGTGTCATTTAAGATATTTTTCTATTCTTGAAGAGACCTGGTCAGCAGGGCTTGTTTATTCTTCAGCGAGAAGTGGAGCTGCTCAGGTGTTCTCCCTTATTGGCTAAGGTGGTGCCTCTTGGAAAACTGATGTAATCATCCAGATTTGAACTAAATATCAAGCATTTTTTGATATTATTGGGACGCCCCTGACTAGATGCAAGCAATTTGGGAGATTTAACACTGGGTAATTTTGACCAAACATTGGTACCGACCATCATCCCAGACTAGATTTCTACTCCAATTTTCAGGAGGAGTAAGTAAAAAAAAAAAACATTGGTCCAAAACTCCTGTAGTCTGAGCCCAGCTAGTCGTGCCACTTTCAGTGCACATCTAACCCCCTTGTGTTACTTCAGAATGTATAGTTTCAGGACAAGGCGCATAAATTAATGTCTGTGGAACCCACAATTCAGTGCTGATGAAACTCCAGACATGGACTCTGAGCAGGCAGGAGTTTGAATCTTTACAATTCCCTAATTGTAAATCTCTGAAAATACACTGTATGCCAGTGGCCAATGGGCAAACTGTTATTGTTCCTATCATGAAATTTTTATATAATTAGGTCAGATAATGTGGATCATTAAATACACTGAACACAATAAATCAATGTATTCTTTACTCTAGGGATGAAGAAGGCTGTGTCAACATTGGTTTTGTATTGGAAAAATATACGTTTATTTAAAAATACACAGTGGGGTCCAAAATTTGAAGCCACATTGAAAATCTTTAATATTTTAATGTCAACCTAGAAAGAAATAATATTATAAACAGTATAAATCATCAGAAAGTTGAAGGATTGAAGGAAGAAGTGCATACATCTTTAGGAAATCTGACACAGATTTGCGATGATCATACTATGTGTGTTTTTTACAGATGTGAAGGTGCTGGTGACGAGATGCCCCCATATTCATACTCTAGATTTAAGGTAAGCTTGTATTCTTCATGATCAGTTTGATAAGTAGCTTACAGGCCAGTCTTTCTCAGAAACCCTTAATGTTAGCAAGAAAAATCTGGGACTTTTTATAGCATGAAATCTTTATGTTGATGATGACAGTGTCTGCATCTGACAACTTGAATGTTCTGTAAATAGGCACCTTTTCACTAACACATTTTAACAACTGTACAGGGAGATATTATGTTAGATGTTTTCTGATTGTGTTGCAGTCTTCAAGTGGCCATAAATCAATAAAGGCAGCCTAAAGTTTCTCCATATCTGTCATACAGTATTCACCCTGGTTCTCGTGTGTTACAGTGACAGCACTCTGCTGATGGCCGACAGCTTTCCTGTGCTCAAACAACTGAAGTGTCTGCTGCATCTGTCCCTGAGTCGCTGCTATCACATTCACCTTGCTGCGCTCACGTAAGTTGCACTGCTGCCGTCCTTGCTTCTCTTCCTCTCTGAGGCACAGTTTCCACAATTGAACTCATGTCATATTTCCAGTGACCTGGGTAAGATGTTCCCCACGCTGTGCCTGCTGGATGTCTTCAGCCTCATAAATAATAGCCACCTGCCCTCTCTGAAGAAGGAGATGCCAAATGTCTCCATCAACTCCAGGCCTTTCTCCAGCATCGCCCGGCCCACGCCTGCCAGCAGGCTCGTCGGCTCCCTCAACGACCGTACCATGTGGAACAGGAAGTGTCAGCTGAGGTTCAAACTGTAACTACCATGCCTCATGTTTTTATGTGATGTTAGTTTCTGTGGCGGAGTGTTTGGTCCTGCAGTATACATACATACATATAGTATACACACTGGGAGTCTGTCTCATTGTGCAGTGATGGAGCTATGTTTCAGTGTTTGTTGCTGCTACAGAAGCTGTTTTTAGTGTTGGCTGGTATTACCAGTATTAATGGTCAGATACTGGATCGAGCCTTTAAGTGCTGAACATGCAAGTTTTTAGAGAAATGTCATACTTGATTTAGGGATGTCTCATGTGGATATTGAATCCAGTTGTTGGAATGTGTTAACACAAGCTTTTTGTGGATTTTTGAATCTGTTTTAGGTTCTAATGTGTTAATTTAAAATATTTTGTAAGGGAAACAAGGTTTAAAAGGCTCAATTGAAATGTTTACCTTTTACATCCAACTGAGGACATTGTAATAATACTGACGGCAAAAATGTGATGTTCTCAGCTGTAATAATGAAATAACAGTTGACCTCAATGAAGAGGTTTTAATGTAAAACAATGCATGTGGATCTGGATGTCTAAACCAGCTTTGGACATTCCTGTTGCACCACATTGTTGCTGAACAGACATTACTTTCATATGCAGGTTCACACATTGTCTCACTGTGTGCTGCAGTACATGCTAAACCAGGTTACCATGAATGTATATATAACTTCTCTCTAGGTGCTTTTAATGATGAGCTCATTATGTCAGTGTACATGTGCTCTATATTACTGTTTCAGTCAAATGTTATACAGACTGAACTTTTATGGCACATGAGTTTTAACTTAACTGTTCATTTTCCCTTCTGAGTCTCAACAAGTAAACCACTGAATACAGAAATTGTTCTTTGTGTCTGCTTGCTTTAATAGCTTGAATTTATTTTGTCCTGAGACAAAAAATAACTTTTCTGAAGGTGTTCAACCACATGTCATGGTCTTCATCAGCAGATAAGTTGTTTGTGCTGTGTGTACAGACACACATTACATATGGTGGCATGCAAAAAAGAGTCATGAGAAAACCTCTCCTTCCTCACCACCAAATTCAGGATCAGATGTTAGCGAAGGAGCAATGTAACATTAACGTAATGTCATGCTAGACTTGTCTAGGTATGTTAAAAAGTGTGAACTGTGTGCAAATACCTTGAAGATGTTTGTAACTTCAAAATATTAATGTCTATTTTCTGCATGGTTCCAGAAATAACGTTAACCTAGATGTTGTTGGTTGAGCTGGAGTTGGTTATTGAGGCTATATAGTAAAGTAAAATTTGATGGTCCATAAACTCAGCAGTTGTTAATTATATTAATATTACCCAAAAAGTTAATTAACTTTATTAATCTCCAGAAACCAACTGTTAACTCAAAATCATATGCCTGCATTTCAGGAGGAATTGTGCAAAGTAGTAACCACTATTGCAGCAGGTTGGTATTGCATTTGCTTAATCAGAATAGGACTTGTCACACAATTAAAGGCACGGGGGTTATTAATGACATTAGCAGTGTCTCTGTCCGAGTAATCTATGACTGAGTCACCATGAACAAAGCCAGGACTCAAGGACTAAAGTAGCTAAATGGAACTCATTATATACACTTGTGATATCCATGTACATGTTGCATGTTAAAATGTCTTCTGTGGAAATGGTTTGTTCAGCCACTGATGTATACAACATATAGGATATAATGGAGGTGAATGGAATTTTATTTCAAAAGTTGAGTTGTAACATACATTTACAGAATGAGTGGGTCAGTCAGTTCTCTGGTAATTAACAAATCTGACTCAACATTGGAACTACTTTTCAGCAAAGAAATAGTCCCGATGAAAACAGTCAACAGGCAGACATCTCAAACCTGAACAAAACCACAGCTCTCTGCATGGCTGTTTGCCACTACAGGGTGAAGCGACCCTGAAGCTTGACTTGGAGTTTTCATTGTGGAAAAATAGTATATCCTGCTGTTTCAATAGCACTTCCACAGCTAACTGTCCTGACTTGGGAGAGGTTGGAAGACTTTTGACTTAAACATGGAGCAAATTGCCTCTTTAAGTGTGTTCAGAGTTCTGCTTTTAGTGCATTCAGTTTTTTTCCTATCCAACAGAATTCTTAGCACCCAAGTGGCTCAAACTGCTTGAAAAAATATAAGCTATGCTCCACAAATATCTTTAGTCAACAAACAAGCCATAGCAAACAGCCACTGTGCTTTCAGTTCATCATATAAATACACTGTTATTATTTATATTTTCAGCACTAATTAGACTTTTTATTCTATATTTTTATTGTCAACATCCACCCTGGTTTCAATCACTGTTCGCTGCATTGTTTGCCCTTTATAGTAGTTATACTTCAGGCTCTCTTCCAAGTGGTCCTCAGCATTTGTTTTGATTATGATTTCTCAGTTTAGAGCCAAACCAGCAATAAATGGATCCTACTAACAAATAGTGTTTGCCTGATGTCATCTTCATGTGCCATAGAGCTCCACTGTTGTCTATTACCATGAAGACACTCAATCCCATATACACCGCCCCACCATCCCAATTGTGTATTAATCCACTTCTGAAGGTAGTCCCACATGAATGCATTATTTCATATATTTGAGTAATGCTTATTACAAAGTATAGAGAATAAAGTTTAAGGAAAATACTTAGACTATTTTTTAATGAAACTATATATTTGTGAGTTGTGTGAGAGTTGTGAGTGTTGGACAAGTTGGGATTTGTTGACAATAAAAAACCAGAATAAATTCATCCTTTAAAAGTCATTAACCAATGTGAAAGCACATCACAATCTTCTGTCCATTTGCATCTGATCCCCAAACAGACATGCATTATCATCAAGACTGTGCATCGGTTTATTGACAGAATAACTCACTGTTCCAACATCTTATCAGAACTCACATAGTAAAACTTCACTAAGCCACTTTTTATCTTCACTAAGCCACTTTAGGTTCCACTTGTACTTTTTTTATATATAGTTTCTTATAGTTTTTTTAACTTTATACTTCTATCTGATTGTATGCTTGTGCTGCTGTAACACCCGAATTTCCCCTATGGGGGATCAATAAAGAATTATCTTATCTTATCTTATCTTAAAACAATTCATTTGCTGTGTATTAGCATAAGCACTCCTTAAACCTGATCTTTTATCTCTTTTTCTGCTCAGAGACTGTTTGTTGATTTGATGCAGTGAAAGACAGTCAACAGTAACATACTTGAAATGTAATTTGACACAGTATCTAAAAAATGGATTATAGCCATTGCAATCAGCAGATTCTAACCTGTTACAATCTGTGCATAGTGGGGTGGAAGTCAAAAAGCAAAACAAAAAACAAAAGTCTGATTTGGAAATAATTTGGAAAAATGCACAATGCACACATTTAATAAACAATAGCAACAATGATACCTTTTTTCCCCAGGTATAAAAATATTCAACACTTGTGGAGGCTAAAAGCTAAAAACTGTTTCCCTTTGAACACTAGTGAGAAACCAGTCATGTGTCATGTGATCTGGACTCATCTCAGTTTTCAAGAAGGACTGTCCGGAGCTGATCCTCCTCACTCATGCTGACTGTAGCGATGGCACCATCGTTGAACTCGAAAGAAGTTCCACCGTCGACCACCATGCAGGCGTCCCAACACCGTGAGCGGACACACACCCTGAAGCAACAGAGGGGTCACAACAATCAGAAGGTACATCTTCACAGCTCCCTTACCATGTCAACTCTTATTAAACTTGCGAGACTGAGGATGAAGTTCACTGACTTGCTGGCGAAGCCTCTCTGCCGACTGCTGGAGAAGACTCTGTTGACGATAGGCTCCCTTATGCTGTAGAACAAACGTCTGTCGTCCGGACTGAACACCAGGGTCTCATTGTATTCATCAGTAACTGAACACACACACACACACACACAAATACCATCATCAAATAAAACAAAGTGCCAAAAATGTACAACAACATATACGGGATTGTAAACTCACCTTTTTCAATAAAGTCACGATCAAGTGGGATATCAAGACCTGTTTGGGACTTTCCTGAAGAAAGATAAATGTTTGTCAGTGAAGTCAGGCGATATATTTGGAGAAAAGAAGTATTTTTGTTTCACAGAGATTTTAGAATCAAAGCCTGCACACACACATACCAATTTTTAGAACCTCCTCCACAGCTTGTTCAACAAGTTTGTTAATGTTATATGACCTGTGGAGACCAAGAGACAAAAACTTTATAGAGCAGAAAAGTAGATTTATACAAGATTTAACACATGGGATGTCATATTATTCTGTACCACTGAATCAGCACTGATACATACACTATGATATTTCACTAAATAACAGCCAATAAGCCTCAAGTCAGAGGTGAATTTAATCTAAAATATGACTACTTCATTCCAGTTGGCACATAGAAATTCCCGCACCTTGTCAGCCCACAGTGTTGTGGGCTGACAAGGTGCGGGAATGTGCAATGTGTCCAGATGTTAAATGTGTTACATATTTAATGGCAGATCATATTTGTTACAGAGACATCTATGCTATGTTGTAGTGACCACACTATGTATGTTTTTATGTTTCATTTGCAGATTTGAAATTTCACATTTTTGGATAATGATGAAAAACGTTAACCTTTATCTTTTTAAATACAAAGCAAAGGGCAGCACGAGCACATGTGAAAGGTGAAAGTTGAGCAGTGGTACATTTACCAGGCTTTGGATCCTGTTCCAGTGCAAATGCTGAGTCCTGAACTCTTCTGCTTTTCCCACGGGCCATCATCCACAGAGATCTCATAGTAGGAAGCCCTATGGAGCAAGAGGTTAACATGGGGTTTGAAGGATTTTAACTTCACCCTGTGATGGACAGGGATTCCCCTGATGAGTGCGGGAGAAACAGGCACGGTGGAGGTGGTGAAGGGGCTGGGGATTAATGAGGGTGACAACATGCACATAGAGACACGACACCATGTTTAGTTGGAGTTATAAGCGTCAGTTTGGATGACAGCGATACCTGGAGGACAGAGATTCTCCGATGAAAATTTCATTCAGGCTTCTGATAGGAAGGAGACTAGGCTTGGAGAAGCTCTCATGGAGTGTTCCTGTCCCTGAGAAAGCAGATGTCACTGAGTAGTAGAACAGCGAGAGAACAAAAACAACAATTTACATAATGATTAAGTTCCTAATTAGAGGTCCACTATCAGTCCATTATACTCAGTCTAACCCTAATCAACATATTTCATCTTGTGCAAAATCAACAGGGAGTGAGACAGGAGAGCAGACATGAGGACACAGACAGAAGGGCCGGGGCAGGCACACATGATGAGTGGTGGAGTCGTACTCCGCTGGATGTTTATGGTGGTGATGCGGTGAGCTTGACTGTGCTGCTCCAGGCTCAGCTGCTGTTCGTGCAGGTCCACAGGGGTGGGATTGATTCCTGTGCCCTCTAAGTGTAGACGGATCCTCTGACGCCACAGCCACCTAAACACAACACAGGAGAGGTGAGGGGGCAAGATCTGCTGTACAGAGCACTATTAGGCTTACACTAAACCAGTGGGCCATCCTTTAAATATTGTATACTTATATTTATATTATAGACATATACTGAAGCCTGCAGTGGCTAAAGTGAAATCAAAATGAAAGGTTCTAATTGAATTGAATTGAATTGAAAGATATTACTTTCAATGGTATAATCATGAGGCTCTGTGAGTGGTACAAAATCTCAATGGGAGCAGGAAACTAAGTGAAAACAAGGGAGGATTTCTCAGACATTGTCATTGATTAAGCTGCCTGCAAAGAAAAAAAGGGTTCAATTAAACTGCCACTAAATCAGATGTACTATGATGCAACCCTTGAGCTGCATAAATCAGTATTTGGCCACTAGGGGGAAGAAGAACTCCACAATTAGCTGGCAGACACAGCCCTGACATGCTATCACCTAACAAAGTTGTTATGTCTAACACATTGCCAAAGCTTTGCCTTCTTACACTGGGCTACTCGAAACAAGGTTAATGAGAGGTGAACCAAACAATGAGCACGGCAAACAAAAACAATTGGCTAAAAGAGGCTTAAAGCTCTGCACAGAGAGGTGTTGTTTTCTTTGTGACTACTATTCACATGCCTAATTTATTATTATTTTATTTAGGGACATTAGTTAGAGAAATTTGTCCTAACACATAACCAGTAAATGTGTTAGGACTAGATTAGGTTGAAAACCTTTACCTAAAAATTACTTAATGAAATGCTGTTGAAAGAACAATTTTAAGTAATCTAGACAACATAAATGTATCAAAGTATTAACCTAACCTTTCAGACATCTTTAGCTGAGAGATCCTAGGTATTTCATTTCTTAACGAGGAGTTCTACTGAACTCTAGAACTTACACTTCATAGTAGGAGGTTTAGATTAATCTCAGATAAAGATACAGCAGTGATGTCTACAAGGCACATTAACAGGATTTCAACTATTTTTTTTCATTTTTTTGATAGTAACTAAAGATAAAGTCGTTCGCTTGTAGGTTGTCACTAATGATTTGGAATATGATGAAAGTTAAGGGAAGCATACACAGGGGTAGAGAGCAGCATGTTCATCAGAAGGAGGTCGCAGCACAGCAATGCTCTGATTGTTTGTGGGTAAATACGCACCTGAACTCACCACGACAGAGTTTCTCCAGTGCCTCTGGGAAGGCACGAGTGTACCGCACAGGGAGGCATAGATGACCTTCTGACCTTTAGTTGAAAGACAGAAATGCAATGAACTCAGTTCAATACAACAGGACTATGTAATAGTACCAATGTGGACAAATGACATGACCTTATATATTAAGCTTTCTCTCCAGTGCTTATGGAGTAACCTAAGGAGCTTTTCCATTCAAAGAGCTACAGCACATCAGGTCAAATTGTTTTTTCACACAAATCCAAACCCTTCCCAAAAAGTGCTGGTTAGTGTTTTACCTCTCAGGGTCTGTGTTTACTCCAACAACTGGTTTGTCCTTGCTTAAAACCTTACTGGCAACAAGTAGCATTGTTCCGTCACCTAACAAAACAAACTGCAGTTAGAGAACTTGCATTGTGTATTTGAAGCTATTGTTCGTGTGACTTTTTGCCCCCTGGGTTGAATAAGTTGTCCTGCCCATTCTATACATCATGCCTGAATACAAAAGTTGACATTCAAGGAAGATTCTTTTATTCAGTGTTCATTTATTCAAACAAAACGTAGAGATAGTAACCATAAAAGCATTGGAAAACTTAAAAACATTTACGAATCTTGAGTGTCCTGGAAAGAATGGTATGTGCTACATATATATTGTGTTTGCAATGAATCAATGTCACTTTGAACGCTGGAATTCAAAAAACTGCAAAAACAAATACTCTAAAATTCCTACCTCCAGCAGAGATAATGGCATCTGCCCATCGCACTACTTCTTCATCATACTCTCCTCTTTTCACCACCCGTACCTCAATGCCTTCTCTCCTGCAAACACAGAATTAAGAACCCATGCTTTATAAATACTGTCCCAGCTGCAAAAAAACCATCTCCTGCCTGGTTACAAGTGTGGTCTTGATAATCTCCCAGTGATGGGCAACATCTTACCGCAAGCTCTTCACAATATGCTCCACATTGTTAGTGTGAATGTTGTGTCTTTCCAGCAGGCCACTGTAGCTGGAGCCCTTCATAGCAAGCTGCAAAACACAGACACAGGAAAACAAACAAATTAGGTAATGGGAGGGTTTTGCCTTGGAGGTCACAAGTAGGTCTGAAAGTGAAAGCCAATGTTTACCAGCTGTTTCAAGTCCTCTTCAGAGAGCCCTGCATAGCGATACCTCTGCTGTTCAAACTCATATCTCGTAGTCTTTGTAACCACAGCCACTTTTTCTGGCTTGAATCCACCTTTTGGTTGCAATGAGCTGTTGCATACTGAAGTGTGGAGGGGACGTCCATACAGCAGGCTGACAGCTCGATTCCCAAAGCACACCAAGTTCACCAGAGAGCGGCCAGTCATTCTTATGAGTGAACACACAACCATAAACTCAATCACATGTCCAGTCAGAAGTGTTCAATCGGGGCCCTGCTCTGTTAGGTAGCTGACATGCTTGTGTCAGACCTCTTCCTGGATGTAGCTAATGTCCATTCACAGAAATAGCAAAGAAGTCAAGACACACTTCCAGCTGTCACAGGAAGGTCAGCAGGTCTCGCTCTTCCCTAGCTGCTAGATGACCCCTTTATAACTTTGTGGTATTGCTTTCCAAGACGAGTGTGTCCTCAGGCAAGTCACAAAACAGTCAACAAGAAAGACACTTAAGCTAGCTGGCAAGTAACTAACAGCTAATTAGCCCACTAACCGTATTTGGCAAGGTTAAAATCTGGCATTACGTTACCAGCTGAGCTTAAAAAAAGCTAGAAGTAGCTAGCAGCCAGTCACAAGTCGACGCCTACATTTCATATATTCCGACTGTGATTAGTCTTACCACAAACCACACTAAAGCTGTGTCGCACTCCTCGGGTTCAACAGATGTTTAAACATGAGGTAACGCACATGGGCTGGTTATAATAAACTACAACGCAAGAGAGCACCAAGCTAACAAGCAGCCTGGCTTCTGTTCTAATTTTACGCACGCTACGTACAATTTAATCTGATTGGCTGACGTTGCTGTCGATCAGAGGGTGGAGCGTTGACGCTTTGTTTTGGCTGCCTGACAGCCCAACCAGCGCGCAGTTCGTCATCGTGATGCGTTCAGGCCAAAGAAAAGCTTGGAGAAATCAGAACTGGTTTAAAATACCGGTCATACCAGGTTTGAGTGGTTAATGAGTCCAAACCTGCCTTAAACGAGTCCCTCACACACCTACCTATCCTTTAAATTGTTTTAATTCTTTACGTTTTTCATAATTCATTTATTCAGTTGACTGTTTTTGTTTTTCTGTGTATTTATTTGTTTTCTGGCCCATAAGAAACTGTTACACAGTTCCAAAATACTGCACATCAACACTCGATGTAGTTTCCAATTTCACCTTTATTATTTTTCCCAAGGGAATGCGGTTGCAGCCATGGGCACTACATCACAGCAATACACTGACTACCATAAACTCTCTGGATAAAAGTGGGAGAGTAAGACCTATGTCAAATATAGAACCAAATAAAATGTTGTTTTAGATTTAGATATTACAAGAGGATAATAGATAAAGAGGTTTAGCCTTTCAGTGACTTCAGAAATAAAAGAGCCTAAATACTGTGTCTTTGTTTTGAGTATCCTGTATGTACCCTGAAGGCAGAAGATCAAATACCTTATGAAGAGGGTGATCATCAGGACAGAAAAGACATAGCTGAGTCTTACTGATACTCATAATGTTATTGAAGTTGGGCCTGTAGCTTGCTAGCTGGCGGCCAATGTGTCAGAAGATCAGTGCTTTGAATCACTTGGTCCTTTGGCTGTATTTGTTGTGAAGTGCTTTGAGATGTCAGTAGACTAGAACAGTTATTATATAAATGCAGAGAAATATCAACTTGACCATTTTTATTTTTTATTTAAGCAACCAAAGCATCAAATATTTGACTCACAACAAAGGTTTCTATCTGTGATAATGCCTGAGTATTTATAGTATATAAAAATTTCACTGTCTCAGTCTGTCTCAATGTAACCTGAATGGTTCTGTAAATAATTCTGGACTGGGTTCTTCTAAACCCAGTTTGTTTTTAATATTAAGTGTAGATTTCGGTGCTATGATGGATGAAAGTGTTATGTGTTGTGGTCAGAGCTTACAGTGAGAATAAGACATACCTGGCTGCAAACTTGACATTAGTACGACCTCACTATTTGCAAAAGGGACCGCATGTTCTTGACCCATACACCTGAAATCAGCTTCATGCTGAGACCTACAGTACCTAAAAGCTGCCACTTTTGGGGGGGAATATTAAATAGATCAAAATGCCAGTGGTCTTTACTTAATTTTTTTGTTTGTTTTTTTAACAGTAGACATTGGAGGAAAAGCACAGGTGACAAATAACATTAGTGTCCCAGTCAGCCAGGACGGCCTCAACCAGCATGGATAATACCAGCACCCTGAAAGTGAAGCAACTAAATGCAATTCAGCCATCATTTATTTCATTATTTACACCTGTGATTTTCTTACTGTCTAAGAATGGACATCTTCACTCCTATAATAAGATAAATATTACAGGTGTGATTTTTGTGTGGATGAGGAAACCATCCACCCATCATTTCTCCACTGTATGTAATTCCAGGATGTTTTGGACTAATTTTGAGAACAAGAGGGATAAAAATGTCTTATTTTGCATTCATTTGTTTCTCAATCCTGGGAAATATCAAATTCATAAAGCAAAATGGTCAAATTCCAAGCTATTTTTTCCACAATGAGTCTAAGTGTTGCAGCACTACAATATGTAGAATTAATAGTAAAAAGTTCACATTTTAGTTCACTATATGTAGTGTAAGACATCTGTCGATCTAAATAGTTTTTTTTTGCATTGTCATGTCTTCTGCTTTTATTTTCTATGTTCTTTTGAATGTTGACCTTTGAATTGACCATCTTGGTTCATATATTTTATTGTAAACTGAATTAAAAAAAAAAAAAAAATCACTCCAGCTCCTAAGCTGTTAAATGCTAAACTGTGTTCGACCATTGGTCTCTAACTGTGTTTGTCTGCTGTTTGGTAATGAGCAGCAGCGTACAGTGGGTTTGACAGAGCTCTGTCTCTGAAAACAGCTGCCTGATGTCTTGATGTGAGACTGAACAAAAAGGGCAAAGTTGTGAACCAGAAAACCAACTAAAAGATCTTAAACACTCCACAGAGCTGAGGGAACAATTCTATTAAGTTTGTCATTATGACCCATTTAACATTACACATAGTAATTCGATCAGTTGTTAATATAAAATGTTCATAAGTGCAGCTCAAAGAACAATTTTGACATTCTGGTAGCTCTATTTGTACTTAAGTATGTCTTCTTCCAACACCCATGGTTACCAGTTGTTTTAAAGCAATTGTGTTGAGCAGTATTTTTTTTTTTTTTTTTTAGAATTCATGGCTCACTCAGTAAGAAAAACATAAACAAAGGGCTACATAAATATACACTTTTGCATATAAATTATTGTAATTATTGTAAGTCAGTATTAAGCTGGAAAAAGATCAAATAAATTGAAAACAAGACCTGTAAAGCCTGTTATGTGTATAATACCCATATGTTCCCTGGTGTCTTCCTCAAATTGAGCATTTTGTCCTCTGCCTTGGATCTGTGGACATAAAACATGAAATCAGATTAACAGATTAACTGACAGCTCATCTTCAACCCATTTCATGTATAAATAGGCAGACTGAAAGTCTAAATCTAAGTAACTATAAGATAAGAACTTTATTAATCCTGAAGGAAATTCTTGAATATATATATAAATAAATATATATTAAAAGCTACATCAAAATTAATTCAACATCAACATCAACATGATTTTCTTTTGGTATTCCTGCTTTATTATTCATATATTAACAGCTGGAGAGTAACAGGAAAGGCAGGAGAGAGAGAGAGGGGGGATGACATGCAGGAAAAGGCCTGGGCACTGCAGTCCGGACTCAGTCTTAACACATGGTACACACTCTACTCAGTGAGCGACTGGAGCAGTAAACACACGTGTACACTTCTGACACACTAACAAACATTTACATCTATGTATATGTTTGCATGTGCATGTTTGTATATACATAAATAATATTCCATTCATTAGTGTGACAGTGACCAGGGAATAGTGTTTGTAAAAGGCTATGTGACCTGATTTTAGGAGTATTCTTCACTAATTATATTCAACTTCACCAGGGAATATTTTTCCATACAGTGAGGTCACTTATTACAGCACAAGCTCTACTTTTTTCAGCTAATTGTGGTGTGTCATTTACTCTGTGGAATTACCTCAACTATACCACGTCCCAAGTGAGATGATGTGTATCAGTTAAACCTGGTTATTGTTTTATGCCAGAAACAATTCCATATGTGTCTCTACAATGTACAGACTCCATTAAAGCAAGAAATGTGTTAAAAGCACAAAAAGAAAGGAAAGAGCAGGAGATGAGAAAAAGAAAATAATTGAGGATGAGATGAGAGGTGAGGAGAATGTCTAAATGGATCATTCTCCAGGCAAATAATTCTATGATGATTTTCATAACCACTCTCAACAAAGTTCTTTCATACATCTGGGCTTTGACTGAAACTGTGTCACAGGGCTAACAGTGTTATTATGGGAGGACCACTTTCTAATTTGTCCTCTTAGTTTCCCTCCCTCCCTCTCACTGTCTCTCTTCTGGATGTCTCCCTTGCCTTGTTTTCCAATTACAGCAGATGTAGGAGAGCGCTCTTTCCCACACACTCAGACTGCTTCACCTTAGAGCTCCATCTCCTGCTCTCTCTGTTCTCCTGATTCCCAGAAGCTCCGGTGAAACTCCAGTGCTTCCCACCCTGCCCCGTTGCTGCTTCCACGAGGAAAGACCCCACTGAAGCTCTCTGCACTGAGAACTGAAGAACCAAGTCTAAAGGGGTATGTGACAAACCTTCCTTTTTGTTCTGCTTTAAAATCTATGGGGTTGCTTGAATTGCTTTGGGTGTTATGTAAGGGGGTGACAGTTTACCTGTAACTGTGAAGTGGGTTAATCTAATTTGATCACATTTCTTTGGTTGGCTCTTCCGGTAGAAAGGGGAAAAAATGGGAGTCTAAGAAGAAATTGAAAGCATGCATATTAAAGAATCAGCTTATTTAGTCACAGAAAAACCATGAAAGCAGTTTTGCTTTCTTTTGTTCACTTTTTAAGATACCGGCCTCTGAAACATCTGCCTCCACCACAATGGAGGCGAATGGAATTTCATTTGTAGTGCATACAACATTGAAAAATGATTGTTGAAATTTGTTAAATTTGCATGGCTAGAAATCTCTAAAGGTAAGTGAGAAAATATGTTTTTATGGGTGAATTGATGCTTTAAATAGCAGAGTGAAAGTTCTATGCTGTTGTTGCTTTTGCAATCTTGACTTCTGGTGAATTTTGCTTCATATAAAAGGCTGCCAGCATATACATTTAAGTATGAAGTTGAGTTTGTTTTGGATTTTTTTGCATGCCCATTTCTACACTTAAACTTACTGGACAGTGTAATTTTTTTGTTCATACTGGCCATGAAAAATTCCTGTTCCAATGTCACCTGCCAGTGTCAGAGAGTGGGGGACAACATCTGCAGTCTTTATTCTGAGCAAAACCACATTCAAAAAGTTCTACTGAAGTTCATATAAAGCCTCAGCAGTCTGATTAGGAAAAAGAAAGAGGGTACCCTTCCAAGTTACTGTGATTTTAGCACAAAATGAACTCCCTGTGTTTCCTTGGGTAGTGTTTCCTGCTAACACTGCACATGTCAATAACTCCATGTCTCATCTTTTGCCCATTCTTGATCACTTATATGAAATCAATGAAATATACCCACTTATTGCTGGTTTCCTTCATGCCCTGTTTCGAAGGTTTTATACACACTCATTCACTCGCAAACACACTCCACAGACAGAAAAACACTCGAAATCGAGAAATCGAAGTCGAAATTCAGGACTAGTGCCCCTCTCTGGCAGTCAGATCAGCTGGCCATCAGATCATGAGTACATTAGATTTTTCCAAAAGCACTGTCTCACTTGGCTTTGGCGCTCATGATCACATAAAAGCTTGACATTTGGAATTGTTGGACTATTTCATGAAAACCAAGCTCTTGAAACCAAGCTGTGCATTCTGCTCACAATAACTTTTCTAGGCTCTTCTTCATGTTGTTTTGAAGATGCTGTCTAGTTCTGTTAATCAAATCAAAGCAATCCACCAACACAGTGGCATGATTTGACAGCCCATTCATTGTTTTGAAGAAGGCTAGTCCATTGACAAAGCCAGGGCGCCAACATAGTCAGTTCCACCAAAAAACCCTGCATTGTCATCCTGGAAAAAAGCAACAAACCATGATGACAATGAAGTATTCCCAAACCTTCTCAGCAAAGAAACAATCTGCATGAAAATATTTTGAACTAAAGAGATTGCAACTTTGAAAGACACACCATTTATTTGGTCTAAATCAGACAAGTGAAGCCTCAGATTAACTTGAGCCAAACTTTAGACTACACAGCTTGCACATTTTTACACCAAATGAAGACTGTGGATTTTGTCCCCTATCTCTTCTGTCAGATCCAGACATGAATGTACCAGCCTGCTGGTAAGTCTGCTCACATTCTATTCGCATTAATGGACATATTTGGGTTTACTACAGCAGGATGCAGCGTTTCAGGGAAGGCATTCACATACGCACCATGAAGGCAAAGAGGAAAGTGGAGGAGATCTCCAAAGAGGACGTCCAGGCTTTCCTCAAGAAGAATGCCTTTGTGCTCTTTACAGTTGGGGCCGTTATTGTAGGTGTGTATAGCTCTGCAAACTACATTGAAATGTCTCAAACTCATTCAGTTAGAGACCCAGACATATAACACACAGGCCTGCGCTGCCATCCTCTCTGCAGGAATCGTTCTGGGATTCACGCTCCGCCCGTATAAGATGACCTATCGAGAAGTGAAATACTTCTCTTTCCCTGGAGAGCTGTTAATGAGAATGCTTCAGATGCTGGTTCTCCCCTTACTGATCTCCAGTCTGATAACAGGTACAACACATTCTCACATTATGTTGTGCATGCAACTGATCTCTCAGTGGATATAGGACTTGTTAAAATTCACTTTCTTCCTTTTTCTTAGAGGTATGATTCAGTTTCTCTTCAGTAGTCATCCATGTTTATGTGATATGACCTTTCACCACTTTTTGGTTGTTGCCAGTTGTTGCCTTAGTGTCATGTCGTCATCTCTGCTCTCTCTGCTTTTTAAATGAATCAGACATGATATGGCGAGTCAATAACGAGCAATAACAGGTCTGAAAAAGCAGCAAATGCTGTGATCTGGTTTCAGCTACACTCATACAGCAAGTTTAAATACACAATTATGATTTATTTTTTAGATAAGGTTTTTATAAGGCTGTTCATTTAATGTTTTGTGATCAGTGTCAGATACCAATCTGAACAGGTCACACTCTGAAAAGGTGACAAGGTGAAAGTAAACAAAAAGAAATGGTCCTTGCTCTTTATGTAAAACACAAGCAAAATATTAATGTGTTATTTTGTACGAAATAAAATTAAATATCGGAAAGTAACTTCAACATATACCAATAGTTGGTTTATACTTTTCAAAACTTACTTACAATTTTGGCTTATGTTGTACAAATTCAACAAGGTCACATGTTATTGCTGGTAAAAATGGTGCAATTGGGAAAGTAGGCAGATCTCAGATGTGTCAGATGGGTGTAATAACATTGAAAAAATTGGGCTTGCTTGGTGCTGCAATAGAATGACAGCTCAGTAGAGGTGGTTCCCAGAGAGGTCATCTTTACAACCTAGTAATCACAGAGGCCAGTATCTCCCCAGCCAGATGAAAAGACTCCTACTGATTCAGTTACAGAGAAGACTTGGTTCAAATCAATGACATAAGGTGCTTCATCCTTGTGACCTAAAGCTGCACCGCGTCTGTTCTCATGATCTGTAGCAGCACTACTTTACAGTTGCATTCAGGTGGACATACAACAGTAATGTTTGTATGTATTAGCACAGAGTTGCTCTTTTAAATCATTTCACCCTAACAACTCATATATTGGCTATAAGTGTTGGAAGCCCAGCACATAAGCACAAACTGGTTACGTTTTGCTTCATAATCTTCGTAACCTTAATTATGTCATAATGAGATGAACCTCCAACTAATATTTATGAATGCTCTGTTTTTTAATTCTTGACAAATGATTATGCCTGGAAGGATAATCCACTCCAAAGTGTTCAGATAAAAAAGATATTCATGATTTATGTTGTGGTAAAGAACCACCTGACACACTGTTGGATAACCAATTCATAATTTACCTAATGATTAAGAATAAATATAATGGACATAGCAAACGCCACCACATGGCTTGGTGCTGACAAAGAATGTTTTTGTATGTCTTAATACTTAAATATGAACTACGTTTCCACTCTCTGTCCATTAGGAATGGCAGCTTTGGACAGCAAAGCCTCAGGAAAGATGGGCATGAGAGCTGTTATTTACTACATGACCACAACCTTTATTGCCGTCTTTATTGGTATCATCATCGTCCTCATCATCCACCCAGGAAAAGGATCCAAAGATGAGTTTGGAAAGCAGCAGACAATAGAGCAAGTCAGTCCTGCCGATGCCTTCTTAGATCTGATCAGGTAGCCTGTATAGAAGAACAATACTATCACAAAGTTTGATTGGAACTGGTCAATATCATCTCTTAATCACTGTGTGATTCCTCATTTCAGAAATATGTTTCCACCAAACTTGGTCCAAGCCTGCACACAGCAGGTGAGCTCTTCATTTAACAGTTAAAATTGCAGTGCTTTGAATCCATGAAAAAACAGGTCATCTTTTAGCAAGCAGCCCCTAGCCCCTGCAGTGTTCATCCTACCCCACAAAATAACAGATTGAACAACATACTGACATTTCATTCTGTTCCAAAGAGCCCCTTTGAAGGATGAGTGTGGCCAACAAATATAATGATACTCTGCTGAGCCTATTTAATGAAGAACATATACTTTGCTCATTATCCCCTAAAGAGCATGAACAGACAGCAATCTGACCATTGGAGGTTTAGACGCTTTTAGACAAGTAGAAAATGACAGAGAGAAGGCAAAGGCTAGGATACTTCATTGGGCCTGAAATTTGGCCCTAGACTGACCCTAGCTGATTCATGTTGGTCCCAGCCCAGCTAAGGCCTGACAGCTCAAAACATGCCTCAGCCTGAACCTAACTTGAACCCAAAACCACTGTGATAGTTCCAGAACGCCCTCTTTGTCTCCTTTTTACTCTTCCTCCCATCCTCGGACACATGTGTACTCAAATGCTGAGGTGTAGATGCTTGACCATTCTAGCCTTCCACTAGGGTGACCAGATGAGAATGAGTGAAAGTCAGGACAAGGGAGCTGGGGATGGGCACAGCCATTTGGCCACAGAGGGCATGGTCTTCAGTACATTACATTCAGTGTCAGTGAATAGGAAAACACATGAAAGTGAAAACTGAAGAGTCAAGTCAATTATTTTTGTTCACGAAGACAACTCTGGCATTAGGAAAAAGGAATGACTGTGCTGTATACAACAGTGTGTAAATTATTATCCATTGCATCAAATGAATTTTATTTTATTCATTTCATCAGTCTGGTGCCTATCACATCGGTCTGGTCAGCTGCCTGCAGCACTACTATACACAGCAAAGAACAAACTACAACATTCGATCTACCTGCTAATATAACAGAACTGATTAGTGAAGCTTTAAATGTCTTTTATTTATTTTGAAAAACAAACACTTGAACACTCATGAGCCTTCACTCTAGCTGCAAAAATAAAGTTAAACTTATTTAGTTAAACAATTTAAACAATAGAGTTAAACAATAGAAAAGAAATCATGAAGAAGACACAGCCAGTATCACTCCAGTTAACTACATATCTATATGTGCAAAATGAAACAAATAGCTGGGCTCAAGCACTTTTTTCCTAACTTTGCTAGTGTAGCTATCTCCAAAAACATTATGTTGCCTATCTAGTGTTGTTGAGACACAATGGACTGTTGTTCTTCAGTTGTATCAAGCTCCACTAGTTTAACCTTGAATCTTTAATACTCTCATTCTCCAGTTCAAAACCAAATATGGAAAGCGAGTAGTCCATGTGACAGTGACAGTGAATGAAACCCTCTTCAATACGACCAATGGCACCCAGGAGGTCATGGAGATCACCCAGGAGGAAGTGATCCCAGTGCCGGGTCAGGTGAATGGGGTCAATGCCCTTGGGCTGGTGGTCTTCTCCATGTGCTTTGGTCTGATAATTGGCAACATGAAGGAGCAGGGCCAGCTCTTGAGGGATTTCTTTGACAGCCTCAATGAAGCCATCATGCGCCTGGTTGCTATCATCATGTGGTAATACCTCACTTTTGATGGGAGATGTTTCTAGCCGAACAAATGTTACCACCACACTTATCTTCAATAACTTGCTGTTCCTGTCCTCCTGTCAGGTATGCTCCCATTGGTATCCTGTTCCTGATTGCAGGAAAGATTGTGGAGATGGATGATCTGACACAGATGGGTGGCCAGCTGGGCATGTATACCATCACAGTTATCATTGGCTTAATGATCCATGCCATTCTTATTCTCCCCACTCTATATTTTGCTATCACCCGTCAAAACCCCTTTATCTTCATTGCCGGGCTCCTGCAAGCTCTAGTAACAGCCCTGGGGACCTCCTCCAGGTGAGTCATGCTCAACACTGCCACACTTGCCTTTGACAAATGAATAACAATTACTGTATGAAACAAACAGTGTAGCATTGTTGGTATCATGCAATCTCACATGCTGCACGCTGGTATTGGCTGAGGCCAACACACCGATTGCCCAACAGCTGATGCTCAGAAACACAGCATAAGAGAACATAAGAAGAAGAACATAAGAACATAGCACATAAGAGATGACTGAGAAGGATTCTTTGTGTATGAGACTATACATTGTTTTTTAGAGAAATCCTACTCCTAGTATGTGACTGGGGAATGTATGTAGAAAGCAGGAGATGAGTGAATCACACAAACACTAGAGAACACAAGCACAGGAGTGTAGAGAGAAAGAGAGTTGCTCTGAAGGATCCCTTCAGTGCAGAATTTGGATTCCAGCATATTGGTTTTCAGACACATATCAGATCATCTTTACACACTTACCAATGACTCTCTAAATTTTGGCTATAAAACCTGGCAACATATCCATGCAGTATTACTGAGACAGTTTTGGAGTAGCTGGATGCAGTTTTATCCTGTTTCCAGTATATGTATGCAAGGTTAAACATGGGCTGGACAATACACTCTCATCTGAATGTGAGTTTGATGACAAACAAGCCTTGTGGAGGTGTTCAGTACATGTACAATCAAATATCTAACACTGAATGTTTAAAGTTGAAAGATTCAGTGTTAGATTTAGACAGTTGTTAGATAGTTTATTATCCTGAACTATATTGACTTACTGAATCGTTAGCTTTGAGCAGTGGAATTGTCAGCCATGATACACCGGACATTACTTCCTGATTAAAAGCTTGCCAAGAAAGCCAATGATAACTGTAACAAATAGTTGGCTACTTAGGTACTAACCTATAAACAGGTCTTATATAGGTCTAGTTTTGTACTGAAACACCTCTAGACAGAGCTTACTACTGAAATGACTGAGTAGTTCTGAGTAGTCAGAATCTGCACAAAACATCATGTCATTATGAACAGCGATATGATCACTTACTGATGCAGTACATACTGAAGTGCAATTGAATGAGATGTTGCTAGGATAAAAAATGAATCAAGTAAAAAGTCACTGAATATGAATCTTTGAACTGAACCGAACTAAGCTATTCAAGCAAAGTGATTCATAATTTCCACCTCTAAAGGACATGTCCCAAATGAAGTTCCTTCAAACCATGTTTCCATTATTTCATGTCCCAGCTCAGCCACCCTCCCTGTCACCTTTAAATGTCTGGAAGAGAACAACAGAATTGACAAGCGAATCACACGCTTCGTGCTGCCTGTTGGTGCCACCATCAATATGGACGGAACAGCTCTGTATGAAGCACTTGCGGCCATCTTCATTGCCCAGGTCAACAATATGGAGATGAACTTTGGTCAGATCATCACCATCAGGTAAAAGTTAACAAAAGAGGATAATAATGGACGAAGCTTAAAATAAGAAAAATGCACACATAAATCTGAAGTTTTGCATCATCTGTCTGCATGTTTGTCTTAAGTATTACTGCAACTGCAGCCAGTATTGGTGCTGCTGGCATCCCTCAGGCAGGCCTGGTCACCATGGTGATTGTACTGACTTCGGTTGGACTTCCTACTGATGACATCACTCTCATCATTGCAGTTGATTGGTTCCTGTGAGTAGCTCCCTGTATCATGAACATGTGGACATAAACTGAATTTATCATGCATTTCAAGGCAAGTGTGTTTGACATGTTTCTTTGTGAAGTGCTGTAACTGTAACTCACGTCCATAAATCAATCATCTATGTCATCTTAAAGGTCAAAAGCAGCTCTGTATCTACTACCACCTAGTGACACACTTCTCCTGTCTCCCTGGAGTCTTGCTCTACATCTTCCCTTTTGTATTGAATATTTTTTGCAATGAGTTTTAACATAGAAACATAATTAGGTTTCCCAAATTAATCATTTCAATTAGAATACCCTTCCCAGAAATTACTCAGCTAACTGGGGTAATAAAAAAACCCTTCTCTCCTTTAACTAGGATGGACCAAATATGAATGTCTGTTAAAGCCTGCCTTCATGAAGAAAAGCCTTTCTCACACTGAACAGAATAAAGTATAGAGTCTAATGAATAAAAGCCTGTGTACTCTAAAACTAAACCAGGTTTAAATAAGTCCTAAGTTATCCTTGAAACTTCCCTCAAGATGAACCTTGTCCAGTCAGGTTAGTTTTCAGGCTTCACTTCAAACAGTGTTTTTCTTCTCAGTCCCATAAAGGAGTTTTATATAAGTGTGGACACAACTCTCATTGCAAGAAGTTACACGTTGCAATGCAGCTAATTATAAAAGACCAATCAGGAGTCTTCACTGGTTGTCTTGCAATACAGAAAGCCACTGCAGCCAGCCAAGAAACAGTCCAGCAAATAACCCCCGTAACAGATAAACATATCATCTTAGAGTCAGGCTATACTAGGAAAAAACTGTTTGTACAAAATGTTGCCTGATTACATTGGAAATCAAAAGTATTTTCATAGTATGTTTATCGCTGATCCGAATAGCCACACTGGAAGGCAGAGTGAAGAGCCTTTTTTCAGAGATGGGGGAAGATGTGGTGTGGTTTAAATATGGGAATAACTCTCTCCTCAAAGATATTCATTGTATTGCACTTGTGCGTTCACATTAAAAGTGACAGAAATATTTCCAAAAAGAGTTTTATCCCAGGATGAACCACCATTGGAAGCACTTCTAGCACACTAGCATACTAGCACCTTTAAAATATGGATCATAAAGCCAGGAAATGGCTAAAATAGGAGAAAAAACTATAACATATTCACTAGTCACAGCTTTGAGTGAATATTTTTCCGATGTACCTTTCCAACCTATTTGCCCTTTAATTCACTGTTTTTCTCTTGGATGTAGGGACCGTCTGCGTACCACGACCAATGTTTTGGGGGATTCAATTGGAGCTGGCATTGTGGAATTCCTTTCTCGACATGAGCTCCGCAGCAAAGATGTGGAGATGGGAAACTCAGTGCTAGAGGAGAAGGAGAGGAAGAAACCTTACAAGCTCATCTCCCAGGATAGTGATTTTGAAAATGACAAACGTGCTCACAGTGAATCAAACATGTAGTTCAGCCTTCAACATCTGCAACATCTGTCAACTCACACAAACACTTATGGCTGGTTCTGTTTTGGGGAGCAGGAACCTAATTGTGAGATGTTGTTGTCAGCCATAGTTTATTTCACACTTTGGATTTGTTAACATTCCTTTAATGTCATGTCTTTAATGTCAAAACTAGAGACCACCTTGCGGTAGCTGCAATGTCCATCAATATGTTGATGTTTCAACCTATGAGTACTTCTTGCAGTGTTGCATGAGTCAGACCACACCCATCTATTTGCCATTGCAGTTGGTGTCATCCCTTGCAATTGTGAATGTTTTATGAACAGCCCTGGATCTTTGTCTTTGGTTCTCATGTATGTTCTGTAAGTGAAAGAGAGAGAGACAGAGGAGGTTTACTACCAAGCTGCAATCTCTTGGGCTGAATGAAGCCAACACAGAAGTGCCAAAAACTACAGTTCCTTGAAGGGCCACTTGAGGCTGGCTCCAAAAGTGAGTCGATCCCCATATTAAAATGCCCAGCTTTACAGCAGAAATAAGCATGCTTACAACCTGGTACAAAAAACAGTTTTGCTCTCTATAGCTTACTTCCCCCTTCATAACAACTGTGCAGGGGGCAAATGTTTATATAAGTAACTCAAAATATATTAAACCTTACAGCTTTGCATAATTCATTTTCACTTTGAGTGACAGCTCTTGATCTCTCTTTTGGGTAGTTTTCAATGCAAATACTGGACAAATAACATGACTTAATTGTACAGAGTGTCCAAAAAGTCCAGTAGCCAGCTAATGAATTAGCCTTGGGTTTGTCTTTGAGTAAGATGTCCAGCTTTGTGGTGTCTTGGTGTGGGTTGTCTGTGCTGTGTTCTCGATGTGTTTGTTCTGGTATGTGCTGGTGCTGCTTGTTGGCTGGACTTTGACTGTGCTGCTGTGTTGACTGTGTTTCTCTCCATTGTCCAGGTGGGGTTTCTCGGGGGGGAGTTAGCTAATGTTATGCAGTTTTAACAAACTGGCCTTGTTAATCTTAATATCTTTAATAATCTTATTACTAAATTAGGTATTTTAGTTTATTAAACTCCAGAAACTGACTGATTGTGATCAGCTGTAGGCTGAAATGTTGACAAATAATGATACACCTCTATTTCAGGAGTGCAAAATAGTGTAATCAAGTAGGCCAGTACTGCAGGATTGGCCAGCAAACAATTTTCCCCATTGTGTGACTAATAAAGGAATATCTTATATTACCTTATCATAAACAACACAGAGTGGCATAGAGCTTAGCTTGTTAGCCTTAGCTAGCTTGGTAGTTTCAAGCTAAGTGGGTGTGTTTCAGCAAACAGGCTTTATTCAGCCTGCTTCAGCTCCACCCACGCTTCACTTCTTTGACCATTTTTGGAATAGCTGGGAGTTAGGTGGAGTCAGGGACTGCCATGATAGTGACTGCAGAGCCACCCACAATGAGCTTCACAATTGTTCTTCAGAAACCGATGGGTGATGTCACAAAGACCCCATCTATGTTTTATAGAGTTTATGATTACCACCTGTCCAGTATAATGCAGATTGATATCCATTGATTGAATCCATATTGAAAAATAAAATGCACTGTACTGGAGATTGGCCCCCTCCAGGAATGCAAGTGTGTGTATATGTTTGTGTGAAAGAGAAATTTAACCTATAGCCCACTTGGTGGAAATGAATCTCCCAAAGGCTAGGCTACCGCATCTTTCTTGGAAGTTGTGGGACTGAAGACTAAAATTTGATATATTTTATAATGGTAGCTATAATACTTTACTAGGGCAAGGCTTAAAGGTGGTGGATATGGGAAGCATTTTCAAAAATAAAAAGGATGAAGGCAACAAGGCACAGGCAGGACTCAAGGCGAGGAGGTGGAGACATTTATTTCCTCCTGTAGCAGCAGATGTGTCAGGATGTGAGACTGCCACAGTAAGATCTGGTTTAAAAGAGGGCTCTTTAGATAGCTAGCTAGTCTAGTACATATGTGTTTACACACACACACACACACACACACACACACACACACACACACACACACACACACACACAGATTGCACCCATTTCATTTATTCTGATTTCATGTTGTGAAAGTCAACCTATGGACCTGACCAGAACCTTTTGGTAAAGCAAAGTGTCTCTCATCATATATTTGTTTCACTCTGAAATAACTTGAAAATGGTGCAATTATCAGGTGGACATCTAAAGATTTCTGGGCTGACCTAAGCCCCTAATGTTTCAAGATCCTAACAGCTCTGATCCCATCGCAAGATTGTCTCTAGTTTTACCTAATGTCCTAGGGTGGATGGGAATGACAGAATGTGGGCCAGGGATATAAAGTGGCCGTGCCAATGGTCCCTTCCCTACTTCCTACCCTACTTCCAGCACCCTTGCTAGGATAGCAACCATCTTAGAACTTGATCTTCATTTTGACCTCAACTGTACACCTGTAAAGGTTTGTGACTGCATCTTGCAAGGTTGTGACGCTATCACAGACAGATATTAACACCTGGTAAAATCAGTTCTGTGGTAGTTCCTGATGCAATAAGTGTCTCCAGGACCACATTTTGCCATGATGACAAACACACACAGACTCACAAGGTGAAAACAATATTGGCCATGCTGTCACAGCTGGTAATAACAAATGTGACATCCTGCATCTGTTATTTGTTTGAATTAGGACAGGTAGTTTCTGTTGTGTATTTTTACTATTTCAATAAATATTTTAACTTCATATTAGCTGAGGTGAACGTAGGTTTTGATACAAGATGGATAAAGAATTTAAAATAGAAGTGGTGTTTTGAAATAATCCACAATGCATCTAAGGTCAGTAAGCAGGAACAGGAAGTAGGCTGCTGGGTGCAAACACTCCCATACAGTCCTGGATGGTATCATGAGGAAAGTGATTGCTTTGAAGATATTATGTGAAGAAATTATACTTATATATATTTGGTCACTGGGATGTAAATTTCTGACTTAAATTTAAATTCTTTCTACATTGTTCCGACATTAGTTGGTTAATATTGTGGTTATTAGAGGATATTAGACATTTTATGATTTTAATGTTGGTGCAGACTCCCACACACCTATAATTACCAATGCATGTGTGGACATTCACATTTTGACTATGTGACTTGCTGAGGTTTTGTTTTTTTTTAACCAACATTGCTAATTTACTGTAGATATGAGACAAGTGAATATGTTGAGTGATTAATGCATGTTGCATGTGTGAAACAGATATTCAAGTCGTGACTGAATTTTAACTTTTTGTGAAAATGGTTGTCTTAGTAATAACTTCAGTGAAATAAACAGAAAAACATCCTTTTCTGCCTGTGTCCCTTTGATTTGTCAGGGTCCAGAGAGTTAAATAAACTGTATTTCCTAATTTTTGCTCAGACAGTATGCAGTTATTTTGTCTTAATCACTTTAAGTCATTTTGCATAATGTATCAAGCTATTCGTATTGGTAAATGGCTACATTCTAAAGTTGCAGTATTATTGAAGTGTGTTGGCACACATACTGCATTGCTTAATCTGATACTTGTAGTAGATCTCACTCACTTCACTCCTCACTGCCTGTAGACATCTAACTTGAACTTTGTTTCATGGCACTTATCCAGGTTGTTGCCAATTTCCCGGAGGGAACCTCCCAAAGGGATTAATAAAGTACTCTGTCTGTCTGTTTGTCTTTTCTTCTAACTAGATCCTTGCTTGTGATGTATTTACTCTCAGATGTACGTTGCTTTTGGACAAAAGCATCTGCTAAATGAAATTGTAGAATTGTAGATTTCTTGTATATTAAAAGAACATGGTATGACAGTTAGTAAATGCCTGCGAGCACTTTATCTGGGTGCTCAGGTTTCCTCCCATAGTTCAAAAGCGTGGGGGAGGGGTTGTTTTCATCTGTGCCCACGAGACAACACCAGCATAGATGAAAACAACCCCTCCCCCACGATCACGGCAGCCCAGGTGTGTGGAGAGCTAAGGAGGCTCCGCCCCAGCAAAGCAGCGGGTCCAGATGGAGTATCCCCACGACTGCTAAAGGCCTGCGGGCTGGAGCTGGGGGACCCTCTACAGCGCATCTTCAACCTGAGCCTGGAGCAGAGGAGGGTCCCCCAGCAGTGGAAAACATCCTGCATCATCCCGGTTCCAAAGAAACCACACCCAGGAGAGCTGAACGACTTCAGGCCGGTCGCCCTGACGTCACACGTGATGAAGACCATGGAGCGCCACAGGTCCGCTAGCCGTCGACCCGCTGCAGTTTGCGTATCAGGAGAAGGTGGGAGTAGAGGATGCTATCTGCTACCTGACACATCGTTCCCTCTCTCACCTGGACAGGGGCAGTGGTGCTGTGAGAATAACTTTCCTGGATTTCTCTAACGCCTTCAACACCATCCAGCCCCAGCTCCTCAGAGACAAACTGCAAATAATGGGAGTAGGTTCACACCTGGTGGCGTGGATCACGGACTGCCTGACGAACAGACCTCAGTATGTGAGACTGGGGGACTGCAGGTCTGACACCGTGGTCAGCAGCACTGGAGCACTGCAGGGGACTGTGCTCTCTCCGGTCCTGTTCACCCTGTACACGTCGGACTTCCAGTACAACTGGGAGTCCTGCCATGTACAAAAGTTCGCGGACGATACTGCCATTGTGGGCTGTATCAGGAGTGGACAGGAGGAGGAGTACAGAAATCTGATCCAGGACTTCGTCACGTGGTGCGACTCCAACCACCTACACCTCAACTCCACCAAGACCAGGGAGATGGAGGTGGACTTCAGGAGGACCAGGCCCCTCCCGGAGCCAATAACCGTCAAAGGTGACAGGGTGGAGATCGTACAGACACACAAATATCCCGGGGTGCAGCTGGACGACAAACTGGACTGGTCTGCCAACACAGAGGCTCTGTGCAGGAAAGGACAGAGCCGACTGTACTTCCTCAGAAGGCTGGCATCCTTCAACATCTGCAAAAAAATGCTGGAGATGTTTTACCAGACTGTGGTGGCGAGTGCTCTCTTCTCTGCGGTGGTGTGCTGGGAAGGCAGCATCAAGAAGAGAGATGCCTCACGTCTGGATAAACTGGTGAGGAAGGCAGGCACTGTGGTGGGCACAGAGCTGGACAGTTTAACATCAGTGGCAGAACAATGGGCGCTGAGCAGGCTCCTGTCAATTATGGACAATCCACTGCACCCACTGCACAGCACCATCAACAGGCAGAGGAGCAGCTTCAGCAACAGGCTGCTGTCGCTGTCCTGCTCCACCGACAGGCTGAGGAAATCGTTCCCAGCTTCACAACTTCACACAGAACAAACACTAACATGGACATTGTGCTTTACATGAACACTGCACCTTACACTGCTCAAGACAGCTGACAGCTCACTGCACCTTATACTGTTTTTTTTCAATCCTGCTTTATATTTAAGTATTTATTGCACCTCAAAAGTCTGTTTACTGTGTTTTGAAATCTTCCGTGTTCTTTTAATCCTGTTGTGCTTTAAAAAAAAAAAAAAAAAAAATTCTACTGTGTTTTTTTAAATTGCTCGTCAGTAGAAGTACTGCCTTCTAACTTAAACTGTATTTTTTTTTCAAACGAAGTATGCTGGAACATGCGAATTTCCCCATGGGGATGAATAAAGTATCTACCTACCCTACCTACCTACCACAGTTCAAAAGCATGCAGATTTAGTTTTGTTTTGTTTCTTATTTTATGTTACTTTACTTCCTGCCTTTTGTGTGTTTCCCGCTTTTGGGATTGTTGATAGATTTCAAATGTTTCTTCCCCTCCTTGTGTATTTAGTGTGTGTTCCCTTCCCTCTGTGCCAGTTTGTCTTTGTACCCTGTGTCAAGCATTCCAGTCAATTCCTAGTGCTTAGACCTCCTGCTCACGTCAATAGAAGATGTCAATGTGAGGCAGATTATTACCTCTGCCAAAGAGGTTATGTTTTTGCCGGCATTGGTTTGTTTGTTTGTTTGCAACATAACTCAAAAAGTTATGGACAGATTTTGATGAAATTTCAGGAAATGTCCTTTCTGGGACAAGGAACAAATGATTAAATTTTGGAGGTGATGCGGAAAACCGTCATTACGGAAATGTCGATTTTCGGGTATAACTATTAAGCTAAAAATGATATCAATGTGATTCCAATTGCTAAGGACATGTTTTTTATGGTCCAGGAATCCATTGAAATAGATAAATCAAAGGCAGGACTAATATTTTGGGGTGTAAGTCACAATAAGCTGGGGGAGCTGTGCTGCTTGGCGGAGGTCAGCGCTCTCCGAGTGCTTTTCTAGTTATTGATTGTTGTCAACCCATAGTCACCAAAGTAAATATTGGACCCACTGTTCACAGGCCACATATCCTCCAATCAAATTGCACTTTTCAGGAAAACAACTCACGAGAAAAAGAACTTGGTTCGAGACTTGTCTCTGTCTCCGCAACACACTTTCACAAGATCTAGCGACACATATCTCTTCCAGAGATGCTCTGACTACATTAAGAATATTAAGATAGCAGATAAAAATGAGAATAAGGTGCTAACATTACATTTGAATATACCTAGAGTTGTATTGTTTTGATAAGGACAAGCAATAGCCCCATCGGTGATGCGCTTGTGTTAAAAATCCACACGTTTTGTACAGCAATAGGCTTTAGTAACAGGAACAAATTACCTGTCTTTTCTTTTTCAAAGAATGCAGACAGGTAAAAGTTGAATGTGCGAGCTCATGTTCATTATAGAGAACCTTTGCTTCATCCAATCACACGACGCAAAGGGGCAGGAGTCGTTTACCGATTCATTCGATTGGCGCACCTTCTATTGCGTCATCTTTTGTTTGCATTTGCTGAAGCCTGTGCGCATGTGCGAGAGTTTGACAAATGTGAGGTCAGCATCTGGACTCAACTCGGCCGCATACACATACAGATCATACACATCTGCTCCCCTGCTGTGTGTCAACACCATGTCGTCCACTACAGACCTGGGCCGGGCTCTCTGTATCATCACCGGAGCCTCCAGAGGCTTTGGCCGGACCGTAGCGACGGAGATGTCTGGACTGGTGAAGCCGGGCTCGGCGCTCGTGCTGGTAGCCCGCTCAGCCGACGATCTGCGGGCTCTGCAGGCGGAGCTGGCCGCCTCGGAGGCAGGCAGAGCCGGCCTGGTGGTGGAGTGTGTGGTGGCAGATCTGGGTGTGGAGGAAGGACTGGAGAGCGTCGTCAGAACATCTGAAGAAGCCTTTTCCGAAGAGATGGATCACATTATACTGGTCAACAACGCTGGTAAGAGGCAACCTGTAGAGCTAGTTACTGCAGCAGGGACCAGTCTGCACTTCTTTGATCAAAAGTTGGTTCCTTTCATTGATTCAGTCAGTTTTACAGCTGTGTTTTGTTGGTATACAAATTCAGGTCAAAATCAGGTCGTGGAATGTAAATAAATAGCTTACATTTACCAGTATTCAAGTAAGTTACAGTCCAGTGCTTAAGTACAGCCCCAGTTCCAAATCGAGCTGAGAAGACAACATAAAAATGCTATTGTTCTATGAAAAATATATGGTCATTTTAAATTTGATGCCAGCAACATTTAAAAAAAAAATGGGACAGGGACATGTTCCATTGTGTTGCATCACCTCTTCTTCTCTCTTGTCCTTAGATAGGAGGACGTAACGTGCATGATTTCCAAAAAGAATGTCAGATTTAGATTCGTCAGACCACAGGACAGTTTTCCACTTCACCTCAGTCCATCTTAAATTGGCTCGGGCCCAGAGAAGTCACAGCCATCTCTGGATCCTGTTTACATAGGGTTTTCTCTTTGCATGTTTTAACCTGGTTTCTGGAAGTGACTCTGAGGCTGTGCAGTGATTTCCACTACCAAATCATGTCTGTGTTTAATGCAGAGCTATCTGAGGGCTTTGAGGGCCCAGGGGTCACGGCCACCCAGTATTGGTTTTCAGCCTTGTCCCTTTTCTCCAGAGATTTCTTCAGATTCTCTGAATCTTTTAATGCTATTATAACCTGTAGATGATCAACATCCCCAAATTCTTTGCAGTTTTACACTGAGTAACATTATTCTGAAATTGTTGAACTATTTGCTGATGCAGTCTCTCACAGAGGGGTGAACCTCTTCCCATATTGACTTCAGAGAGACTCAGCCTCTCTGGAATGTTCTCTTTTTACCCAGTCATGTTACTAATCTGTTGCAAATTAACCTCATTAGTTGGGAGATGTTTCACACAGTGTTTTTTAGCATTACACAACTTTTCCAGTATTTTGCTGTCCCCATCTCAACTTTTTTTGAAACGTGTTGCTGGCATCAAATTTAAAATGAGCATATAATTTTCATAGAATAAGATTTTTCAGTTTCAACATTTGACATGTTGTCTTTTCAATATCCAGTTAAATATAGGGTTAAAATGATTTGCAAACCATCTAATTCTGTTTTTATGAATATTTTACACAGTGTCCTAACTTTTTTAGAATTGGGATTGTACAATTCTGAGGTATTTAAACGTAGCTTTTCCATTTAATTTCTTCTCAAATGCTTAAATTTCAACTCAAACAGTCATTTGACAGCTGTAGTTACTATGCTTTTTTCACAGATTTTACAAATGCATGACAATGTTATAATTTAAAGTACAAACAGTATATTCTATGGATAAATTTATTATGGACTATTTCTTCAGTAGCAAGTAGTTTTAATACAAAGTGTTGCGTAGACAATGAGCATTGTGGATTACCAAGAGTAACATTAATATGAAGGTATTTCAGGTGCAAAATGTTTGAGCACCTGTAACATTG
>JBBMOC010000102.1:531980-553496 GCA_037975185.1 Centropyge bicolor | reverse complement strand
GCTGAAAAATACTTAAAGCTTAAAGTTGAGCTGATATCAACCAACCTTGAACACCACAGGCCTGTTTCGTAAAGCAGGTTGTACTGGGTCATTTGGATAACTCTGCATAGAAACTTGACTCTCAAATCTGGAACATAGACTGACGTATAAAGAGCCGTTTCAGATCTGACACCTGATAAAACCAATGAAACTGTAATATTTTTAAGGAAAATATTTAAAGGAACAGTACAGTTCAGAGAGACACACAGAACCATGAGGAGCTGTTGTCTAGCTGTTGTCTATGTGAATGACTGTCAATCACTGGGCTGCTTCTTACAGTACCTTCAGCCTAGTCTGTGAAACAGTCCTCTGTTCAGAGGAAAACTTACCGTATCTGTGTTATTTGGCTGATTTCCTGTCATACCCACTCTCACTTTGGGATTTCTTTAATGAAGTGCTTGTATTGTCAAAACTGTATCATGTTTATGTGTTTTAGTTGATATTGACAGTTTGATATTGATGCTCATGTTTTGCTCTGGTTGCAGTCTGTGTCCTGTAAATGTAACTATAGTGAAGTCTGGAAGCTGCCTGATTTCCATTAAGGACGTTAAAGTGAAGTTTAAGTTCATAGGATGCTGTCTTTTCCAAATCATTTAATTAGTGAAGTGATTAATGCTGCTGTAATGCTGAGCACAGGCATTTCAATATGTGAAAGAAAAAAGGGATGGGTTCCATTTCTTCTTCCCTACTCGCATTTATCACACATTTATCAATGTATAATATGTTATTTTTATATAAACTTTGATGAAACTATTACTTATGTTACGTTATTATATTAAATAGTTTTGTAAACTTGATATTGTATAACACAACAAACAATACTGAGGTACTGATATTTTCATTTGCTATTGTTGTTTGTTTTCTTACAATCAATAAACCCTAATAAATTGCATAAAAAATTACCTTGTATATGCATACGCAAAATTATAAACATGTACTGTTTTTTTGGTGCTTAGGTTTTCCAGCTTAGGCGCACTAAGATAAAAATGCAAAGATTGCCCTGAGGGTGGTTATAGATGAAAGGTCATGTGATCCTGTGAATAAAAAGCGGTTCATCCTCTGGGCACCAGGACTGCATGTAGCATAACTGTTGACCATCTCCACATTAAAGTGCTTCATGTTGTGTACAAGTAGAAAAGAAAAAGCACCAAATAGCAAACAAAGCCAAGGGGACCATGTTTGGGCAGTGTCTGCTAACAAGGGAACCATATCAACTTTTTATGGTGATATTGTGTCAGTGTTGTGTTTACAGATTGTTCTGTTGACGCCAAGCCCCCCCGCCCCCTCAAAAAAAAAAGAGGACTTTGAGCTCATTGGCTGGGTGAAAGTGACCGGCTCTAACCACCTCCACTGTACTGTATTTGAAAGACAGATACAGCAGAGAGGCTGCCACTGAATCTGAGCAGCTCCATTTCCTGTCATGTGCCTCTGACAGATGGCCGCAGCTGCACCGACCAAAATAACACAGGAGGAACCAACCCAAACAAGGGGACGACATCCACCACGACACCCTTAGATTACCTCTACCTCCACCTCCAGTACCTCCCCAGCCCCTCTCTTTTCCCACTGCCCCTTCCCACTCTAGGGAGGTGGCACAGCCCCTAGAGGGGGTGAACTTATTTTTGGCTGCAGCAGGGGTAGGGCTGTGGGGGGTGGGGGGTGGGGGGGGGGCAAGAGCTCCTGAATCTTAGTGAGAATTTTGATGTGAACTCTCCACTCCCTGCGGCTTGCTTAGTTCCGCGGCCCATCCCACCCTCAGCCTCTTTCTCCTTTCTCTCTGTCTCCTCTGTGTTTTGTTTGGCCAGTACAATGACTGTGGGGAACATGGAGAGTGCTGAGCTGTTTGATGCAGGGAAGAAAGGTCGAGGCCTAAGGGCCACCAAAGAGCTCAACATGGGGGAAGTGGTCTTCGCTGAGTCCAGTTTTTCTGCTGTGGTCTTTGACAGGTATGTTTCTCCTTTTCTTACTGAGCATGTATGACACACTACAGGTGTGTTGTGGACAGCAGGTCAGGCTTTCTCAACCTTCGCTGGGCTGTGACCTCATTTCTACATGCCCAAATTCTCACGAAACCAGCAATGAGAAAGCTGTCATGTGAACTTGAGCATGTTATACTTTTGGATTCAGCTTTCAAGAACATGAAGGTTAAAGTTAGTAAAATGTCAGTCACAGGGATGAGTGACTTCACATGAGATCTGAGCCAGAGGGTTGAAAATCACACTTTCTTCTCTGTACATGCAGTAAATGTATGTCTGGCAGCAATAGAGTGTATGAAGGAGTGATATCATTGGTCTCCCAATAGACTATACACCGCTATGGCTGTACATCTGTGCAATACCCTTTTTAATGTGCAATACTTCACTCAATTCAATGTGCAATATTTTGTATTTAATATTTCACACTTAATCCAATATGCAAGCTTTCAATCCTTATCTCAGTTCAAGCCAATGCCTATACTGGACATATAGTTCTTATTTCATACTCATATGTGCAAATTGTATATAAGTCTTGTGTAAAAAGTTTTTGTCATGTAAGTTTGTTAATATCTTCTTTTAGCCTGTTTAAATTGCTCTCTTTTAACTATTTAACTGCCTCTATCCCCTTTGCTGCTGTACATTGTGAATTTCCCCACTGTGGGATGAATAAAAGTTTATCTTATCTAATCTTATTAAGTCTGTACATGCTTGGAGACATTGGTCATGTGTCTAAATTTTAGACATTATGTTATACATAAAACAAGAAAAGGCAAGGCAAATCTTGTGGCAGTTTTTTCCAGACAGAGCTGAGAGGTTGGGACAGTTCAATATGCAGCAGCATATCAGAAATACATTTTGGGTCCTTAACCATTAAGTGGTTCATAAACCAATATGGTATTTTAAAATTGATTTTTAACACATAGGAAGCCGGTGCAAAGATCTTAGAACTGCACTGATGTGGTATATCCTGGTCGAACGAGGACTCCAGCAGGAGCTTTTTTTTTTCTTCTCCTGTGTAAAGCCTCACCTAGACTTGTCTTATGGCCTTTCATGTCTGCAGCAGGCTTGCATTTCTTTGTCAAAGCTGATAATCAAGTAGTGCAATGCAGCTGTGGGTTTTGCATTTTGCAGCATACTGAATGCAGTCCACACAGTGTCCTGGCCTGTGCTGTTTACAGCCTGGTTTGTCTATGTGCTGGAATGCCAGGCGCATATCTGGTAGCACAGAGTTTTAGCCATATACGAGCTATTAGCCTCAGGATGTTGGCTCGCTGAGGGTGTCCAACACAGCAGGCATGCACTGAGAGGATCTGCCTAATGTAAGACAGGAGCTGTCCAAAACTACAGTGAGAAAAGAGCTGCTAGTCACTGAGAGCCAGTGTGTGTGTATGTGTGTGTGTGTGTGTGTGTGTGTGTGTGTGTGTGTGTGTGTGTATGTGTGAAGCTGCATGGGGCTTAGCTGTGAAATAACAATCATCAAAAGCATTAGCAAGTCTGTTCACTGCCCCGGTGGACAGACAGCGGGGACTCTACTGAATAAACTGTTTACATGCACTGCTGTCAGCTGAGACCTGTGTGTGTTTACTGACACAGTTCAAGCTTCTGTCTGTTGTGTGCAGCCAAACAGTTGGAAATTGAGCAAGTGTAATCATGTTTACAAATCTAGATTGACTTTTCTTAACTTTCTTGAAAGTGTACCGATAGAGCAGTGATAATGTTTTACTTATAAGTAAAACGTCCACATTATATGCATTTGCGTATGTATTTTTTCATGCATACTTCAAACAGGAACGGTATTAGATTGAATTAATAGTGTTTATACTGCGTGTCTTGGATTTGAAAAAGTGCAGTTCCCGGAATCACCTCTTGAGGCTGGCTCCAAAAGGCAGTCAATTGCATTTGACGCCGCTATTAAAAAGGTCAACTTTACAGCAGCACAGCACAACAGTTCAGAAGCCTGTACTACGAAGTGAGTGTAACTTACCTTGGCTGCTGTTAAACGGTACTATGATGGTGATTAAGATGCTGGTTTGTTGAGTCTGTGTTAATCTGAGTCGGTGCACGTTTGTGTAAAAGGAGAGTGTTTGGCAGTGCAGGCAGAGTTTCTGCTTAATGGCTCATACTCCATGTTTTTCACTGGAAGAATGCACATTGATAATATCAGGATATGAGGGATTTAAAGAAACATTAATGGCTAAATCGACCAACAAAGGGAGGCTTGTTGGTAGCACGCTGCCGGCGGAGTAAATTCTTTAAGTCAGTGTTCATGTCCTGTGTCCTCTATTTTGTCTTATGGATTCAAAATAATCTAAATCTGAATAATCTATATTTATGAAAACAATGAGGATAATTCAGCTCCAGCCTCCACATGGCTCCATCTGTGAAACGGAGCTGTTCCTCTATGTTAATGAATGATGATCTGCTCCTAAATCTCCTCAGCTGTAGACCGACCTGTATGAATGTAAAGCTACTGTTAACAAGAACTTCATTCTAACAGTTGTTACAGCTGCAACAAGTCAGGATGAAATATACAAATATTCTGTCAGGGTGTGCATTAATCGTCCTGATCATTAACACTGAGGACAGATGTGTTGTGTAGCCTACACTTATACAGTGTGTGTCCAACAGTGAGGGCTGGACCCAGAAGCCGGCAGAGATACTGAAATCCCGATCTTTCCAAGAGAACATAATTGGGATTAACCCTGGTCTCTAAACACTGCCTCCCTGCGGAGTTAGCCACTCACAATCCACACACTGATGTCGACTGCCTATTCCAAATGTCTTGGAGCAGTTTAGAGATGCAGCATAAATTGCCATGACAACATACCTTGAGTAAAACCTATCCACCTGTCGTAGTGCTTTTGGGTTAACTGGGAAGTTACCCCCTCCTGAACTTACCCCAATAAGCCAGTTAACTCCCTTTGTAGTACAGCCCTCTGGTCTCTTTAGCCAATTTTCCCCTACATGACATCAATTGCACAGGGGGTGAATTTTTTTGCATGCTTTACACACGTTTAAAATGTATCAAGTCTAAAATTATGCATAATTAATGGCATGGTCACTTTGATTGACAGCTGTCTGCTGACTTTCTGCTCCAAACACGGTGCTCATTCAGTCTGTTTGTGGTGTTTTTACCTTTCAGATAAATTTTCGTACAAATACCACATAAATAACATTCCCATTTGTGTCTCTCTGGTGTCCAGGACCATTTGGTAATAGTTATTAAACGTTATTAAACGTGCTGCACCAAAGTCAAAAAGTAATAAAGAAGTGTTATAGTTTCAGGGGTTAATACTTTGGAACAAAAGGTGTCTGTGTGAGGTTGGAAAATATAGGTTCACCAAGTTAGTTAGCTAACATTATGTAATCTAAAACTTGCCATACAGACAATGTAATGCTAATGTTGTGTTATGCTAGATTAATCAAGGTCAGTCAAAAAGTGGTGAACTGTGTGCAAATACAATAAAGTGTGCAAAAATATTATTTTTGCATTTCAGCATGGTTTCAGAAATAACGTTAAACTAGATATTGGTTGAACTGATTACTGAAGCTAAACGATAAGCATAAAATGTAATGGTTCATAAACTCAAACTTTATTATTTTTATTAATATCATTGGTAAACAAACAAATCATTGATTATATCATTGATTATTAAAATAGTAATAATCATTGAAATAAAATAGTAATTGATCAAATGACTAATTGTTGCAGCTGTAATTCACATAGTCACGCATATGTACATGGATTTGTGGAATCAGAGTTTGTTTGTGATTGCCATTTATTACATTTAAATCTACCTTAACACTGTCTATTACTAACTTATCACTAAGATACATATATATGTTTATTTAAAAATGGAAGCATTGAACTTGTAACACACATAATTAATTCTTTAGAATAGAAATTGGAACAAAGAAAATATTTAGGACAAGACAGGTTCAGATTGGAAAGTTTTCTGCCTTTGACACTGGACACCGCTGCACTGTTTGACAGAAGACTACCAAACAAGAGGAAGTCTATTGACTTCAGCTGATCAGCTGAATGCCTAGCCTCACCAACATGCTGAAGGCATCTAGCTAATTTTACCAGCAAGACCCCTCTACTCCTGTCTGTGTTCTATCCCAACTAAGTTAGACCTGAAGAGATGGGGAATCGTGCACACCAGTCAACCAGGACCTTCATTTCTCACTTGATCAAATGTTAGAAAAGTCAGACCTGTGACAGATTCTGTCAAGCACTGCCACCATGCTGTCTGCATACCCAAGGGTGTGTGTGTCACCCTTCCAGCTGCTGAGAGAGATAATTGTCTCAAGTCCCTATGCAGTATCCAGATCGCAATTAATTTAATTGGTACCAATTTTTGGGTGGTGCCCCGGGGTAAAATTAATGTAAGTTAAATTCTTTTAATTAATATTAATACTGACTTATTCTGATGCCGGGAAGTCACTGTAAATCCATCACTTTCTTTTAGCAAAAAAAGGGCACTTGGACTATCACCTGCCTCATTTGCTCTGCTGAAATCAACCTCAGGAGAAACCATCGCTGACTGCTCCAAACAACTTGACCACAGGGTAGAACCCTACTGTGAGCTCTGTACCAGCGAGCACACTGTCTCTGACACAGCATTCAGTCATATAGACCATCAACCAACAGTGGAAGAGCTTGACATAGGGCAAATAACTGAGGAATGAAGGGAAACAATCAACAGCCTGACCTGTGGAAAATCACTAGGCAGCAATTGGATCACAATGCACGTAGTGGGAGAAGCCTGCTCTTTTTCACAGACTCCACCAGCTTCTCTGCCAATACTGGTGGGATGGTGATGTCCTATATGTCCTATAAGAAGCTACTATCATTACAAGAACAAGAGAGACAGGAGGTACTATAAGAACTACCGCAGCATGTCTCTCCTCAGCATTACTGGTAATCTCTTTGCTAGAGTTGCATTCAACAGACTCAAGGTTCTTGCAGAGAAGCTTTAGCTAGTGTCACACATGGGGTTCAGAGCAGGAAGATCTACCACAGATACAATCTTCTCTCTCAATCTTCATACAGAGAACTGCTGTATATAGCCTTCATTTACCTTCCAAAATTTTTCAACGTTGTGAGCAAGAGCTTCCAGATGGCTGAATGGATTGGTTGCCCCAGAGAACTTCTCTGCATCATGAACTGAGGAGTCTGTCTACACACGCAGACAGATGGCTTGGTTGCTTGGCTGAATGCTAAAAGTAAGAACAGACCACTCATCATCCGGGACATGCTGTTTGTTGATGACGCAGCAGTGGCAGCACATTCTCAGGAGCACCTGCAAACCCTCACGGACCAGTTCACCCAAGCATGCCAGGACCTTAACCTCACCATCAGCCTGAATAAAACCAAGGTGATGGGACAGGGCACTGAAACACCCCCCTCCATCACCATCAACAGCTACACATTTCACAAGCATTTTCCAACCACCCATCCATACCATAACCAACAACCTCGACAGTGAACTCAGCAGCTGCATCAGAACAGCAGACTCTGCTTTTGTAACCTCACAGTATGAGACAATGGCAATGATAAACAAACTGTCCACAATAAGGTACAGGTACACATGAGGACACTCCTGAATGGTAGTGAAGTTTAGACAACATACTCATCAAGAGTGGAGGCTAAACAGCTTAGCTAAACTAAAAAGTGCTGGATGAGTGAAGGATTATTAGGTCTAAAATAACCTCAGAGATGCTCATCTGTCTTTTATTGTGCAAAAACTGACAGCAGCAGGAACAGAAAGTCTGATTGTGGATCTGATTTCTGTTCATAAAAAATGTAAAAAGAAATTTAAAAAATGATGCTTAAGAAGAAAATTCTTAACTAAAGTATATTTTTTAACAAAAATCTGTACTGTATATACAGGGGAGAGACGCCTGTACAGTATAATCTAGTATAATCTAATACAGCAACTATGAAATCATTCCCCCTTTATAAAGATTATAATGTATATAATCTATTTTTTTCACACAGTGTCCCTGGTCATTTTTGAGGCTGTAGTTTGTCTTGCTTTATTTTACTGCATTACATTAGAAGGTGCTCCTCCTAAACTAAACCAGCCAATCTCCAGTAACCTCCAAATATTGATTGAGTTTTGATTATTAATGAAAAAAAAAACCCCACAAGCATATACCTGTGTTATTCTGTGAACAGTGAAGCCTAAAGGTTGGATGTACAGCAGATAATGAGTGTTCTGTTTAGAACAGACTGAACTAACTAGCAGCACACACTGTTTGAGATGTCAGTAAAAGATGTTTTTGGTGCAGCCGTAATGTTTCTCTGTTTTTTTCTGGTTCCCTCTCAGTTTGGCCACTCAGGTGTGCCACAGCTGTTTCCGGCACCAAGCCAAACTGCACCGCTGTGCCCAGTGTAAGTTTGCCCACTACTGTGACCGCACCTGCCAGACTGCATGCTGGGATGAACACAAGAGGGAGTGTGGAGCCATCAAGAAGATCGGCAAGGTACCCAGCGAGAACATTCGGTGAGGAAAACTAAGCCCAGCCTGCATGGGCCTGAGAGGAAGCTACGGGAGACAAATGAAATCAAAGTTAGATGAAACTGCATCCATCAGTCACTCTGGTTCACTCTGTGAATATATTACTACAAGGGGGGAAAAAAATCATAGACATAGAAAAACTGTTTTGCAGAACATGGTGTTGTCCTTGTCTCTCTAATACTGCATTACTTTGTTTATGCTTGTTCTGCACAATTGAAGGTTAACCTATGCAAGAAAACATCATTTCTGCTATTACATATGTATATCTTGAAGAGGTGTATTCAGGAGGATGGGACAGTTTCCAGGAGAATTCAGAACAACAAATTCAGACCACATCAAGTGGCACTTCAACATTGAGTGGTAACAGCAGGGCAGTGTGCACTCATGTATGATGACATAAAGATTTTTCAACAACTACCTGCCACATTGGTATGAAATTAGATGTTCATGGTGCTCAGAGAATGATAATGTCCAATTATTTTAGTGGCACAATGACAAGTCCTCTCCCTAAAACCACCAGACTAACATTTCCCTTTGACCAACATTTTGGAGTGTCAAAACACTGAGGACTTGATTTCCATGAAATTTGTTTTCTAATGGTTTTTAAGACTTTGTAGGCTCTCTGGTTTGCAGCGTTGGTTGTTCTGTCAGTCCACCACTCAGAACCACTCCACTCCAGACTGAAATAGCTCAACAACTATTGGATGCATTTCATTTAAATTTTGTACAGACAGTACTCAGAGGATAAACCCTACTTAATTTGGTGAATGCTTGACTTTTCCTCCAGCAACACCACGATGTTGGCATTTGCTGTTTTGAGTGAAATGTCTCAAATTCACAAATATCACATCGCAGCAGATTGCCATTGACATTTGCCACACACTTATCCCCCCCTTATGTCCCGTCCCCAGTCTGGCTGCTCGCATGCTGTGGCGTATACACAAGGACACAGGCATTGCGTCAGACAGTCAGCTGATCTCAGTTGACAAGCTGGAGGACCACATGCCCGACCTGTCTGAAGAAGACCTCAAGAAGCTCAAGACTGATGTGCACACCTTCCTGGAATATTGGTCTTATGGACGCAAGCAGCACTCTGTCGATGAGATCTCACACATCTTTGGTGTTGTAAGAAAGAACGTCCCATTATGCATTATTATTCACCAGTGCTTTGAGTTATATTTAGATAAGATAATCCTATATCCTCAGTGGGGAAATTCACATAAGATAATTGCACATTGAACCTTTAATTGCTATAGAAATGACATCTTCAGAGATAAACTTGGATTCCTTATCTCTCCAACACCCACTCATTCCCTCCCTACGCTCTTCTTCCTCACCCCTCTGTCTGTGTGTCCTTACAGATCAAGTGTAATGGATTTACACTGAGTGACCAGAGAGGCCTGCAGGCAGTTGGTGTGGGTCTTTTCCCCAACCTGTGTCTGGTCAACCATGACTGTTGGCCCAACTGTACTGTCATCCTAAATCATGGCAGGTAGGTATCCAAGCTAGTTCTCCTGTAAAATCACAGTGGGAGAGGTTTGTACCTTAGATGTAAAAAAAAAGTGTTTATGTGGTTTGTAAACTATGATAACCACAGTAATGAAAACATTTTAAATATAAGGCCAATGTAACACATACATTTTTGAATCTATTGGCATTGATTGTTAACTTTCTTTTGCAGCCAGTCCGCTCTAAGTTCTGCTCTGCACTCTCAGAGAAGGTACGTGTTACAGTTGCTCCAGTTGTTCCAGCCCTCTGTTGTATGATGTGGCTCCCTGACACAGACACACACAGTCCTAGGACAGGACTTCATCCATTTCACTTATTAAAAAGAATTAACTTTAATTAACACATATAATGGTGGCATTTGATGTGAACTGTCCATGATGAATGTAGAAATAAAGCAAATAATATAATCCATTGAGAAATACACGACTCAGCATGAATTAGTGTATGAATTAAAGGAATAATTTGACATTTTGTGAAATACACTGATTCACTTCCTAATGCAGAGTGAGCTGAGCAGATTGATATCACTCTCATGTCTGTCAGCTAAACAGGATGCTACAGCCAGCAGAAGGTTGGCTTAGCATAGCATAAAGACTGGATGTAGGGGTAAACACCTAGCACGGCTCTGGCAATATTCAGTGTACCAGCACCTACAAAGTTCAGTAATTAAAGTACTATATCTTATTCATTTAATCTGCACAAAACCAAAGTGCAAAAAGGAAAAGGACTCAATTATTAATTAATTTAATTTGCATATACGACCCTAACCCTTGGCCTGGGGTGGTGACTTCCTGCAACTTAATAAATGGAATAACACACTTCCCCATTTAATGATCCACACTTGCAAGTGAATTGACAATGTTGACCTCATACTTAATACAACAAAACATGGGTAGTATTATGTGTGTATCAAAATCTGACATATTGTTTCTTATTCCTCTGTGGTTCATTGTTGTCAAAAGACTATTAAATACACATCTGTGAGCCACATTATCGCACTGGGTGACATGATCCTTCATCACCATGAACACACACGCTGGAGTTAATATTGACTCCTTCTCACATACACCGTCCTGCTGCCCTGAATACTCTACTGCAGGGGTGCTGACACTTTTTCAGCATGCGAGCTACTTATAAAATGACCATGTCAAAATGATCTACCCACTACAAAAATGCTATATATGTATGTAGAAGCAGAAGTATAGTTTATGGTTATAAATATAGTTCATATATTAAAATGTGTTAAGAAAATTCATAATTCAATAATATAAGTACAGAGTAGTTTAATAATTCATACTTTCATTTATAGCTTTATATAATGGTTAAAAAAGTTAAAAGTCTATTGGAATTCATGTTTTTATGTGATTTTGTATATGTTGTTAAAAGGTGTACTTCCCCCTTAAGAGCGCTTAGAGCCGCTAGATATCCTTGCTTACATTCAGTCGTCAGTCAGTGCTTGAGAGTTGGAGAGCGAACGGTTTTCTTACCTCTCTTCTATTAGCAATTAGTTGAAACAAGGTTTTTTTTTTGGTATTTTTTCTTCAAAACAAGACGTTTCCTGAGTGGATTTGTGGAGCTGCACAGCTGAGCTACAGACACAAAAAAAAGTCCACCTCCCGCTCTGTATGAAAGTGATACGTTTTTGTCTCCTTACTTGGTCCAGCTCCCCCACTCATTTTTGATGACCATAAGCTTTCTTTAGTTTAAAAAAAAAGCGAGGGCTTAAAATTGGAGGTAACTCGCTGACTTGCTTGTTTTGCTGCACTTAGCACTGTAGTTTGCGCATGCGCGGTGACCTAAACGTCAGAAAAATTCAGTTGTCATCTGACTGGCTGCCCTGTATATCAATCAAGTGACGGGATGGATGATGTCTGTTTTTTCATGTCATGCAATCTACCAATACTACCTTCGCGATCGACCTACTGAGCACCCCTGCTGTACAGAGTACCAGAGGTCGATTAATCCATCGCCGATAATAGTCCCCAACAAATGTATTACATCCTCCTGTTTGAGTAACACTTGATAAAAATGACAGCATGCAATTGTTTTAAGAAGTCTTTTCATAAAATGAAACTACTGCATATATTGGTGATAGTACAAGCTAACCTGCACTGACACCGTTTTGGGATTTGTTGCATCCAAATAGTGCAGAGGGCTACCATAAAACATGTGTCCCCTTCTGTCCCAGGATCGAGCTGCGAGCTGTGAGGAAGATCCCTGAGGGGGAGGAGCTGACTGTCAGCTACGTGGACTTCCTCCAGCTGTCTGCTGACCGCCAGAAGAAGCTGAAGGAGCATTTCTACTTTGACTGCACCTGCGACCACTGTAGCCAGCACATTAAGGACGATCTGATGACGGCTTCCGCAGAAAGCGCAGGAGACAAAGTGAGTGAGGGGACGCAAGGAAGACGCTGCAGGAGGTTTCAGCTGGCCTTACATATGATGACAGAGACACAAAATAGAGAGTCTTTTTCATTTCTTCATTTAATTATGATAATACTACTGTGTATTTGTTTTTGGTCATTGTGCCTCCCTCCCAGCCCTCTGCTGATAAAGTGAAAGAGGTGACTGCCTTCAGTAAAGAGTGTCTGGAGAAGATTGAGAACGCCCGCCTTGACAAGGATTACCATGAGGTACACAACACTGCTTTCAGCTTTTCAGCTCTTTATGCGCTTCTCTTATTGTCTTTCATGATATACACTCCACCTTCCTCTGTCCAGTGAGTCTTTCCCCTGTGCTTTGTCCGTCCTCTCCCAGGTGGTGAAGTTGTGTCGGGAGTGTCTGGAGAAGCAGGAGAATGTCCTGGCTGACACTCACCTGTATAAGCTACGTGTGCTCAGTGTGTCCAGTGAGGTGCTTTCATACCTGCACCTCTTCTCTGAGGCTGCAGACCACGCCCACAGGATGGTGGAGGGATACATGTGAGTGCCAACAGAGTGCTTTGTCCTGTAGGGATGGAGTCCACAAAACCATGATCACACTGACGACACTGGTATACTGCCTGAGATGACACAAGATCAGTATGAAACTATTGTAATGATTGTTGTTTCTACCCTTAATAACTCCCCATGTTCAAAGAAAATCCATTACGTCATAATTTTCTATAATAACGTTCTACATGACAGTAACTTTGTCTAGACATTCCACAGCATAGCAATTCCCTTCTCACCATCATGGTATATGTCATTTTGTATGTTACAATATTAATATGTATGGTTATTTAAATCTTTCAGGGAAAAAAAACAATTCATGTATAAAATAAGATTTTTGGGCTGCACGGTGGCTCAGTGGTTAGCACCGTCGCCTCACAGCAAGAAGATCACCAGTTCGCGTCCCGGTCTGTGTGGATTTTGTATGTTCTCCCTGTGCAGCGTGGGTTCTCACCGGGTACTCCGGCTCCCTCCCACAGTCCAAAAAACACGCTGAGGTTAATTGACTACTCTAAATTGCCCATAGGTATGAATGTGAGTGTGCGTGGTTGTTCGTCTATATGTGCCCTGCGACAGACTGGCGACCTGTCCAGGGTGTCCCCTGCCTTCGCCCAAAGTCAGCTGGGATAGGCTCCAGCCCCCCGTGACCCTGCAAAGGAGTAAGCGGTAGATAATGGATGGATAGATGGAATAAGATTTTTGTCTAATCCAACATCTTCATTCATTACCTGTGAAATCAAGATGTTTCATCACACTGAAATCAGCTGAAGCTATAAAGTAGTTCTACGTAGGCTGGGCCTGCTCACGATGAACAGATGCCTGCATATGAATGCAACGGACAAGCTTTTGGCATTGGAAGCATTCTGGTTTGCTTTGTAGACTGTCTGTAGTCTGTCTGTAAGTAGGGTTTTTTCAGATTTTAATTAGCTTTTTTATTTATTAGCATTCATATGCAGACGTCTATTTATAGAGGTCAGCTGAAATGTTGGCGAGTTTGAAAGTTAAGTTGCCAATCAGATTGTCAACAATGACTGGCACACAGAAGAGGCCCAGATATCCATTACCCGTTAACTGGATATCTTATGGTAAGACGATAGCTGATGGTTTTGGGATTGGGATGGACCTAACAAAACCAGAGATATAAGGATAAGGGTCTTTTTGTCAACTAATTTTATAAGAAGACCAAAAGCAATAACACATACACTGCTTCTGACTTCACCTGTTTGTGGCACTCAGCCCCAAGCTGATTGGTTCAAAGACGAAAATCTTTTAAAGCAGCACATATATTGTATCATTCTCATAAATGTTCTAAAACTCTAAAAGTCTCTTTCTTAAAGTAAATAGCACACGCTGAAAGGAGGTTATGCTCTCTTTAGCAGTCATTTACATCGGCTTTGCTTCTTTAGTGACACACTCATTATGAGTGGTCTTTCGATCTGTCATGAACTATGTCTTATTGAAAATCCTTGTTTGTACCACCCAGAAAGGTCCAGGACCAGAATCTTAAACCAGAAGCTGTCAGGTGACAGTGTCTCCATAGTCACATAAATAAAGACATGCACAAATGAAAGCCCGAATATACATGAGACAGAATGCTATGAGACCCTGCTGTGGGTAGTCGCATTCTGTCCTGATATTATCTGACAGCATTCACGTTCCATCTATCTTCAACCATCCATCCATCAGTTCATACCATTCCCATTAGATAGATAGATGGACAGATAATTTTTATTGATCCCCCATAGGGGAAATTCGGGTGTTGCAGCAGCACAAACATATAATCAGGTAGATGTATAAAGTATAAAAAAAAACGATATTAAAAAAAGGTATGTACAAGGTATATACAACTTAGTACATAATTGTTATTCGATTCATTAATCACACCAGGACCAAACATAGAGAAATACATTTAAAATCCATGCTATTCTCAGGATGATATTAACCTCTTGAACCATACATTTCCTCATGATTATGTTTATGGTTTAGCTTGCAAGTTTTCCACTTCTTTTAATACCAGAACCTCTGATAAACCAGCAACTAATCTATCCCTTTTGATTTTATCTTCACCATTCACAAAAATAGTTTTAACAGCTTCAAAAGGATAAATGTTTCTCCACTAGAACCACTGCACTGTGTAACTTTTCCTCCCTCTTGAACAGGAAGTTGTACCACCCCAACAATGCCCAGTTGGGCATGGCCATCATGCGAGCGGGCATCACCCACTGGCATGCAGGGCAGATAGAGGTGGGCCATGGCATGATCTGCAAGGCCTATGGCATCCTCATGGCCACCCATGGACCCAACCATGCCATCACCAGAGACCTAGAGGTATGTTATGCACTAGTTTACTTTAATGTTCCGCAAAGAAAATGGAATATATAAGTATATTTATTCTGTCCCCTTCGTCCGTATACTGAACTATGTGACAGATAGATAAACAGATGGACTGGGATTGAAGAGTCAGACGCCAAAGTACAGTTCAGGCTATTTACTTGTGTTTGTCTTTATCTCAAAATACAGTCCAGACACGCTCTGTGAAACTAAAATAGATACATGCAAAAACATACTTAATAACAAATACTGTATTAAACTGAAAAAATCTGTTAGCATATGTCCTTTATAGTATAAATATGTAAACAAACAACAAAATATATTCACATACTTATTTAAAAATATAAAAGAAGTAATATAAACTTACAAACAAAGCTTCTTAGCGACTCAACACAGAGGATGCAACGGATTGAGTCTAGATCCACCTTCTCAAGCTCTCCTCAAAACATGGCCGAACCCAGCTTCCAACTAAACCATGTGATCACATTGTCCAATAATATAAAAGATAATTCTAGCCGCAGTTCCCTGCCTCACCACTAGGAGGTGCGGCGACCTCCCAACCCACAATGTCATCACAATATTTTAATATTGTAAGCACCATACACCCAGCAATCTTGCTTTTTTTACCCCTCCAGACCATGCGCGGGCAGACTGAGGTGGAGCTGAAGATCTTTAAGCAGAATGAGTCTGCGTACCACGCCATGAGGGACGCCGCTCTGAAGAAATGAAAAGATCAAGGACCTCTTCCACAAGCAATAATCACCTCCACCACTGAAGATCCTGTCATTGAAAAACCTTCTGATGCTCTGCTGCATGTCTGACTGTGCACTGACGTGTACATACACTGTATTTCCTCTGAAGCACTGCACCCAGCCCCTGCGCTGAATCTCTCAATTGCTAAATTGTCTGTACACTCTATACATTGTCCTGTTAAAATCAACATGTGCAGATGTAACACACACATGTATCTGCATGTACAGAATGTACAATAAAATTGGAGACACAACATGTGTTATACTTGAATAATGAGCAGCCCTCCTCCTCCTCCTGGATTCATCATCTCTTATTTATTAAGTAATCAATTATATCATGTGTAAATTCTATTTCCCTACATAAAAATAAACTCTGTTATTTCTACACACAACCAGATTACAGTTTTAAAGGGAAAAACAAAATCCCATATTTTTGTATTTATTTACTTTAATATGCCTGAAAAAAACATGGACTACTGTGAGGCTCACTCGCTGCTGTAAAGAGTTTGCTCAGCAGCACACAGCCACAGACAGGCACAGTCAGAGACTAGCTGGTAGACACTGTGGAGCATTCAGCAGCTACGGAGCCAGATATGTTTCTCCTAGGTTGGCACAGACAAGACCACCAGGCTGTGTTCAAATGAGTGCTTTTTCCATGCTGAAGTTCAACCAGACTAGGCTCAGACTGCATAGCCAACTTATATCAGTTTTTCTGCACGCTGGAATTGGAAGTATTAGTTTGTGGCATGGTTCAAATCAAAGTCTCTTGCTTTTTAAAAAAAGGAAGACCTACATAGGACTTAAAGGAACCACACAATCAGTTTACCTATCATATGAATTGAGCCTCTGAAAACTGTATGATGTCTTCTGTGGCTCTGGAAGAGCTTTGTCAAGTCTGAGAATATAACCCAGATGACATCATCAAGGTCAGTCACTACTGAGTTGAATTATGGGAAATGTAGGAGCCCAGTGTTCTGGAGCTTGACCCATACTAGAAACTTGAAGTCAGGATATGTCGGCCTCTGCTGCTTCAACTTCTTTTTTTAAAAGCTAAGGCAGACATATATTGCCCTAACTTTACCAAAGTGCTATAGTAAATCAATGGAACCCTTTAAGAACTTTGGCATATGGACAAAATGGACAGAAGCTGTCTTTGTCTGCCTTGTAGGAATTGCTGCTACTTACAACACAATGGACAAGATGGTTTAGCTTCAAAGCACACAAACATGTTTTTGCACACAGAACTTTAGCAAGTGAGCAAACTGCACTGGCTTGAAGGCAAAAAATGTCATCATTCATTATCACTCCACTCCAATGATATTCTGAACATATCATGCCATGTGATGGCCAAAGTATTGATAGGGAAACATTCAGTTTTGGAAATATTAACTTTATACCCCGAAAATGAGCCAAATCTCTGAAGGAGGGATAAAATAGCTGGTATAGACTGAACTGGATCCAACACATACAACAATAAATTATCAGCATAAAGTGATAACTTGAATTCCATTCCCAATCGTGATATACTTGTAAATATGGGAGATGACCTCAGACAGATTGACAAGGGCTCTATTGCTAATGCAAACAATAGTGGTGACAATGGACATCCCTCCAGGTGCCGCGGAACAGAGTGAAAAAAACTGGATTGAATGCTATTGGCTTGTGGGGATGCATAAAGGAGTCGTATCCATGAAATAAATGTACTTCCCAAACCAAATCTACCCAAAACTGTGAACAAGTAGTCCCATTCAACCCTGTCAAATGCTTTTTCAGCATCGACTAAAATCACTACTTCAGCGGTTGTTGAGTTAGTTTTAGAATAGATAACATTTAAAAGAGTACGAACATTATAAAACAGCTGACACCCCTTTTTAAATCCTGTTTGTTCTTCTGAAATGAGAGTAGGGAGAACATTTTCCAAGCGACGTGCCAAAGCCTTGGCAAGAATCTTGGCATCAACATTTATTAGGGAGAGGGGTCTATAAGAGGTGCAAAGATTCGGATCTTTATCTTTCTTTAAAAGACTAATTGAGGCTTGTCTTAAAGTAGGAGGGAGGGAACGGTGTTAGGGTCTGTATGTAAGGAACCTGATGAGTCCTTTATCTGAGGTATGATGCGCGAGGCAGCCTGGCGGCGTAATTGGTGAGCCAGCAGCCGGCTAGCCTTGTCACCATGCTCATAATATGAGGAGCGTGATCGCAAAAGAAGGCGTTCAGCATCAGTGGTTGTGATGAGATCATGCTCAGTCTGTAGCTCAACACGACGTTTGAATAAATCAGGAGAGTGGCAAGCAGCTAGTTGCTGATCCAGTTTGTAAATGTCAGTGGAGAGCGCTTGCAATTTAGCTCTACGGGTTTTATTCTAATGTGCCGAATAGGAGATGATTTGGCCCCGAAGATAAGCTTTTAGTGTTTCCCACAACAGTGAACAAGAAATTGGCTCTGTCTCATTTTGATTAATAGCTATAAAGTCATCAATCGAGGTAGAAATAAATTCATAAAATTTAATGTCTGACAAAAGCAAAGTATTGAACCTCCATAATGCTGAGTAACGGGGTTGTGGGGAAATCTGGATATCCAAAGAAAGAGGGGCATGATCTGAGATAACAATGGGATGGTATTTCACTGTTGAGACTTTTGAAATTAACATTCATAACAGTCATCGATGAAAAAATAATCAATTCGAGAGAAGGATTTGTGCATATGTGAAAAAAAGGAAAATTCTTTGATTTGAGGGTTGTAGAATCCCCAGGGATCAATACAGCCGTTTTTGGTCATAAAATCAGAGAGTGATCTTGACATTAGGGATTGGGTTAAGACTTTGGGATTGGAGCGGTCTAGGTTTGGATCGATTACACAGTTCATATCTCCTCCGAATATGAGTAAACTGTTGTGCAAGGAAGGGAGATTATCAAACAGGTTATTCATAAAGTGTGGATCGTCGAAATTGGGGGCATAAATATTAACTAATAATACAGGAACATGAAACAGTGTGCCTGAAAGGATTAAATATCTGCCATTTTTATCAGAAATGACTTTGGAGGATGAAAACTGAGTAGATTTTCTGATTAAAATAGCAACCCCTCTGGCTTTAGAATTGAAATTTGAATGGAACACCTCAGAAACCCATTGACACTTTAGCCTGACCTGGGGCCTCATGTACAAAACGTGCGTATGCACAAAAAAGTGGCGTACGCCCTTTTTCACGGCAACGTTCAGATGTATCAAGAGTGAAATGACCGTGGAAATGTGCGGTGCTTCACGCCAACTTCATGGCTGGCGTACGCACATTTCTACAGCTGTGGATCCTTTGGCGACACTTAGAGGTGATGCTGGGAAACTGTTGTAATACATAAATGTGAAAACAATTAATCATCGGACTGAGTGATGTGTACATCAGAGACACGTGAACAATTAATACTGATGAAAAATTAACATACGCAGGTGTCTGCAATTACATGAGTGGATTCAAAAGCATGCGTAAAGTGGGGCAAAAAATACCGTTATGGCTGTGTTAGCACTGGAAGACATTGCAAATGATGCAGTAAGAAGAGAGCGTGTCTACAGAGACAGAAGATTTGCTGGCACTCGATGACAGCGGGCTCATCAGCGCCGTAGAGCCGAGCCGGCCTCGGAGCGCAACGCGGCGAGGAGCCATGCGCTGCCTGTGCCCATACAGGTGCTGACCACACTGGGGTGTCTGGGAACCGGGACCAGAGGGAGCTGACCGGCCGATCGACCCTGAGCCATGCCAGCCGTGTGGGACGGCATTATCAGCATGTCAGCCAGTTATATCAGATTCCCATATCATGCAGCTGAACAGGTCGACATTAAAGCGCAGTTTGCAGCGAGAGCCGGTTTCCCTAATGTAATCAGAGCTATCGACTGCACAGCATCATTACTAGTCACTGGTTAAAGTTAGTGACTTACTGTTTTTTGCTGATTAAACTTCAACTTAAGATCTTTCCAGCAAGCCCCAGATTCTCTCTGTGTGCAAAGTGCTCATGTTAATAACCCTGTGCGAAAAGTCTGAAATGTCTTAATCAGCCTCACATTTTCCCCGGCGCACTTCTGCACTAATGTGCAACAGGACTCACGAACCAGAAGACAGACAGACAGACAGAGTACTTTATTAATCCCTTTGGGAGGTTCCCTCCGGGAAATTGGCATCTCCATCGCATTCTCATATATTGCACTGTTAAATATAGAATACAAAGTATAAAATAGAATAGAAAATAAAAATATATAAAAAGGACACAATAAATTAGGCAGTAGAGGTAGCAGGAATTTGAATCAAAATAGGCACTTGTAGGAGATCAACAGAAAACAGAAAATATGCATACGTGTATGTGTGCTGAGTGTATCAGCAGTGGGTATGGAATGCTGATGGTAATGAGAGTGCATATGGCAGTATACTATAATAAAATAATATAATATAATATAGCATGTAATAGTAGTATGATATAGCATATACAATGTATAACATCCAAGAGTATAACATACATGTACATGTATAATATAATAATATAGTAGTGTAATGTGATGTAGACTACACTCCACTACATATAATAGTAATAGCAGTAATATACTACTAGTTAGTTATCATATAATAATATAGTATGTTGTATAATAATAATACTACTATACTAGTATACTACACTGTGCTATATGACATCAACAACAGCAGTGTCAGAAATAATAGCAGTCGTAGTCACAATGATAATAATAATAGTAACAATAATAGTAATAGTGATAACAGCAGTGACAGGTTTACATTTACCTTCTATAAATATATATATTGCACGGTGTAGTATTGCTAGACATTTAAACAGTCCAGTTATATTGCACATGAGTGAAGTCCAGTTTATTGCACAGTCTATAGTCCCTCTGTTCTTCTGTTCGTCCTCCTCCCCCCTAGTGAGGAGTTGAACAGTTTGATGGCCCGGGGGACAAAAGAGTTCTTCAGTCTGCTAGTCCTGCACCTGGGGAGGAGCAGCCTCTCGCTGAACAGGCTCCTCTGGCTGCTGGTGACAGTGTGCAGAGGGTGGCTGGCATTGTCTAGGATGACCAGCAGTTTGTTAACAGTCCTCTTCTCTGCCACTGTTGCCAGAGGGTCCAGCTTCATCCCCACTACTGAGCTGGCCCGCCTGATCAGCTTCTCCAGCCTGGAGAGGTCTGCCTTTGTTGTGCTCCCTCCCCAGCACACCACAGCATAAGACATCTTGATCAGAAGCTGGACCCATTAACTTGTATCCCTCCCAGGAGGCCACCCGGGCCCGGCAACATTTGATTTCAATCATGTAAAAGAGGCAAGGACGCAGAATTCACTTATTCACCAATGCATTTATTGATTCACTGATATTTGTGAGGACGCCTATCAGCTGATCTGGGCGATCATTTATGCCGCCTATTGCTCTCACTATTTCGTCTTGTGACTCCAGCACAGCGGGGGGG
>JBBMOC010000102.1:302780-517182 GCA_037975185.1 Centropyge bicolor | reverse complement strand
TTTCATTTCATATAGCATTACCCAATTACTTTAGACCCTCACGTAATTGGAGACTCAACCCCATTCTCTTAGCTGATGAACATTTTGTAAATCGTGTTTCCACTCAAATTGATTTTTTTCTTGATACCAATGCCTCTCCGGAAATCTCCCATTCAACACTATGGGAGACCCTTAAGGCCTATCTTAGGGGGCAAATAATCGAGTACTCCTCCAGGGCAAAAAAAGCTAGAGAATCCAAACTTAATGACATCTCAAGATCTATTGGAGAGATTGATAGCCAATACTCAACTTCCCCTACCCCAGCACTTTTTAAAGAAAGATTGCGGCTACAGACAGAATACAACTTGCTTACTACTGATAAGGCCACATATTTACTCACAAAAGCTCGATACAATATTTATGACTTTGGGGATAAGGCCAGCAAGCTACTAGCTCAGCAAGCACGTCAAGCCCAATCCTCTCGTCTTATCCCCAAAATATATAATAAAGTTGGTGAAATAATTACAGATCACAGGGAAATTAATAATACTTTTAAACAGTATTATAATTCTTTGTACAGCTCAGAGTGTGACGTTGACTTTTCCCAACCCAACCTCTTCCTTGATAGCCTCAATTTCCCAGCTGTCCCAGCTGAGCGGAGCTCGCTATTGGGAGGCGAAATTTCCAATGCAGAGATTTTGGAAGCTATCAAATCTCTTAAATGCAACAAAGCACCTGGACCGGATAGGTATACCTCTGAATTTTATAAAAAATTTGCACTCAAGCTATGCCCTCTACTCCAAGCCATGTTTAATGAATCTTTTTCATCTGGTCATCTTCCGCGCACTTTACGTCAAGCCGCAATAACACTTCTACCTAAAGGGGGTAAAGACCCACTTCAGTGTGCCTCTTATCGCCCAATCTCTTTACTGAATGTCGACTATAAAATTTTGTCCAAGATTTTAGCAACAAGACTGGAAAAGTATATGTGGGATTATCCCACATATAATCTTACCAGACCAAACAGGTTTCATTTTAAATAGACACTCTAGTTCAAATTTTAGAAGACTCTTCAATATTATGTATTCTATTGTATCCCACTCTCCTGAAATGGTCATATCACTCGACGCTGAAAAAGCGTTTGACCGAGTAGAGTGGCAATATCTGTTTTCAATCCTTAAAAAATTTGGATTTAAGGATCCATTCATTTCTTGGATAAAACTTCTCTATTCTCAACCTTTAGCCTTAGTAATTACTAATGGACAACAATCTGGATATTTTCCCCTTGGCAGAGGCACGCGTCAGGGCTGTAGCCTATCCCCCCTACTATTTGCCATTGCTGTAGAGCCGCTGGCTATTGCCCTTAGACAATCTAAAGACTTCCTGGGTATAAAGCGAGGTGGTCTTATGCATAAATTGTCCTTATATGCAGACGACATTCTATTATATGTTACAGATCCATCAAAATCATTTCCTGCCATTCTTAATATTCTAATTCAATTTGGAAAACTTTCAGGTTATGATATCAACTTCGAAAAAAGTGAAATGTTTCCTCTTAACCAGGCAGCCAGAGCAATCCCTACATCATGTTTTCCATTTAGAATCGTAAACAAGGGCTTTAAATACTTAGGGGTAGAAGTCACACCATCTTTTTCATCCCTCTTTACTAAAAATTTTGGTGTCTTATTTGAAAAATGTAAAAAGGACATGATGAAATGGACGAACCTTCCACTCTCCATAACAGGTAGAATTAATCTCATTAAAATGATGGTATTACCAAAGTTCCTGTATTTGTTTCAAAACATCCCTATCTTAATTAAAAAAACATTCTTTAACTCATTGGAAAAGTGCATATAATCTTTTATTTGGAACGGTAAACCACAAAGGATTAAAAGGAAAGCTCTTCAAAGGCCTAAAAAGCTTGCTGGCCTTGCCCTACCTAATTTCATTTACTATTACTGGGCATGCAATATAAAATCGATGTTACATTGGTTTAAGAGAGATGTACCTGAAAAATGTGAGACCTGGGTCCAACTGGAGTATGCTTCCAGCCCACTCAATTTAGCCTCTATATTATGTGCTCCATCACTCCCCTCTCAGAGCCAGTTTTGCTCTAATCCAGTAGTCTATCATTCGATCAGAATTTGGTCACAATTCAGAAGACATTTCAAGCTACAGACAACATTAATATACTCACCCATCAATAACAATCATAACTTCCCACCCTCTCTTTCGGACTCCACTTTTGGAGTTTGGTCCTCCAAGGGTATCAGATCTATCTCTAATTTATATGTAGATGGCAAGTTTGGATCGTTTACTCAACTTTCCCAACTATTTGATTTGTCAAAGTCAAATTTTTTTAGATATCTCCAGATTAGACATTTTGTGCAGAAAAATATTACTTCCTTTCCAGACCTCCCGGCGAATAACACTGTTGATTATATCTTGTCATTATCCCCAAATTGCAAAGGCCTAATCTCTGTTCTTTATAACAATATATGTAATATTATTCCCCATTCATTGCAAGACATTAAGAGACTTTGGGAGAATGACCTTGGAAAAGAAATGGCAGATGAACAATGGAAGACTGTGCTTGATTTAATAAATACCTCCTCCTCCTGTGCTAGGCACAGCTTAATACAACTCAAAATTGTTTTGAGAGCACACTGGACGTGCCCTACATTTTGGATGAAAATTTTTAGGTTCCTATAGTATGATGTTTCAAAAAGACATTGCTCCCAGTCCTATTTGTGCTTTATTTGGATTGATCCCTGAAACTCACTCCCTGAAAGACAAGGCTCCCACAATCATAGCATTCACCTCCCTGATTGCCAGACGTCTCATCTAGGGCTGTCGAGGTTAAGGAATTTCCCCTGCGGTGAGACCGCGTGGCTCAACAGCGCGGTATGCGGTATTATTGCGCCCCCCCCCCCCCCCGACCAATCTCTGACAAATTCACGGAAAGAGATCATTTTCATGGAGCATTTTTTCTGAAGGTCGCGGCTATAATCAGCGGACGCCGCTACTCCAGTCAATAGTGTCACTCGGTTGAGCCAATCAAATCGTTTGTTTACCCTGCGTAGCCGGCGCATCAGAGCAGAGAGGAAGAGACAGTAATGACAGCATGGCTTGCTCGAAAAGAAAAGTTTATGTGGAAAACCGTTCTTTTAAAGATGAATGGACTTAGAAATTTCTGTTCATTCTTCCAGCAGGCAGTTCTAAACCAGTCTGCCTCATATGCGCCGAAAACGTGGCGTTAATTGAAAGTGGCAACGTGAAGCGCCACTACGAGGCAAAGCACAGCACACAGCTATTCTGAGGTTTCTGTTTTCATTAATCCAAAATAAAGGCCTTAAATTTATTTGCCTTGGACTACTTTTATTTAAAATACGGAAATGTCCTTTATTTGAGAATTAAATGTTGCGTCGTTTTGAACTAATAGGGGACGCGATCCCGTATTTTCATAAATACCCCATACACATGTTTTTCACACACACACTTCAACACTAAATTTAACAATGATGAACTAAATAAAACACAGGAGACATTAAGGCCAGCTAAATCTTTGTGCCGGAGACCCCAAAGAGGGAGCGCTGTGCTCTCTGTTGTCATGGTTGCCTAGTTACAGAAACCAGCGCTGCTACACACGCATGTTAAAAATACCCGTGATATATAGTATAGTAATAGATATATACAAATAAAGCGTATTGTTACAATTGTTGCAAATTTTCTAAAGATATCAGTCCTCTTGATGGCATTGCATTGGCCTCCAGCACTACTGTTAGGAACCTAGGAGTAATCTTTGATGAGGATTTGTCCTTAAATGCTCATATAAAGCAAATTTCGCGGACTGCCTTTTTTCACCTACGGAACATAGCAAAAATCAGGCATATCCTGTCTCAAAAAGATGCAGAAAAATTAGTCCATGCATTTGTAACTTCTAGGCTGGACTACTGCAATTCTCTTTTAGCAGGCTGCCCCAATAAGTCGTTAAAGACTCTCCAGTTGATCCAGAATGCTGCTGCACGTGTACTGACAAGAACAAGAAAAAGAGATCATATCTCACCCATTCTGGCTTCTTTGCACTGGCTCCCTGTCAAATCAAGAATTGAATTTAAAATCCTTTTGCTAACCTATAAAGCTCTTAATGGTCAAGCACCATCATATCTTCAAGAGCTCATTGTACCCTATTTTCCCAACAGAGCACTACGCTCCCAGAATGCAGGATTTCTATTGGTTCCCAGAATCTCCAAAAACAGATTTGGAGCCAGAGCCTTCAGTTATCAAGCTCCTCTCTTGTGGAATCAGATCCCAGTCTGGGTTCGGGAGGCAGACACCCTTTGCACATTTAAGAGTAGGCTTAAAACCTTCCTCTTTGACAAAGCTTATAGTTAGGGTTGGTCCAGGCGAGCCCTGAGCCATCCCTTAGTTATGCTGCTATAGGCTTAGACTGCTGGGGGACTTCCCACGATTTACTGAGGTTCACTCTCCTCTCTCTCTCCTCCACCTGCATCCATTCATAACCCATCAATGCATCGTACTAATCCAACTTCTTCCCTCTCTCCTAGTTTTGTGCTCTTCTCTCCTGTCGCTTTCCGCAGGTTCTTGTGTTACTGGATCCCCAGAGTCCAGACCCATGTTTACAAGCCTCCGACTGACAATTTGTCCCCGCTCAATACCGCTGTTCAATATGTACACGCCTGTGGATTATATTGCTGCTTGTCCACCTCTCTCTCTCTCTCTCTCTCTCTCTCTCTCTCTCTCTCTCTGTCTCTGTCTCAACCCAACCAGTCGTGGCAGATGGCTGCCCATCACTGAGCCTGGTTCTGTCCGAGGTTTCTGCCTGTTAAAAGGAAGTTTTTCCTCGCCACTGTCGCATCAAATGCTTGCTCATGATGGGAACTGTTGGGTCTCTATATGTTGTCGGGTTTCTCAACCTGCTCTGTATGTAAAGTGCCTTGAGATAACTGTTGTTGTGATTTGGCGCTATACAAATAAAATTGAATTGAATTGAATAGAATAGTTATCAATCTTACCACTCACATATCATGCCCCACCATACTACAGACATGGTATTAATTCAAAAGCTAGAGTTTTTAATGAAAGTCTACAGAGGCAATACCATGCACCCAGTTATATCTGTATTAAAGGAAAGGGCTACTCTGTGTGGTGGACATCTTACAAGCAGACAACACATTTTGTGGTTGAAACATATAATTGATGATTAAAAAACAAACAAACAACAACCAAAAAACAACTATTTTTAAGCCATGTCTGGATGGAACTACATGCTGTGTACCTGGATGTCTATGGCAGGGGCCAAGGTTTGTGTGACATTAGCTGCCATGGAAAAATCACCAGTGGTTACCGTCCTGTGCACTATGTTATTAGAATTCACCATGGCCACCAGCTTCAGGGGCAATCCCATCTGTGTTAGAATGCAGCCAGCTGAGTTAGACAGACAGACAGAAAAGGAAGAGGTACAAAACATTCTCAGATGTCTTTGTTAAGGGAGGAGCATGTCTTTGAGCATTATACTTGTTTGGAAAAAAAATTAGACCTTTGTTACCAAAATGAATAATGACTGCATTCAATTATAAAGGCCAGTGATTAAACAAGAAGTCTTTGGTTGTTTATCTTTACTACATGTGAATGTAAATGGAGAAATGAACAGTTAGTCCATTATTTTGTTGTTCTGATAAGCAATAACATCAGTCAATTTGAACTTATTACTGACATATCATACTGTATCATTATTTATGTCAGCTGATAATTAAAGTTTCCATTACATTACAACTATATCCTTTTAATAATCAAATTTAGTCTACTCATTTAAATGATACATTTACATTATAAAAACTATCATTATTTGATTTATTAAACTTGTCATTCACTTGCATTTGTCATAGAGTTTGTCTGCAAACACAGATAAAGAAATACAGAGAAAAATGCAGAAAATTCTTGAACTTGAAATCTAATCTAAGCCTTAATCCTTTGAATGATGTGCTCAGTTTGGATTCAGTCATGACTCAAAGTCATGGGAAAAAAGAAGCAAACCAAAACAAAGAGATAGCTAGACAGATAGACAAACAAGATGTACTTCTGAGGGAATAATCAATTCCAACCAGTGGTGATCAACTCACCTGCGATGTTTCCTGCCCCTCCAGTGGGCACCACGACCTCCAGCTCAGGCAGGTCTCCGTCAGGCTTGGCCTGCTCCATACCACTGAGCTCCAGATAAGCAAAGATGAAGTGGGCGAGCTGGATCATGACTCTAGACCAATTGACCGAGTTGAGGCTCATGAGGCCGTGAGACTTGACCAGTTCCTGGTCTGCAAACAGACGCCGCAGAGGCTGGTCTATGTCATCTGAGGTGCCGTCCGCTACAGGGGCACAAACACACTCAATTTTCAATTGTGAAAAATTGTTACAAGAATAAAATCGTGACTTCCTGGTGAAAGAAGAGCCAGTAGTCCTCTAGCCTCTTTAGGTTCACCTGCAAACACATGGACATTATCCTCCAGGCAGGTGATCATGTGTTTCTCTTGGACTGGAGTGATTCGTCCACGTGGGTAAACCACGACCACATCCAACCCACTGAGACCTTTCGTACTCTGGATGGCTGAGCCACCCGTATCTCCTGATGTACCTGGTGGAGAAAACCACAAATGGACTGATTCAGAATCATTACAATTATCATCACTTTACCTTGTAAGGTCTTGGAGCTTCTAGCTTCCTCTTGTGAGCATGAATATGCAAATAAATGTCATGATGATCACAGTCATTTGAATAGCTTCTGTAGGCGAAAGCATGCTGATGGAGTAGCCAGCCAAAAACATACAGAAGATGGAAAAGGAATAGCAACAATAAAGCTTAGAAGAACAACAGTGTGAATGCTGAATCAGCTTCGTCTATAATGATCCACAGGCAATTTGGAAGCAACTGGGGGGGGGGGGGGATTAACAAATGTTAAATCCAGAAGAAAGAAGAAAGATGAGTGAGAAAGGAGTGTATGGTTTACGACATGCAAAGTGTGGGAAAGCCAGAGGAGTAACTTAGGTCTAGGTGTCACTATTTAGATGAATAACTATGAAGGTATTTCAGGTGGAAAATGTTTGAGCACCTGTAACATTGAATTCTTGACATTTGAGCTTCGTTTTGTAGTTTTGCACCAAATATCTCAGCAGAACTGGAAGTACGATTTCTGATTCGCACTTGTAGAAAACAGAGAATGTGTGACTCGTGGGGAGGATTCGAGTGGTTGTAAATTGCTATTTGTGTTTGTGTGTTAAATGACACAGCTATTTTCTTGGTAAATTATTTCACACAGTTATTGCACAAGTTCACATTCAGATTTGCACATATTCAAATTCTCACTGCAGCTTCACTTCATACGATACAGGTGCACAAGTATGTTTTGCACCTAGTGCGCTGCAACAATAGGTGCAAAATGTGAGCGTGTCAGTGTTGAAATGTGTGACTTGTAGAAAAGGATTTGTGCACCTGTGAATATGATTTGTGCACCCGTAAATGTGATTTGTGCACCTGTAAATATGATTTGTGCACCTGAAATTACAATTTTGTGAATATGTATTTTTGTGTTGTATTTGTGGGAAGAAAAAAATCGGCACATACAAGAAATTATTTTACAAGTACACAACTCATAGAGTGTGGGAATACAAATTTGCTGATACACATACAAATTCAATGTTACAGGTGCTCAAACATTTTGCACCTAAAATACCTTCATAGGGCAGTGGCTTATTTAATAGACATAAAACTATTTGTTCATCAAACAACAACAAAAAAAACAACACTTAATACCATTACCTTGTGCTCCCAATTTTAGATCTTCTTATTAATAATGGTTTTATTATACTTCTTCATACCTACAAGATAATCCACAACCTCGCCCATTATGAATTTGTATCCTTGTCTTATTGACATGCTGTTCACTCTGCTTACCAACAGTCAGGGAAAAAGTCAGGGTTTTTTAATTATTAAGTTCAGCTTTCACAGTTAGCCATGTATATATTTTTAATGACATTTACTGTTTGTTTTTATACTTAGGGATTTTTTTATATTTATTTATTTATTTTTAAGCATTTTTCATCATTCTGATAATCACCTCAATGTCTTCAGGTTAACCAGTCAGCTAGTCTGGCTACTAACTCAAAGAAAAGTTCTTCAAGAGTTTTCTCTCCTTACCAAAGTGGGAAATTAACATTCAAAGGGTGAGGTTCACCATCACCAATCAGTCTATAATAATGATCCATTAATAGCTATTAAATCAAAAAGAGAAATTGCTACCTAGCTTTGGAAATCATGCAAACAGTGCTACACTGATTGACATGTTAATGTCCCTAATGGTCATCTGAGACACTGAGGTGATTAGCAAAATGATCAAAAATACTATAGACAAAACAGCAAATACTATTAAAAGTATGTAACAAATCTGACTGTGAGAAATGTGTTTATGTGTTCATGCATTGTGTATTCTTCATGTTTTTATAGTGAGTGAGATGGTCATGAGTGGGACAGAAGATGTTAAATGCCATGTAAGTGCTGAAAACAAGTATAATATTTTACCTTGAAACCTTGTGACATCTCAACACTGTAGGCAATAGACATGTCATATGACTTTTTGAGAAGATAAGATAACCCTAACCCTGAGGTCTATATAGGTGAAACTGATAATCAGGTAACACTCACGGAGCATGAGCAGGACCAAGAATGAAACTTATGCTTTCACTTGTCAGAGCAGGAAAAGTACAGGACAACTGTAGTACAACTTGTAGGTACTACAAGGGTTCTGATCCATTCAGATATGCCAGTGAGCTAGCAGACACAATACCATGACCTGGCACACCTAAATGCAATGCAGCCATTACAATTGTTAATAGTTACAAGTCAAAATATCCAGCGGTAAGAGACTTTATTTAGTTCTCTCTTGAAATTGACTGAAGTTGAAACCATTACTGCTGTGAAAACATGTCTTTGCGTATCAAAACTTTATGGGTCCTAAGATATCAAAAGAGAGAAGAAGTATGCACCATGCATGACTGCAGATCCATTTATACACAGTTATGGGGCATTTTTCCAAATATCAATGAAAACCACAGAGACAGGGATATTTCCTGAGGTTATTGCTGGTCAGTAATAATTGGCTGAATAACACCACTTCACAAAGATGATTGATTTATACCATCATTCATTTTAATGCACATCTGCAAACATGTAAAAACATATATACAAGTCATAACACTGGAGACATTACAAAAATGTGCTTACAAAATTGGAACCATGCAAATAATCGACTGAAGACATAAAGGGTATAGTGAACATCACCCCCCTCCCCCAACACACACACATACACACAAAGCCATCAGGATAGAAATAAATACACATTAAAAAGTGGAGCATGTGGATGCCGTCATTAGTAACAGTCCCAAAAAATATGTACCCCAACAGCTTTGCACATGATAAAAAATACTTTCAAATGTTTTCGAATTTTTGTTTTGGTCTTAGAATTCTTCTTCTTCCTTGCTCTTTCCAACTGAACAGAATATTCTGGACATTTAAAAGACACTGGATGCAGACATCTAGGTAAAGTACACTTGAAAAGATCTTAAGCCATGTCAAGTAAGTGGAAACGCTGCAGGGAGCAGGAACATTTCTTATGTGTGGTAATAAAGAGTTTTACTTGCTTATTTTTTATAATTGTGTTCAAATCTGCCTTCCTTTCTACAGACATTAGGTTAGCTTCTGTTTTACTGCATAACTTACATGCTTACTACCAATAGTGTAGCACAGCCAAATCTCAGGGTCATTCAAGAATGACTTTATACAGCGATCTAGAGATGTTTCCACTTGTTTTAGCTATGAACTCTCTCAACTCACAGATGATCCAGTTCATTTCAATGGCCTTTATCCAAAATAACCCACTATGTATACTCCAAAAGTCTCAATGGTATTTAAAAACAACTCAGGATGAGGGGCAAAAAACTAACCTATTGCATAAAGCTAAAACAATCATTATTTCATTTTTTATGGTTGTCTTGCAAAGGCAGCTACAGTGAGCTCTTTTGTTTATTTTGAAAGATCAGTATACTGGCCGATGTAGTTTATTGTGAGTCAATACCACAGACACCATCCTGGTGCTGGAAATACTTATTGAAGTACCACATTCGTATTAGTTGGCTGTTAAAAAAAACCTTCCAAGTTTGCAAAAACTATAGTGCTCCGCTGTGTTGGGAAATTACTGAGGCGTTTCAAAAAATGAAACTACCGATTCCAAAAAAGTGATGCTGTATAAACCATATATAAAAATAGAATGCAATCATATGGTCTATCACCTGTTACCAATGAACCTGTTCACCTATGTAATAATACAAACAGGTGTTTTGGGATCATTCCACATTTTTGCCAGTCTTTTGTTGCTCCTGTCCCAACTTGTTTGAAACATGTTGCTGCCATCAAATTTAGAATATGCATATAGTGACAAAAATCAATGAGGTTGATGAGATAAAATATTAATATATTACCATTGTACAGTTTTTAATTGAGTATATGTTGAAAGGATTAGCAATTTATCTATTCAGTTTTATTTACGTTTTACACGGCATTCCATTTTTGGAATCAGGGCTGTATGTATTTGTGAGCTGTGTGAGTTTAAGTGTTAGTTTTTGGGGATTGACATCTTTACAGGATTCGTTGACAACAACAAAAATGTATTACAGACAGACTTATCCATTTGTTTTTACATGATGGTAAGAGCTTTGTCATGTTATTTGTTAATGAGCCTCCATTTTTGTTGGTGAAATTTTATTGAGCACGCAATTATTCTGAATTATGTTGTGCTGTGAGTACTTTGGAAAACCTGGAAATGATCAGAAAGTTTTAGGATTGAAAGTCTGAAAAAGTTCTGACGTAGAATGAACAAGAAATTTTCAAATTTCTGCAGTTTTTCTTGGTCATTAATCAAATCTAAGCAATTTTGTGGCACTGACCAACCTAACTCTTTTGTACAAAATACACTTTTGTACTTCCTTGAGTTGTATATTCCCATTGAAGATGACACCTTGGTCAAATACCATGCAGTATTTGTCAGGAGGGTCAACAATTGTAATTTTAGCCAACAGACAATGACATCAATTCTGATCTGTTATGAGATGTTGACCAATTTTTAACTTGACACACTTCAGAATATTCTGTTTAGTTCTAATGAAAGAGCACTTTTGACACAAACATCCCACAAATATATATGTTCCTTGAGCAGCTTATTAACACATTTTAAAAGCACTGTATTGTTACATACTGTTTGTTAAAAGAAAACAGAGCTTCCACACACACACACACACCTCTCAACAATTTTAAAGACTGCATTTCAATCGCGTGTTTTGACTAGGATAGTAAAGGAAGATTGATTTGATCTTCGGTAGCAGAAAAAACAGACAGGGAGTGTCTCTAAAAATGCAAAAGAAAATACATTACAGAAATATTTCTGCAGCCCTGAAAATGGTGTATGTTCCCATTTTAGACATGTACATGAAGGGCCATATTTGATAATCCTACTCTTTCTTGTTCATATTGACTTGGGGAAGCATTTCCTCACCAATCTCCACAGAGTGCCTTCACATGAGTATGCATTGAATAATTAAACAAGCCAAAGTATCATCGATATATTTTGAGCTGTTAAACTACTCTCTGAGATTACTTCTTTTCTGTTTCCCCACTGATTAACCTTATTAACACATAAGCAAGTGACTGGATATTAGGACAGTGGTAGATTTAAGTTTGCAGATACATATTTACATTCAAATTATTATTAATCAAGCCATACAAATCACACAGATCACATGGTATGTGTAAGACACAAGAGAAAATAATAAATGATGGGAATCAACACTCTCTGTCGAGCTGTGCTGGTGTTCACACTGAACATTATCAGGCTTAAGCAAAGGTTAACCTACTCCATTAAGCCAGGGCTAGCTTAGCTATTAATTTAAGAACTGAAGAACAGCCTTTTTTCTTAAAAACAGTCACCTGTTGGCCTGGTTCCAGCGCAAAACTGATTTTTGAGTTTAGAACAATGACTTACAGTCTTACTTCAACTTGCTTGTCACTCCACTTTTTCTTTCTGCTAACAGATAAAAGAGAAAACAGTAAAATTTAGGAAGAGGCTTTTCAGCACTTAGTGTTACTTCCTCTTCCTTTATGTTCCATTAATTGCTGCTGGCTAAACAGTAAGCAATGAGAGAGTTGCCCATTACAACAGCTGAATCCAAGAGACTCAGACAGACATTTTCTTCCCCTCAGCCATGCAGTTATCTGTGCATAATTCAAACCCTATGGCCAATATGTTAGTCTTCAATACACAACCAAAAATATTCCAATGGATACACAACACAAGGATCTAATGGGTGCTTTTGAAGTATTCAATAATGCACAACATACTGTACAGTTATTAAAAAATATTGCTCAATGGCTACGTTCAGGCTGCAGGCACAAGAGGCCCAAATCCAACTTCTTTGCTCATATGTGACTCAGATCTATATTTTTGTGGCAGTATGAACAGCACATATCACATGGAACCCAAACCTTTTCAATTCGTATTTGAGCCACTTTCATTTGTGATCCTAAACCTACAGGTCAGATTTTTTCCCAGTTAGACCTCAGTCTGAACCATCATATCAAAATCCATGTAACTTTTATGCCTGAACCTGACCTGAACTGACCGTCATGTCGCATGGCTCTTGCAGAAAGGTGCTGACAGATGTAGTTAACTCCTCCGGAGTTAACAGTAGCAGTTTAAGTAGCAGCTTCACAAAAAGAAATAATTAAAAACTTTTTCCCTCCATATCGTCCTCCTTATAATCTGTTCATGAATTTGCTGGCTTCCACTGCACATCAACTTCTAAATGAAACCATAAATTCTGACTTCAGCGGCCTCCATGTACAGCCTGCTGGGTGTGACATCATATGATGTGTGATTGTTCCTTTGTGTATGCATGTCAATTTTGGACAGTGCCCAACTCACACTGAAATCTGATATTGGCCATATTTAAAAAAAGAATGTGAAAAGCCAAAAAAAAAAAATGGATCTGAGAAACAAATCTGAATTGAGTACTTAAGACTTGCACTGTAAATGTAGCTAATATAGTGGCAAAGTTTAGCCTCTGTTTGGTGTGTTTTGTTTGTTGCTAGTAGCACAGGGCTAGCAAGCAGAGAATCACCTTGCTCAGGCCATTTCCATTTCCCATTAAATCAAATGTTTTACTCCCTCACATTAAATGGAAAATTTGTGATGGCAACATCTTTGTGGGCCACAAAATGTCTTTCTTTTGCCAAAAGATGGAAGAAAGGCTAGCTGCAGGATGGCCGTCAAATGTCCCATTGTTCTTTACGGACTGAAATGTCTTAGTATAAAATACTGAAAACTGTCAGGCATCAAAAGTTGGCACACATTTTTTCTTTTTACACTAACTCTACTTCATTACATACTTCCACTTTAAATCATAATTTTGTTAATTCAGGACTGTTCTATTTAGGCACAATTCTTAGTCAGCTGCTTGTGTTTAAACATCAGAAATTTGGCTTATTTTGTTAATGCGGAATAACATGGTTTTATTTAAGTATCAAACAAAGAATAACTGTGGTATTTGTACCAAAACTCATTTGTTAACGAGATGATATCATATTGCACTAATATCAGTAAATTTCAAACAATTCCAAGCCTAATTACTGCAGGCTGGTACCAGCAGAAATCAGTAGCCTTTGAACTATGAGTACAACTTGCAGTGCAAACAGAAAGTTTTCAGACCAGACACACAGGTTTTCCACATTTTGTTATGTGTGTCAGACTCATCTTAATGGATTCATTTTTTGCTTCAAGCTACACACAATAATCCACAATAACAAAGCAAAAACATGCCTGCAAGATAGAACTGTGTCAAGGCACAGGGAAGGATACATGGAGATTTCTGCAGCATTGAAGGCGCCCAAGTAAGTGATAGCCTCCACCATTCTCAGAAGGAAGGAGTTTGGATTCACTAACAGTCTACCTAGATCTGGCCAAACTGGACGAAGGTCCTTAGTCAAACAGCTAACTAAGAGGCCAGTTTCATGATGAATGAGATCCAGAGTTGCTTTGTGGAGACAGGTGAACCTTACAGAAGGACAACCCTTAGTTGACCAATCCAACAATCAGGCCTTTAGGGTAGAGTGACCAGACCGAAGCCATCCATCACTAAAAAGGTACATGGCACCCCCTGGGAGTTGCCAAATAGCACCTGTGTATGGAGGACATCAGGCACTGAGCACCACCTCATCAATACATTTCCCCTAAAATTAAACACGTTGGCGGCAGCATCCCGCTGTGGAATGACTAGTCAGTATAATGGGAAAGATGGATGCAGAAACATATAGAGCAATCCTGAGAGAAAACTTTTCCCAGAGTGCTCAGAATACAAGGCTGGGGCAAAGGTTTACATTTCAACCAGACAATGACCCAAATATACTGCAAAGAAAACACAGGAGTGGCTTTGGAAAAACTGTGAAGGTCCTGGAGTGGTCGAACCAGAGTCCAAACCTGAACCCAATGGAACATCTCTGGAGAATTTTACAAAAGACCCTCCAAAACTCTGGTTTTGTTTTGTCATTGTCGAGTATTGTGTGCATACTGATGAGAAAAAAAATAACTTTAGATGAGTCTGATACATAAAATGTGGAAAACCAAGGGTCTCAAAACTTTCTGTAAGAAAATGTATAATGAATGTATGATGCTGCATATCTGAAAATAATGTACCCTCTTGATTCATAATGTACATGGCATGAAGTAATGAAACTAAAATAGAAATAAATCTCAAGCCAGGTTGAAGAAAAAGCTCTGCAAATAATGAAAAGTGTGAAAAGCACCACAGTTTACTCTGATGGTTCTTGCCCTTCTTTCAAATTTTTTTGTATCAAAGTAATATAACTCAATGCATCGACATTTCCAATCGGACAAAAGGCATTTTTGAGACACAATGCTCAAGAAATAGTGATTTTTCAGAAGGTTACTAATACAATATTCAATAGGCATGGCCCATCACTTCATATTTATTTTACCCAGACAATATACGCAGAAATACTGTCGCGTTTCACATCATTAAATGGATAAGGCATAAATGTTTCTTACATTAAAAACGTTCAACTTTTAAAAACAAAACAAAAAAAACTTAAAGAATAAACATGCACTATTGTTCAACCCAATTAAACATTTTCTCTTTAATCTGACTACATACGTGATTGCAGTGGGATTTTTTTTTTTAAATCTTCGCTCTGTTGTAAAACACTTCTGGTATGTTTTCTGACAAACTAAGATCAGTAGTGTAGGGCTAGTGTGGCTCCCTCTCCCTCAGATGTTCAGTCCAAACATCATTATCTGAGCACAACAAGTCTCCATGGGAGAGATGGCTGTGAGGGGAGCCTTTTCCCATAATGCATCAAGAAACAGACGGCATCTCCTCCTCACTTCCACAAAGGAATAGCTTCAGCATGTCTTCAAAGGTGTCACGGCAGTCCCCACTGACCAAACATCAGACATAGAGTTAAAAAGCGGTATGCTGGTTTTCCCCAACACATCCATCCAGGCTCTTCATTGATCAAGTCCTTCCCCGATACATGTTTGACATGATAATGTTTTTTAATGTTTAAACTCCCACCTACCACGTCTGAGCAGAGAGGGCAGGAGAAAAAGAGTGAACAGGTTAGGATTTATCCTGCAGCTCTTTGGCCTTGGTCAGGATGGTGTGAACATCTGAGATGGGGTAATCCTGAGAAGAACATCAGTAAGAGACAAAACAAAAATCACTCTGTGTCAGTTAGTTTTGGCAAAAACAGAAGCTGTACTATATGGCTACATATAGAGCTTTGGGGTTTTTATGTTTTCATTTTTGATAAAAAAGCTATACCTGCAGTAATCTCATGTTCATTGTGAAGTCTCCTGCCAGTAAGTTATCTCGGATGAGTCTGTGAATGGACAAAGTCAGCAGAAACCATGATTCACATGCAGAGTCAGAGGTATCAATGCTCAAGGACAGCAGGTAGCAAAATCTGAAAGCTCACATAAGCATGGCACAGCAGACCAGGATGAGGAAGTGGAATCGGTCCTGGTCAGAAAACAAGGTGTCCCAGATACGTATGACATCTGGCAGGAGGAACTCCTGAGATAACAACAAGGTCAGCCAGCGGAATGTGAAATATTGTGGTTTGATGTTCTGCTCTTCCTGTGTGGACAGAAAAAATGAGAGAAAAGCAGAGTAAATGGAAATGTCATTGTTGCTTTAAGATAGACTTGGAAAAAGTGTGATCCTCAGATTGTCTCCTCCTCTTTCTCCTCTCTCTCACTAATTACAAACACATAAAAAAAGTTTTGCTGTATATGAGTCACGACAAGTCAATTATTATTGGAAAGTATTATTATAAAATATTAATTTCAATATCAAGTCAACTGTCAATAAATATTTACATTATAGCTGAAATGACAAGTCAATCAACAGAACTATTTTGACGCTTAAATCATTTTTCAAGAAAAAATGCCAAACATTCCCTAGCTTTAGCTTTTCAGATGGGAGGATTGGCTTTTGTGTATCTTGTATCATAGTTCAGTGGAAATTCTGATAGTTTGGGGTTTTGGACAGTTGGTTGTACAAACCAAACAATCTAAGGTCATCCTAATAGGCTGTGAACTTGTGATGGACATTTTTCATTGTTTTCTGATGATTTTCAGCCAAAATGGTTAACTGATAATCAAAAAAAATGTCAGTTGCAGATCTGATTTATATGTATTCCCAAAAAATTTCATGCTTCAGAGATGCAAACTGCTCTAACCGTAGCCAGATTTTGTGGACACTGACTGTTACCATTAATAACATGCAGTTGAATCTTTGACATTTAGGGGACAGTCATGAAGAGTAGTTTAAAGCATCCCTGTAGCTCCCTAAAAGGAACAAAGAACAAGCAGGAAGAGGGAATGCGCCCTTAACCTTACCAGCTTGAGATAGAGCTCCAGGTCTTTGTCTTTCAGCATTGAGTACACACTCTCCATTTTGTAGGTGATGCCACACTGAGAGTCATCAAGGCTCTTGATGAAATTGTCTCTGTTCTCTGACATCAGGTTGGTGAAACAGAAGAATGTATCTGCTTCAGCGTGCTCTGAACAATGAAGCAGAAAGGAATAAATTTACAATTCTACAATTACATTTGGCAGATGCTTTTATCCAAAGCAATGTACATCTGAGAGTATTTCGTATTTTCACATTTTCAACTGAAATGTTACCAACCTTTCCACTGGCTGTTGGGGTCCGTGGCAAAGGTGTAGTAAATTGGTCCAACAATCTCATTCATGCCCTGAACGTAGGCAATCCCAGGGTTGAGTTTGGCATATATGAAGAGGATTCGCTCCACCACCTCCCAGTGTGCTTCACTCCCACTGGGCAGCACTTCATATTCATTAGATGGATATAGGTTCAATGCCTTTCCAGGTGAGCTGACCTGAGAGAACAGATTTAGTTTACCCAAAGGTGGTGCCATTGTTCTGCAAACACTGTATAATGTTGATTATATGCAGCATGCACAGTGTTTGTTTTAAGATAATAGTTTCAATTCAAGAAAGCAAAAGGAGAAGGTGAAAAATAAAAGTAAAATGACACTTGAATCAATAACGCTCATTAATGATTTATCCATGTGTTTCCCAGAGCAGTACTTGACAGCAAGTGCTTGCATGTTTTAAACAGCTTCTTACCTTCTGCTTTACAATACGCAGAAAGGATGCTGAATACATTTTAAAGCAATGTGGCATATATACACTATGTTAAAATGCTGATCTTTAGGGGTATGACATTTTCCTTGCATCTGCAAATTGGGTCTATGGTCTAAGTACAAAATACAGGTGAGGCTGATGAGAAAGTCAACCTGACCTCTGCAGGTATTTTGACATACACTAACGAATTGGACAAGGTGAAATTTTGACCTTATGATGGCACTAGATGAAAAGACAGAGGATCACATTATTAGTTTGTACCATTCATTCTGAGGGAAACATGGATGTCAGTGAATAATGACATTAACATTTGTCAACATTTCAATCTGGACGAATTGACTGCACTGCTGTTCCAAAGCACAGCATCACTTAGCTGCAAGCAAGGCTGTACAACCCTGATTACAGAAAAGTTGGGACACTGTGTAAAATGTAAAGAACAACAGGATGTAATCATTTATAAAAACTTTTTGACCTATTTTAAAATGAAGGTGGTACAAAGACAAGACATGTAATGTTCAAAACTGATACATTTTGTTATTAATGGCAAATTGTGCTCATTATGAATTTGATACCTGCATGTTCCAAATAAGCAAAAAAAATTGAGATGGGGGCATGTTTACACTGCATTAGATCAGCTTTTCTTCTATGAGCACTCAGTAAGCTTTAGGGAACTGAGAGCATCAATAGTGGGAAGTTTTGAAAGCGACAATCTTGCTTGATATCTGATTTCAGTTAAACAACAGTTGTAATGAACAACTCTTTTAACCTACTCAGGAGTCCTCATCTCCACTAACTTGAATAAACTATTTTTTAGCCAATTCAAGTTAGTGGAGGGCTAAACAGGGAGTTAACTTGGCCAGCAGTAGGCTCTGGTGTGCATGCTCTATGGGCGCTGGGGATGGTGGGGGCTATACCCATGGGCTTAGGTTTGGTCTCCCCCGATGATAAAGTGACTGAGGAGGTTGTTAAAGTTGCAAGGGGTCATAAAAAATAAAACCAGCAAAACAAATGTTGGTAGGGAAATGTCCCTATCGTCCATATGCAAACATGTTCCCTCAAATTCACCAAGCTCTAGGTGACTACTTGGTGATACAAGGGTGCCCGAGAGGGGGGGAGGATGAGCACCGCAGAAGGACGGACCTATTGATGACGACTTCGGAAAACGGACAATCGACAACGAATAGCAGATGCATCTGCGGAAAGGTCTGCAAGAACAATCATGGCCTAAAAATACATCAGGCCCGGATGAAATGCTTGGTCCAGGAGTCGACAGCACAGCGCACAGGACCAACGCCTGGTGAGACGCAGGAGGAGCCCGGCCCGGTGACAACCCACAGAGCCCAGAACCTCCAGGTGCTTGAAACTCCAACTCCTAGCAGAGTAGTCCAGCGTCATCGGATCAAATGGCCTCAAGGAAAGCAGCACAAGCTATGGCAACAGTTTGATGAGGATACATCTGGAATCATCAACGCAACAGCAAGAGGAGATGTAGAGGGACGACTCAAGAACCTGACGACCCTCATCATAAGCTTGGGGCTGAGAGGTTCGGCATCGAGGAGACCAAGTCCTGCAAGCCCCCCTATACCAACAACCGCAGGGCAGATAAGATCCACCAGTTGCGGAAAGAATTGCGGGTGCTGGTGAAGCAGTTCAAGACAGCAACTGAAGCTGAGAAACCACCTCTCGCTGAGCTTCGACACATCATCCGGAAGAAGCTCACAACCCTGCGCAGGGCGGAATGGCACAGGAGGTGGAGGACAGAGAGAGCTAGGAAGCGGAGCTCCTTCGTAGCCAACCCCTTTGGGTTCACAAAGAGGCTGTTGGGACAGAAGCGCAGTGGGCGCCTTGAATGTCGTAAGGAGGAGGTAGACGACTATCTCACCAACACCCTCTGCGACCTGGACAGAGAGCAGGAGCTAGGACCACAGAGGGCCCTAATGGACGTACCAGCCCCGCTGGTGGAGTTTGACACCTGTGTGCCCACCTGGAAGGAAGTTCAGCAGGTGGTTAAATCCGCCAGAGCAAGCTCCGCTCCAGGTCCCAGCCTAGTGCCTTACAAGGTGTACAAGCGCTGTCCAAACCTTCTCAGAATCCTGTGGAAGCTGCTACGCGTCATTTGGCGTAGAGGGACCATCTCAGATCAGTGGAGAGAGGCAGAGGGAATCTGGATCCCAAAAGAGGAAAATTCCACCAAACTGGAGCAGTTTCGATCCATCTCACTCCTTAGTGTGGAGGGAAAGATCTTCTTCAGCGTCCTCGCCAGAAGGATGACCGACTTCCTTATGAAGAACAAGTACGTTGACACAGCAGTACAGAAGGGCGGTATACCCGGAGTGCCAGGCTGTCTCGAACACACTGGAGTGGTCACCCAGCTCATCAGGGAGGCACGAGAGGGGAACGGAGACCTGGCGGTGCTCTGGCTTGACCTCCCCAATGCATATGGATCCATCCCCCATAAGCTTGTAGAAACCACCTTGGACCGTCACCACATTCCCTGCACAATCAAGGACCTAATCCTGAACTACTACGGGAACTTCAGGCTAAGAGTCACTTCAGGGAGTGTAACATCCGACTGGCATCGGCTCGAAAAAGGGATCATAACTGGCTGCACGATCTCAGTTATCCTTTTCGCCCTTGCCATGAATATGTTGGTGAAAGCAGCTGAGACGGAATGCAGAGGCCCCTTATCCAAGTCGGGAGTTCGGCAACCCCCCATCCGTGCTTTTATGGACGACCTGACGGTTACCACCACATCAGTGCCAGGGTGCAGGTGGATCCTGCAGGGCCTAGAGAAGCTAATCCGCTGGGCAAGGATGAGCTTCAAACCAACAAAATCCAGGTCCATGGTTCTCAAGCACGGAAAAGTGGTGGACAAGTTTCGCTTCTATATTGATGGAACGGTGATACCATCGATCACTGAGAAACCAGTCACAAGCTTGGGCAAGACCTTTGACTGTAGCCTCAGAGATGCAGCGTCCATCCAAGCAACCATCACGAAGCTAGAGGCTTGGTTGTCTGCAATACACAAAACTGGCCTACCCGGCAAGTTCAAAGCTTGGCTGTACCAGCATGGCATCCTTCCCCGCATCTTGTGGCCTTTGTTGGTGTACGAGGTGGCCTTGTCCACGGTAGAGACCCTGGAGAGAAAGATCAGTTCCTACCTCAGAAGATGGCTGGGCCTGCCGTGCAGTCTTACGAGTGCAGCGCTGTACGGCAGAAGCAACAAACTCCAGCTTCCCTTCAGCAGCCTGGAGGAGGAATTCAGGGTCTCTCGTACCAGAGAAGCACTGATGTACCGCGACTCCAGTGACACCAGAGTGGCATCAGCAGGCATTGAGGTTCGGACAGGCAGGAAGTTCAAAGCTCAAGAGGGGCTAGAGCTAGCAGAGTCTCGTCTGAGACACAAGGCCTTGGTGGGCACAGTGGCAATCGGTCGGGCAGGGCTGGGCGCCATCCCGCAGCCCCGGTACGACAAGGTACAGGGCAAGGACAGGCGGGACCTTGTCCTGGGAGAGGTGCGGGCAGGTGTCGAGGATGCGAGGACCAGCAAGATGGTGAGCATGCGGCAGCAAGGAGCATCAAGGAGATGGGAAGGGGCACTGGAGAGGAAGCTGACCTGGAATGACATCTGGAAGGCAGAACCCCAACGCATCAAGTTCATGGTCCAAGCTGTCTATGATGTTCTACCAAGCCCAGCCAACCTGCACGTTTGGGGGAAGAGCGACCTCCCAACTTGCTCTCTCTGTCCAGGAAGAGGCACTCTGGAGCACATCATGAGCAGCTGCCCTACAGCCCTTGGAGAAGGCCGTTACCGCTGGAGACACGACCAGGTGCTGAAGGCATTGGCGGAGGCTATATCCAGCGCTGTGGCAAACAACAAACATGCCAGTAGCCGAAAGCCAATTCCTTTTGTGAAGGCTGGAGAGAAGCCACACTCAAAGCCAAAGCCATCGGCGAGCCTCCTCTCTTCGGCATCAGACTGGGAACTGCGAGTTGACTTGGGCAGGCAGCTCAAGTTCCCCGAACATGTCACAACAACTTCTTTGAGACCCGACCTGGTGTTGACATCTGCCTCTTCCAGGCAAGTCCTCTTAGTGGAACTGACAGTCCCTTGGGAAGACCGCATGGAAGAGGCCAATGAGTGCAAGCGACTCAAATACCAGGAGCTCATCGAAGAATGCCAGAAGAGAGGCTGGAAATCCCGCTGTGAGCCAGTCGAGGTGGGTTGCTGGGGCTTTGCTGCACGTTCCCTGTGCAAGGTTTACAGCCTCCTTGGAATAGCAGGTGCTGCGAAGAGGAGAGCTGTCAAGTCCGCCACAGAGGCTGCAGAGAGAGCCTCAAGGTGGATTTGGATAAAGAGGTCCGAAAAGTGGGCTTAAGCTCAAGCTGGGGATTGATCACCCCCGGCTGGGTCGCCTGAGGGAGGGTGTATGTTGTTGAAAGACCCGAAACACCCTGTGAACTCAGGTAACAACACTGATGATGTGTCCCAGCGCATCCATAGATGTATTCACACACTGAAAACACAACTCTTTTTGGTGAGTGACTCATACGAACTTGAGTCAATAAAAAAGTCAGTAGGCAGTAGGCAGTTCTTGGTGTTTGGCTGTGAGCATCTAGAACATTTGTGACAATGCATCATTTAATAGAGCCTCATAAGTAATAACCAAGACAAATCTTAATACACAAACCTGAACCACAGTGTTTTCAAGTGTGTTTTACTGCGATTTAACTTCCAGAGGCTGCAAATGTCAAGGTGGGACCTTCTATTAGCCCATTTTATCTACTTATTCTCAGTTGCATGTTTTATGAAGTAGTTTGGGTTGATATTTTGAGAGTTTTATCACCATTGATTTTGCAGTGTTTTTTGTAGTGTATTGTGGTGTGTTGCATGTTGTGTTTTATGAGTGATTTGATGGACTATTTTCTTTTACTGCATGAGTTGGATTTGCCGTGTTTTTGAACTGAGGACTGAGCCGATGAAAGAGGTAAGTAATTAACCACCACACCCCCGCAGCTGAGATTGGACAATTGGCAACTCCTGCGGTCTTTTTAAGGGGCCGTCGCAGGTGAGGACAAGAGACGGGAAAGCCGACGGGAGAACCGGGACGACGCGCAGAGAGAAACCGGAACAGAGGCGCAGAGGTCTAGAGGAACAGCCCGCGAGGAGGAACAGACGGCGGCCGACGTGAGACGGAGGGGACCGGGTCCTTCGTCTACCGAGAGCCAAGTGAAGCGGTGCGGCAGAGGGGAGGCGAGAGGACGCTGAGAGGATGCCGCCGCCTTTGTGGACCGACCCTGCTGAATGGACCGGGGAAGTAGGACGCCGTCTTTCCTGAGGGGCTAGTGGACGTGAGACTCTGGCATTGCCATTTTAACGAACTTGGTTAGAGATGGTTTTATTGCATCCGGTGTTTTATCATTGCAGCACTTTTAAGCTATTTTTTATCATGAACTTTGCTGCCCTGTTTTTACCCGGTTAGTGGATTTTAAATTTTTTTGTGCATTGTTTTTTTTTGCTGTTTTAATTCATCTCTAACCATTCATCTCTAAAGAGAGAAACTATTTTTAATAAACATTTTAACCGTCATTTTCGCGTGGGTTTTTTTTAACAGTGGAAAATTGCTTAATCAGCAGCTGGTACTAAGAACCACACTACAGTGTGACACAAACTTCTCCATTGAGAGACGAATAAAGGTTTATCTTATCGCCAATGTAAATAGCCAACTTACGTCCATAAACCTGCATTCTTCAGTATCAAAGTCATCCAGCGTCTCTATATACATCTATGGATACATTGCAAACAAGCAGGAACTGCTAATTGCTTAATCGGCATTCTTTTAATGGCATCAACTACTTTTTAGCAAATTGTTCACATGCTGTATATTAGCAGTGGTTGCTACCAGCTTGTCTGACCAGCTAGAAGCTGGCAGGCACGCCTCTGATGGTGCTTGACCAGCCTGCTCAAGTAACTCTGTGTTGGCAGGTTGGTTCAAAAACATCATTATTAGCCAGAAAAGAATAGGAATGTTGAGAAAAATAAGACAACCACCTTCACTACAACAAACAAGGGCAAAATTTTGTCAACCCACCCAAGCTAATTTTTACAGACATGATCACCCGGTTGTGCAAAAATCGCCCAATCTAGCAACATTTCTTTTCTGTAGGACTCTCCACCCCAGGTCTGGTTATTTTTAGCCTGCTGTGTCAATCAATCATGGGCCACCAGGAATGTTACACATGCACCATGTTACACACCATTCTTAGCCAAAAAAAACTATCAAAGTATAAGTATAAAAGTATGCCCTTCAGCACACAAAGACAGTAGGCACCATATTTTCATTATTCATCACGTTTCTGTTACAACTGAATTTATCCACACAACACTAACAAAAATGCCTTTTCCTCTGTAGATATAAAGGGCTCATTCAAAGGTAATGAAAACATGATTATTATCTAGTGATTGTTGTGGGGGAATTAAAGTTTTAAACACTATTGAAAATGTAATTAGGAAGATTACATTCCATTTCTGCCAATAGATAATGCTAAATCTGACATGTTACATTATCTTTGTTTTAGTGGATAATCCACTATCAAATAATCCTGTGGTTGGTTTGCTTGCTTTCACACAAGAAAGAAACTGCACCACTTCTGAACCTCCTTTTCAGGCAGTCTCAGTGGGTTTGCTTGGTCTGCACCAGGTTTGACAAGCATACTAACCAGGCAGACACAGCAGGGTCCACTTTAACCGAAACAAACAGGTTAGTTGTGGAAGTATTTATTTAATTTTCAAATAAATCCCAGTTAAAACGTGTTTATTTGTAGTGACATAATGCAAAAAATTCAATGTAACACAGCTTCAGCTTTCTGAGACACTACATCCAGAAAAAATTGATTCTCCTCCTGCTTTTTCTCTCTGCTGTCTGTTCCATGGCAGTAGCGTTTTTTCTGCAGTTCACTTGACCAGAACAAACCTGCATGTACAGCACATTCCACTTTCCACTAGGGCTGGACGATTATGGCCAAAATGATAATCACAATTATTTTTATCAGTAATGTAATCACGACTAATAATCACGATTATTCATTATGTTAGGTAAAACATACCTTTTTATTTATAAACAAGTCTTCAAATTGAAACTTAAAATTATCATAAATCAAACAATAAACTAAAATTCACCCAAAGACAAAGGGAAAAAAATAAATATGCTATTGCAAAATGCAATTATAAAGTGTAAACAAACAGAAAACCGGCCTTATTGCATCCGTTATTTCAGTGTGTCTTTGAGAGGTGGATGGATACGGTGTCGCCCGGTGCAGAGTTGCTGTTATGGATGTCTGGGTTGGCGCTGGACACAGACAGGGATTTAGTGGAGTCAGTTCAATATATCTGCGATCAGACCAGGGACGTCCTGGCGATAACGAACACAAATTACCGCTTGTGTGTCCCAGCCCGAAAGCCGGTTGCAATTGCGATTTGGAAACTGGCTACCGGCACTAACGATAACCCCGCCCCCAGCCCCTGACGTAGTCGGTGCTTCGCTCTGGACCAGCGAAGAGTTGGTGCCTGCTAAGCACCGGTTTTTAGCACCTGGAGCCAGTGCTTACGTGGTGGAAACACGAAGAACTGGTGCTAAGTCAGACACTGGCTCCGAACTAGCACTAGCACCAGCGCAGTGGAAAAGAGTCAACAGTAGATGTTGCTCCTTTACGAGGCACTAGCGGCTCCTGTCACTGCCTGCTGCTCCCGACATTGCACTCTCTCACAGTTTAATCATTTGAAGCTGCCGCTGCTGCAGGGTTCACTCGCTTGCTGTTTAGGCAGCGTAATGATGAGGCCCTAACAGGGTCGCCCCCTGGTGGTTGTCTGACTATCGGGTTGAGAAAGTGCTTGATTTGACATGCAACAGAGCTTGCTTTTTAAATGTTAAAATCGCAGACGATCATCTTAATTTAATTGTGGCAGCCAAAATCGTGATCGTGATTAAAATTCGATTAATTGTGCAGCCATACTTTCCACTAACTTACATCTGCACTTAATGTGATGGACAAGTTCCAATTGAGCTTTGAGTTTGCAAACATTAACTTGACAGTTTGACACTGACACAAGTCTCATTCCAAAAAAAGCTGAGATGCTGCATATAACACAAACAAAACAGAAAATGACAATTTGTTAATGCTTTTCGACATATACTCAATTGAAAACAGTACAAAGACAATATCTTTAATATTTGACCTCATCAGCTTCATTGATTTTTGCAAGTATATGTTTAGTCTGAAATTGACAACTCTCTTCATGTGACTGCATGCAATGCTTTAGTCCATTTGAGCATTGAATGCTCCCCAAAGCCATATAACCACAACCCAAATTGTACTAACCATGCACAGACGCACACATTAATAGCCACTTACATTGGTGACTCCACTGCGGTTGCGGTTTACAGTTTGTGCTTTCAGGGTAGTTTGTTCAACTCGTCGACGCAGTGTCTCATAATCATTCTGAGGATCCAAAATAAGTTGACAAGGATATTCTGTAGGACGCTGGAAGAATGCCATGTCTGGGTACAACCGCCTGCAAACATGAAGGCAAAAATGTTACATTTCACCTGACCTTTTGTTCTTGGGTGTGTATATCCTTATTATTATTATTATTATTATTATTATTATTTATTATTATTATTAGTCGTAGCAGTAGTACTAAGAAATATGAAATAAATAAGAAATGTAATTCTTATTCTATGCTGTGTACACAATGACAGGTGATAATTTTTATAATATCATACTACCAAGAGTGCACAAATAGATGTGAAAATCTATTAGAAAAAAATGTTTTAAGTCATACCTTACATCCTTGTCAATTTGTAGTAGAATTTCATTATCTTTGAAGTAGGTATTCCATCTGCTGTCTGGGTTTGGGTTTAGAGGCTGAAAAAATTAATAAAACAAAGACACTTTACATTATTGCCCTGTTATGCCTGTGAGCAAAGCATCAGATGAACAGCTGATTATTTTAGTTTTAATTGTATTGATAGCTGAATTAGCTCTTATAGTTTTAATTTCAGTGCATTGTGTCCTATTTTACACTTTTTTAAAAAAGTGCTCACTCTTGTACACACACATATACGTATATGTATATATGGGTCCATGTTATCACTGCATGATTTGGCAATGCTCCAAATAGCTTCATGTGATGTTACAGATTGCTGACCATAAAGGCTGCATTGTAATGGACCTTTAAATCTGACGTATATGTTAAATTTCAACATACATGATAAGAGCTGTGATTTTGGGTAGGTCTCTGTGTGTGTGCCAACGAAACCCATGAAAGTCATAACAGTGATTTATTTGTTTTTTATAGGAAGGACAGTTACATGGTTGTCACAGTTACAAGTTGAAAAATGAATTTATTCAGCTACGATACATGATTCAAAGTGTTTCACTGATTTTTGGCCTGTGGAAGCAAAGACAGTACTGCACAGTACAAATTGTTGTGGTGACCCAAACGTTTTGACATTCATATAGTATTTCAAAAAGATGCTTAAGCGCTTAACGGACAAAAGGTCAAAAGACTTAGTAATATAGTGATGTACAAAGCACAACCACACACACACATTCACTTTTCACTGTTGCACTCAACTCTGGGAAAGACAGAGTTAAATGTTTACCCAAAGTGAATTTAAACAACTGGTCCTGCCAAGTCATATGAATGCATGTTTGGACTTTTACTATTTACTTGGCTGGTCTCATAATCACCAGTCAGCATACGGCTTATTTAAGTGTGTTAATAAGCATACTCCTGAATGCACAGCTTGTTCCTTTTTGCATATTTCTGTAGAGAATTATAGCAGTCATTGTGACTGTCACTGAAGTACACAATACTTAATAAAGCACATAGCTTCATTGAATCAGGCCTCATTTCAGTTAAACATGGCTGTGGAAAAAGAACTCCAATACAAAGAAATCCAGTACTTACATGGTCCTCCATCGTCACATCTTCTCTGGAAAGGCCCAAATTGGCTTTGGCAATACCAGGCTGGATGATCATTTCTTTTAGGAACTGGGAATACACCTCCCTGTGTGAGAACGGGGCAAAATTGAAGAAAGAAGTAAAAACTTTAAATATACCCCAAGTTGTTATGTGCACACCAACTCTTACCTGGGATTCAAAAACACTCATCCTGTAACATCATGTAACATCTGTAGCCAAGACAATTACTTGATTAATCAGTTGACAGAAAATGAATCGCGTTTTTCAATAATAGATTAATCTTAAGGACATTTATCAAGCCAAAACACAAAATATTCTGATTTCAACTTCTACAATCTATAAACAGTTTATCTCTGTTTAGCTATTTTAAGTTAAACATTTGGTGGCTTTGGATTGCTAGTCATACATGTGAAGATGTCATCTGGGGTTTCTGGGAAATTGTAATGGCCATTTTATTTTTTTTTAATTTTCTGTCTATTGAAAATGATGACGAAAATGAAAATAATCATGATGTGAAGGCCACATTAGCAGCAAAACATAGACTGTTTGGATGCACATGCTGCTGTTTGGATGCCAGCTACCTTCACCATGTGAGACCACAATGAACAGCATCAGGCCTGGTGAGTAACATCTGAAATGGGAGGTTTTTTCTATTTCAGTCAGCTAACAACATTAGCTAATGTCATCACCTATGCTGACTGATTGATAGCAGCTGATTTTGTGCCGACTGAGACCAAAAAACTACAAATAAGTAAAGGAGTGTGGATTAAATCTTCAACCCTACAACCACTTGTCAACATGTGCTCCTTACCTCTGCTTTTTGAGGAAAGACTCCCATAATGTCTGATCCAGAGGTAGATAATTGAGAAGGATCTGAGAAGAGGGTAAAAGGGACATTTACTGTAGAGTAAATATGGAAATAACACTTTTCATCAAAACCTTTAATTCAGTTAATAGATAACAAACATGCATGGTTGAATTTTAGAAAATGCACATGAAACACATTCTGAACATTTCCACTGGATGTGCAGCACTTGAAAAAAACAACAACTTCAGTTTGGCTTTCAAGTTCTCCCTCATGTATTATACACACCTCAACAAAGAGAAAGAAAATGTATATATTATCAGGAAGTGTGTAAAAAAAGTGTTTGTAGCTTTAAAACGCCATAAAGGGAATCTTTAAAAAATGATAGTCCATGAAAAAAAGGAGAGAGAATGTGTAGTGTATTGTGTACAATGTTGCTTGTTCCTGTTGAGGAGTCAGATGAGTTTTCATGAATTGTATGAACATTTCATATGAAGTGGCAGCGGCTCAGGTGAGAGAACAGGTCACCTTTTGATCCCTGGCTACTCCTGTCCACCATCTGGAAGAGTCCTTGATGGCCTGTGTCTTGCATGCAGCTAAATCGTCATTGGTGGGTGGACAAAAGACTTTGTAACGGGCTGTATCTACTTTGACTGAAAAAGTGCTACCTATTGTAGAAGAATTTTTGTGATCCCTTATCTTTATATCAGAACTCATTTGGTGTGATTTCAGCCTAAGTAAGATTTGGTACATCATTTCCATCATTTAGAAATGTCTCTTAGTATGAAAAAAAAAATTGCAAATAGCCCAGAACTATCAGATCAGGTACACATAATCATTCTCCACATGGAAAAACACATTTCTTTTATGAAAGAACCATGATGTCATATAATCTATAATTTGCAGTTTAATATGTCAAGGAAATCTACTAAAATACTTAACAATGTATACAAAAGGAATTCAGTAGTTGCTTACACACTTCTCATACTCTAACAGCAGTCTTTGTGCAGGTTAGGTGAACATCCTTCTTTGTAACACCGGCAGTGTGTATAAGCTGTAATGGAATGTGTTCTGTGGTTCATCTGAGTTGACTTTCACCTGAAGGCTGACATGCTGTCCTGGACAGCTGTGATTTGTAAATGTGTTTTTTGTGATCTAACTTCATGTCAAACCATTCCTTCTTTTTATCTGTCACAGTACATCTCTATGGCAAAGCATTCACAACAGTTGTAATGTTTTTTTCTAGTTTTTCTGGTCCCCTGATATCACTGACTCTGGTAATTTTGTTTGGGGATGTTGATATTGTCTAGTTTTATGATTGTACAACTTTTCATGAACATGTGGTATTCATTGAGTGGAAACAAGCAGCTTACAAAAGTTTCTGCCGTTAGGAGGGTTTGCTGAACCCTGATTGGAACACTCACATGAGCAAACCTCAATGAAAAAAATAAGAGAGGATAAGAATACGAAAATGTTCCTGCATGAGGCCCAATTTGTCATAAACAAAAAGTGAATACAAGAAGACAGAAGCAGGGCAACTTACTTTCCAGCAAAGTGCTCGTATGCCTCCTTCAAATGGGATTCCTGAGTTGAATAATGGAAAAAATGGTGAAATACAGAACAAAAAAAAGATCTGCACAAATCAGCACAAAAATCCTTAAAGTGTGAAAATTACCATTGAAGCACAGCTCTCTCAGTGTCTTCAAGTTTATGTTTTCTTCACTTAAGGTTACTTTGAATTCCTGTATCCTGAAAGAAGAAAAACGACAATGTCAAGGCCAATTTAATTTTTTTTATTACTGCCCAGTGACGAAATACCTCTTATACCATTATGAATATAACGGCAACTCATTACTGTGAACACATTTCATATTTCCCAAATAGTCCAACTATTGAACCTGAATGGCCACAAAACCTTTCAAACCACAAAATTCACCCTGCTTAGATGTTTTTCTACACAATTGTTTATTGTTTAAAAAACAGATGGGGTTTTGGCTAATTCAGGGAGTTGAAAATATCTGAAAATTCGGGGATTCCTGGTATATAACCACTTATTCAGCCAATAATTTGTCAAAAGTGGTCAAAGCATAAGAAACTCTTTCAGTAAATTGCAATCTATAGCAACAATAGCACAAATTACAGTCTTCATACTGAGCATCAGCACCTCTTTGACACATGTTACACATGTATGATAAGCTTCATTAATTTTGGATTTATTGCAGCACTGTGGTATTGCATTGCCTTGAGATGCAGGTGTACCAGCTGTACTTCAGTGTACATTTTAAGTATGATATGGTGAAAAGATCTCATTAGGGTGACATTTGTTAAATAATTAAGGTAGTCAACAAATGCATTCTTTTTCATATTTACTGTTGACTACCATGATTTTAATTAAAACATGTTTTGCCATCAAATCACTCCTTTACCTGTTACACATTTACAAAATTGTCTATTTGGCCTTTTACATCAGCAGCATGTGTACATTCAATATTAAAAAGTAGATCAATATTGATCAGATCACGGCTGAGAAACCACCTTTGCCTCATATTCAGCAAAATAAATCTTGTTTATTATGAACCCCTTATTAGGAGCTGTGGTGGATAAAAATATAGGATGGTACATATTTGATGAAGAATCTCTTAAAAATAAGAAGAGATGTGCAAAACGTATGCGGTGCATCAGTCTTAGTGATTCTTACATGCAAGTAGCAGTTGAGATTTACACTGTGAGTTAAAAAAACAACTAATGACAGCAGGGAAAGGGGTAAATACATTAACAGTGTATCTAAACTGAGCAAAATGCGTTTTTCCAAGGAAACATGGTCTAGCTATTTTTTCATGAGATAATTTAACGACAGCTTTAGTGAAAATAAAGCATATTTGTTTTCACCCTTGCACTGACATTAACACATTGTCAGCAAATGTTACTGGATGATTGCTAATTGTTAGCCGGTTAGGGCTGAGGGAAGTATGATGTGTCAGCTGATTTGCTAACAGGGAGCTAGCATTGCTAACGTTACTTAAAACGATGAAGTTGCTGTAACGAATTAACTGACTTGTAAAACACACCAGATGCTCGCTCTATATGACATTTAACGTGATTTTTTAACCGAGCAAATTCATATTAGCACGTGCGAATTGTATATTTTTGCAACTCTTTCCTTGAATCTAAACTTAGCTAATGTTTTGTTAGCTGAATTGCTGTTGCTGCTAGCTTAACACTGAAGTTATTAGCAGTTTTGCGGTTGGGATGCTAGCTGCTATACAACAGATGATGTAGCACCAGGTTTTCACTGTTCTGCATCCCATAAAAGAGGACAGATTTCGGTGTGTCTCACCTGTTTCTATACGCAGTAGACATGTCTGGGCAGGCGGTGGTGTATTCCTTTAACTATTTCCAAAAAGGAATGAATTATTGGCCAGAGGGAAGTCCTCCTATCACTTCCGCCTTCACAACAACACTGCAGGCACACACACACGCCGCTGTTTGGATCCACAGTCAGCTGTCAGGAGTGTGTTCATGTGCTAGGAGTGCTACCTTAACAAACCCACATTTATTCCACCAAGCCATGCAGTCACATCGGTTTTGTTGCATTAGTCTCTCGTCTCAATGATTGACATACACTGATAACTTACATACACTGTAATAACAGTATGCACAGTACAGTACAGTGCAGTACAGTACATACTGAACTTGTCAATGCAGGTAGACTTTGAATTATAGACAGACTTTTTTTCAAACAGTTTATTATTTTTCATGAGTTACACGCGTTTTATTACTAATCAGCAGAGCTGCTCCACCTGCGGGCAGCAATGGTGTAGTTAGTGGTTATTGTTGATTCAGGTCTACACTCCGTCTCGCTCACTACGCTCGACCAATGAAAGGCGCCTGATACAACCACCTCAAAAGGGCCCGAGGTCAATAGTTAGACTCCTCTCCTCTTTGGCTCCCCGGTGGTGGAACGAGTTACCAAACTCTGTTCGATCTGCAGAGTCACTCTCAGTCTTTAAGAAAAAACTAAAGACCCAGCTCTTCACTGAACACCTTGGAACTCCTATAAAATGAACACACACACACACACACACACACACACACACACACACACACACACACAAAAGTCTAATTATATGTTGCAATGTATGCCCCCTCACTGCCTGTAGGCACATGCCCTATCTAACTTGAACCTTGACTTTTTGACACTTATCCAGGTTGTTTTCTCCTGACTAGATCCTTGCTTGTGTTGTATTTACTCTCAGATGTACGTCGCTTTGGACAAAAGCGTCTGCTAAATGAAATTGTAGAAATTGTTGTATTGTTCGTGGTCCCCACCCCCCCAGTCTACGTGCGGTGTGTACACAGCGACCATACCTTCTGACAGCCACTAGAGGGCAGAAAGGCTCTGAGTATTTGGACATGTTGATTCTGCAAGTAAGAAAGTACAGCACGTATGATGAACGTATCAGTAAAAGATGTAAAGATGAATGCATTGCTTTGCATCTGAGGCTGTGCATATTTAGTTGATTGTGCGTGAAGATCCGCAAGGCTTTTGCGCTGCACGCCTAATCACATAGATATTTACCTTCTGTCTGTCTGTCTGTCTCTCTCTCTCTCTCTCTCACACACACACACACACACACACGCTTCTTTCTCCATTTACTTAGTTGGCACAGGGACTCTCTTCAATTATACTATTTGTCCTCAGGGTGGAGCTAGAGGTGAGGTTAAAGTTGAAGTGTTTCACTTTGGGAATATTAGTGAAACTAAATTTCATTGCAATCTCCCCATTAGATTTTGTGTACAAGCAGAAATTTCAGCATGGTGATGATGATACTAGACGAAAGGCGAGGAGGCTACCAAAAAGGTATGATATCCATTCTCTGGGGACTATGAATATTGAGGTCAAAATTGAAGCTGTAAGGTCTTGCATGTCCTACTGCCTGAAAACATATAATGATGAATGCATATACTGATATTTCTGTTATTGTAGTGCGTGAATAGTCTAGTCCCATGTGTGTAGTCATGTCTATGCCTCGCAAAGATAACAAATAAGTCTTTATCCATTTGAAGCTAATAAATGAACTATCCATCCATCCATCCATTATCTACCGCTTACTCCTTTGCAGGGTCGCGGGGGTGGGTGGCGGGGGCTGGAGCCTATCCCAGCCGACTTTGGGCGAAGGCAGGGGACACCCTGGACAGGTCGCCAGTCTGTCGCAGGGCATAAATGAACTAGATAAATAAATAAATGTGTGTATATTTCTACTACTACTCGCATGATATTACTATTGATAGTACTATTGCTACAAATACTATTACCACTAATACTACAAATAGGAAGTGTAAGGACTAGTAATGGACGTAGGAGAGGAAGAACAGGAGGAAGAGATGGGAAAAGGAGGGGGTGTAGTACAAGTAGGAGGAGGAGGAGGAGGAGTCTGTTTGTTGACATCGGACGAAAACGAAAATCAGATGAGTGAAGACTGCTGGTAGCAACTCAGTTTCTCGCCCTCTTCGAGACGTATAGCCTTGGCGAAAGCTAAGGTAAAGCCCTGCCTGATGAGCCATGCACTCAAACACTGCTGACCACTGTTTGTAGCCTGACGTTGCATTTCCACACACAGCTCTTAGCTCGCGCTAGCCCCAAAGGCTAAGTTAGCTAACAGCATAGCTGGGAAAGTCATCGTTAGCCACAAGCTAATTTAGACGCTGAAATGAACTGGTAACACCGTATCGGCAAGTTAAGGCTTAACTTAGAATAACAAGTGTTGCTCTTTGGTATTTTGGATTGTTGTCAGTAAGTTGGCTAACAGTTGTTGTCTGTTTGTTTGTAGCTATATAACGTTAGTGTTGTAAAAGTAAATTATTCTACAGTGTCGTTAGCTAGCTAGCTAGCTAGCCATGTTAGTAACAGTCTTGCTGTTTCTCCCTCAGGATTTATTGTTAAGTGTGGTTAACTAGCAAATTAATCGTGCCAACCAGAAAAAGGGCAAGGCAGGTTACTAGCTTCAGCTTATCAGCAGGAGTCATTCATCTTCATGTAAATACGATCATTTTGTTAGTGATGTTGAATCAAGTTGTTGCAAAGTAGCCAACATTAGTTGCTAACAGTTGTCAGCCGTTGACATGACGGCTAACTTGGCCAAGGTGTCACAAAGGTGCATGCAAAGGTCTCACTTCATTATGGCAGCAAGGCGTTTTGACAGTAATATGCCTTCCAGCTAAGTTAGTGGACACGGAAAAATAAACAGCAAGCGTTTGTAGGAGATACGTGTGACATACGACTTTGTTGTAGTTTGAATGTCATTACTGTAATTGCTGTTACCCTGTTAAAGGGCACCACAATATATTAACCCAAAACATGAATGTGTAGTTACCTATTGTTGTAATTACAGTGACTTTACATGTGCACTATTTTATTCACATTTGTTTCTTTAATCACTTCCATTGGATCCTCAAGCTGGAAATAATTGAACTTTGTTGAGCTGAGAATTAACCTTGTCCTGTTTCCCACCAGAAATAACCTCTTGTGAAAATCAAATTGCCCCTAACCCTTTACTTTGTTCATTGCATGTCTCAAAGGTCCCTTGCACTGCCCTGTTTTTGATCTGAGCTGGAGAAGAAGAGGCTAACATGGCAGCCAAAGCAGGAGACAACCCTGACAGTCTCATGACTCTGGCGACGGTCTTCTGCCTGAGGAACCTCAGGAAGACCATGTGCTACCAGGGATTTAGGAACAAGCTCTGCCTGCGCTCGGACATCTTCCTACCCAGCGAAATCTGCGACAAGCTGGTCAACACGTATGTAACAAGATACATCAATTGATGTTTACCAAGTTTCTTAATTTTCAGTTGTCAAAATGCCCCATGTTTGTTACAGTATTACGAATTCCATGTCTGAAAAAGACTTGATTCCATATTGGATTTATTTTTTTTATTTCTATTTATTTATGTATTTTGTTTGAACAGGTATATGGAGTTGGTCCACACCGACAGTAACTTTGAACCAGAGGAGAGTTTCTTCCAGCTATTCTCAGACCCTCGAAGCACCAGACTGACCAGGGTACAGCTGAGAGAAGACTTTGTACGTGACAGAGATCTGGACGCCATTAGAAAACAGGTAGGATGGTGCACATTATTCAAAGACTAGGTTTTCAGAACAAGCTGATGGCATTTTTAGGATAACATTTTCATTTCTCAGATCACTTCTGTGGACCATCTCAACTAGAAAATTGAAACTCTAAAAGCAGATTCACTCATTTACTTTTCAAACCAAAATTAATGCAAATATTTTTGTTTTTCACACCCTAATGCTGTGGTCAGAGTCACATGCTAACAGACTATTTATACTATGTTGATGTCAAATCAAGTTCATAGTTTGTTCCAACCACATACTATGTAGATTTTGTGTATACAAGAAGTGTCTGGACGTATACTACTATATGCTATTAGTGAGTATTTCTAAATGTTATATAAGTTCATTGGGCCTACGCCCATTACTGCCCGACAATACATTTCGCACAATGTATCTCTTCAGACTGCAATGATTTAAGCCAGGCTCAAAGCTAATACTATGCCACTATATGAAAAATAATGCCTTTTTGGAAATATTCTGCAACGTTTCTGGACATATGACAAAGCCGCTGGGTTAGGTGAGACCTGCTGTCAGTCATACAGTCATGTGACTGCATCACTTGGCTGTCTTGCTTGAGTATGCTTCAGTGTGAACAGTCTGTGAGTGGTGGCATACTCAGTCATTCATTTAGTAGGCACATGCATGTACATGCTGATTGAGTATGGAGGAGGCAGTGTGTTAGTATGTGATTTTGAACTCAGTGTATTGTTTAAAAAAAACAGACACCAAAGTAAAATGTAATTAAAAACAAAATGCAGTCATTTGCATACAAACTGTTTTACGAAATGATCCCAAGCCCATAAAGTAATATTCTTTATATATTCATGTGCTTTAGTGGTGAACCTCACCCCATCCGAGGATGCCCCTTCCATGCCCAGTTACCATCACTTGTTACCAATGAACCTGTTTAGCTGTGGAATGTTCCAAACAGGTGTTTTTGAATCATTCCACCACTTTCACAGTCTTTTGTTAAAATGTTTTGCTGTCATCAAACTCCTAATAAGCATATATACAAATAAAGTACATCTATTATTCTATCAATTGAAAATGTGTCCAAAAGGATGAGCAAATGATCACATTCTGTTTTATATTTTGCACAGCATCCCCAATTCTTTTGGAATAGGGGTAGTTTTGACTATTGTTCCCATTAGGTTATAGTAGCATTCACCTTACCAACTTAACTATAGAGACATAGACCCAATAGTAAAAGACCAGTAGACTGTGTGTATGAAGCATCAAACACAAACAATTGTTTTATCTAGACCTTGTACTTGGAAATGTAAATGAAGCAGAACCTTAAAGTTATTGATAAAATGGTCAATTGTACATGCCCATTAGATTTTTAGAACGACTAACTCCCTGGTTCAGTTTTGATCTACCTTACTTACTGTTTTAGAAAGCAGTGAACTGTGTTTCTACTGCATGGTATGGTTCAACATCACTCTACTCACTTTTGGCATCAAGTACTTTTCTCTGCTCAGTTTTTCACTGCAGCTAGTATTCCCTCAATGTAGGTGGGATTCTTAGGTGATGGTCATAGTGATGCCACATGCCCTTCACTTTTCCAGCAGTTGGGAAACAACACAGAGGAGCTTTACTTTGGTTTTAGTAATCTGCATCCTTTTTCACTGTCAAACTGTAACCTAAACTGTGAATTTACTGCAAAACGGACAACTTTACAACTAACGTTTTTCTCTGTTCGGTTCACATTCACCATAACTCTCTGCCACTCACTCTCTCTCTCACTCGCTCAATCACACACTTGCACACCTCAAGGAGCTATGCTACTCTCATAACAGAAGTTTTTGCTAATGGCGCTCTTAATGCGTCTACACTTTGTCGAATTGCAATTTTGTGGTTTTATGGGCTGCCTTTTTAAAAAAGTCTAGATAGAGTGAATAATAAATTGTGGCCACTCTTGATGGTAGCTTGGCTATTTAAGAACACTGGTGCTGTGCAGGATGTCCCGTGTCAAGCAAATGATGATTCTAGTAACGATTCACTGACCAGTCAGTGGTCTGCAGTTTTCCCATGTCACCTTTTCGTATCGGCTCAGCTCACTTGGAAAATTGACAGTTTATGTTTACGGCAGGAATTAAGCCAATGAGCATTAATTACCTTCTTTGACTAAGTAATAGAGGAACTCCTTTTTTTCTCTTCATTCTTTCTGTCTTTGTACATTAAGGAGCAGAATGTAAGCTGTTTCTTATGATAATGCATGAGATTCAATCCGCTGATATGGATGTGATGTTCAGTGATTATTTATTTTCTGTGTTCTGCCAGGACCTGATTGAGCTCCACCTCACCTACTGCAACAGTCTGTCATCTCGCAGCTTGAAAACACTGACCTGTTTCCGTGAGACCTTGGTATCTCTTTGTCTCTTCGGCTGTAGCCGCATCTTCTACCGGAAGGGTGGTGCTCCACTTGCCTGCAATGAAGACACTGAGGATGAGGAAGAGGAGAGCCCTGCTTCTAGGCAGGCACTAGAGACAGACTTTAACTTCCAGGGGTTTAACCGCCTCAGGTTACTCAACTTAGGCGGCCTGCCTGACGAGGTGGATGCCGAATCCCTGCTTAAACCCCTGAAGTCACTCACCTCACTAGATCTATCTAATGTACAATTACTGGGAACAGCTTTTCTCACCCAGTGGAAAGATAGACTGGCATCTCTTGTTCTCTACAATGTGGACCTGTCAGAGGAGTTGGTCAGTACAGTGGTGGAGATTGTTAATCTCAGGTAAGATGGGAGGGGGCTTTTATGTAGAAATTGCATTACTCTTAACATACGCTTGTATTGCAGTCCTTGTATCTATTGACAGAAGATAAAAGTAAGAAAACAGATTTTATTGAAGTGCTGCAGGTGGTAAAAAGAAACTGTATTTGAATGTAAGCTCTGTGAAGCTTCATCTCATTCATTCATCTGCAGCCCCTTTTTAGGTGTTTACAATCAGTTACATTTCAGCCCTTGCCAAACGAGTTCACACAACGCTGATTTAAGCCCATCACCATCATGTAAATCTCTTTGTGTAATTATTCACACTACCAGAAGAGGGAGACAAAAGTTCCACACTGCAGGGTTAATAGTTAAATTTAGTTTGTCCTTATTTACTAAAGGACTGCACTGAGGATATACTTTTTTAAAATGAAAGAAAAGCTGCACCACTGAAAATAGTATGTTATATAATGTGTATGTATGCAAGTGATGTTTCTTTAATGACACTTCATGCAAATCAGTGAAATGCATTTCTTTTAATTTACATATGTAGTCTTAGCAAATATCCTGCTACATCAAAAACTTGCTGCCAATTCTTATAATGGAAAGGTATTGGTGGATGGTAGGACTTGGCAATATGACAAAATATATGAGCATGATGATTTTTTTCATCATAGATATTTATCACAATTTATAATTTGATGTTGCCACTTTGAAGAGTATCCTGATAATGACTTAAGCCTGAAGAAGACAATGGGTTTATTAGTTAAGCTTTAGAATATAGTTTATTAGCATAATAAATAGGAAAACCTCTAATGTAAACATTTAAATGTGCAAACATAGCTTGGTTTAGAATATATTTTGTGTTAAAAGAAAAAAATTTAATAGCAACTGAATGTACACAGTTACCTTTAACATGCTTTATCTGCCTTAACATAACAACACAAGTTAGCTTGCATATTTTGCAGACCATCAGAAGCTGTGCTTTGTCACTTTGAGATATTCAAACCACTTCCATATTTCTGATGTTTTGTTTCCTTTTTTGTCAACAAACTCACTTTTGGAAGATAACTTGAGTTCACTTCCAGCACTTTAGCAAAATGTGCTCCATGTAGCTGTTTAAAACTAAATTGGTTGTAGCTTAAGATGGATGAGCAAGTTACTGCGGGCAGAGTGGCAGCAGATGTCACATTTCTGTGAATTTATCACAATTATAGATAATGAGCATTATCGTCATTGCCTCTCTCAAAAGATATCCTAAAATCTGTTTCATTCCTTCTGTTGTGGGCTCTGCTATGAAGTTATGCTGCTGGTGACTGGTCAGGAGCTCAGCCCTGTCTGAGGCAGAGACAGAGAGGCAGCACACTGACTGGCTGTTGTCACATTTATTTCTGCTGTGTGAAAGGCTGTTAGATCTATCCATATGGAGAAATAAGTGCCTAACTTTTATCATTGTTATTGACATAAGTTTTTATTATTTATTAATTTTAATCAAGGTCATTTATTGTGAATGTCCCCATGTGGGATGTTCCTGTACACAAAGACACAAATGTGTATCTACATGTATTATTCCATTGTTTTACATGGTGGTGGTAATGCACCAAGAAATGCAGCCCAAAAAAAGCAGGGAAGATGAAGACTGCTTGCTTGTAAACAAGAATTAGAATAACATACAACGACAAGTGGCCTAAAATTATGCAGTAAATATAAATTATGAGGGTTGAGTCTCCATATTTAAACAAATTAAAAACTCGTGTTTATAATAATGTATCAAATGACAATGTGAAACAACCTGACAAAGCATTTGTAGTGATAAACCTGCAGAGAATTATCAGCTTTACAGAGCTTCAGTTTCAGCTCATTGTTTAGCTGTCCAGCTCACGACTTTACCATTTTGGTTCAGTCTCTCCTCTCTCACAATGTAGTTTTTGGTACAGTAGGCTGGACACTTGACACTACCTGCTCAGCACTAAACAGCCAACACATACACTTAGAGACTGGCTGGTAGCTGGTATACATAGTGCAGCATTTAGCAGCTAGTCAGATATCTTACCTCAGGAGTTGGTGGAGACCAAACCGGAGCTAAAGGGAGAGTGAATACTGGACTTAGATTCATTAGGTGGACACGACATCAAATGAATGATAATGTTGCTGTGTGTCTGCTGAATGAACAGTTCCAGTTTGGTGTTAGTGAATAAGGAAGAGATGAGTTATTGTATGTGCGTACTATTTTGCAATACAACTGTTCAAAGGGTGAAAAGCTTTTACCAGGCACTGCACATGTTCTCTTAAGGTTGTACTACAAAATGTTGTCAGCTTACTCAGTTAATCTTTGATTAACTAACAGTTGAGTTATTTTGCACACAAAGAGTGTCCATTGGAATGTCTATAAAATCTCTTCACCCAGTCTTTGGAGTTTGGATTTTTTTCAAGTCTTAATATAATATTTTCTCTCAGTAGTATTTATTGCATATGTAACTGGCAAAAATGAATTCATTTAAATGTCCACATACTTATATGTATTATATATATATTCCCTTTAAATGTCCAGTGATAATCAAGAATGTGTCTTTGTTCTTCAGACATCTTGACATCTCGCGGGAGAGCAGGAGAACTGCCAAGTTTAAGATGACCAGGAAAATCTTGACGGCCATTGTACAGCGTCTGGTCAATCTGGTATCAGTTGACATTTCAGGTCACATTATGCTGGACAACTGCACAGTTCCACACTTTGAAGAAGCTATGGGTCGGCCAAGGTGGGTAACCAATTCAAGAGTGTACACTGGATATTACAAAAGACCTTATCCAGAGTTTTGGGGAGTTCCTCATGCATTTAAATTTACTTCCAGATGAACAGTGAACTTCTGAGCAAGCTCTCTCTCTCCCTCTTTCAGCATTGAGCCATGCAAGAGCAGCATCTATCCTTTCCAAGAGCTTAAAAGGCCCCTGCAGTTCCTGGGCTTATATGACACCACCCTTTGTAATGTGACGCACATCCCTGCGTACAAGGTACTGGTTTTTGGCTGATAATTATTTTAGGCATCACAGCTAAAACGAACTTTGGGCGTGGTTTGTGGCCACGCCCATTGACCTACGCAAAATCTTTTAATAACTTTTCATCGTCAATGTGTCTAGTATGCACCATCCAAATCTGGAGTTGATCCGATTAAAAACTTAGGAGGAGTTCGTTCAAATGCTAGCCTTAAAATCGCGAAAATCGGAATTTCAACATTGATTTACGAAGTTCCTGATTTTTGCGATTTTAAGGCTAGCATTTGAACCATTTTTGGAAAACACATAAAGCTGACCTGCTTGCATGTGGTGGCAGCAACATGCAGCATTTGTGACATGTGGCCTCGGCAACATTTAGCGGCACCAACGTTTTTTGCCAGAAGCAGTATGCAGCGGTAGCGACAGGGCGTGGCTGCAAGGGCCCGATCATCGCCGCTTGCGGCTTTAATTACCAGTTCTTTCTTTTTAATTCAGCCAGTGCATATGGGCATATAATACTCTTTAACAGATGAGTCCCCGCTAAGTAAAAGGAAGAATGTAAACCAGTTAGAGCATACAGTGATTTTAATTGATTTTTTAATTTTTTTAAAAAGATGCTTGTATTGATCATACATATTAACTGCTAGGTTTTGTTTTGTGGGTTAAATCTGTATTGCTGGCCTTTTTTCAGGTGACTGGATCCAAGAATGAAGACCAGGTTCTGAATGCTATTGAGGCTTACACAGAGTTTCGCCCTGAGCTGGCCCACAGAGCCATCAATCAGCTGTTTGACATCGCCAGGATACAACACTGCAGCCAACTGCTTCGAGCTTTGCAAGTATGAGGAGTTTAAGTTGGGTTAACTTGGTGACTTCTAATTACATCTTTATGCAGTGATTCTGCGTGTTATGCCTGTATCACTTTCTCATATTTCTTCTATAAATATTCTATCATTCCAGCTTGTCATTGCAGCATTGAAGTGCCATAAATATGATAAGAGCATCCAGGTGACGGGCAGCGCTGCTCTGTTCTACCTGACCAATACAGAGTACCGCAGTGACCAGAGTGTGCGGTTGCGCAGAGAGGTCATTCAAGTGGTACTAAATGGAATGGAGCAGTACCAGGAGGTCACTGTAAGTCTACTCTATTTCAAGTTAATCTTAAGGGTAAATACTTACTACTCCTAACAAGCAGCACATTAAATTAGTAAAGATCAATACAGTGCTTATAAAAAAAATAAAACATGAAAATTAATGTTCTCTCACAGTCCTCATGCAAATGAACAGAGCTTTGGTATCAAATTCAAGTACTTTTTTGGACTAAAATATGGAAACTGTTCAGTTGGCATTGTATTTTTGTTTGTTTTGTTTTTTTAACCTTTTAAAACGTTGATCGCATTGGTTCTTATATGTATCATAATTTTGACAGGCTGTATTTTATGAAGACAAATTCCTATATGGCAACCTGTGTCTGCACAACACCTAGCATTTATGAGTGGCTTGTTTAATTTCATGAAAAAAGAAGTTTGTCGAAAAACGAGTTGTTTAAATATTTTTCTAAACATCCTAATTACATCCAAAGTAACTAAATGTTCTTCACGAGTTAAACATGTAAAATCTAAAAGGTTCCATCACAAGGATATATTATAATGAGAAAAGTGTTCTACAGTGTTCTGTTTCTCTTCAGATTTATAGTAAAGTTTTTGTTTGTCTGTGTCTCTTTGTGTGTCCCCCACCCTGCCCCACACTAGGTCCAGAGGAACTGCTGCTTGACTCTGTGTAACTTTAGTATTCCAGAGGAGTTAGAGTTCCAGTACAGTCGGGTGAACCAGCTGCTGCTGAAAATCCTGGAGCCAGCCAGGCAGGATGAGTCTATCCAGAGAATTGCTGTTCACCTCTGCAACGCTTTGGTCTGTCAGGTGGACAACCATCACAAAGAAGCTGTGGGAAAGATGGGATTTGTCAAGGTAACATCAAGATAAGCTTTTCTATTACCAACGTTCTCATATTCCTGACAGATGTTGCAAAAATTATGACGCACAAATTCTTTTTCCTCTGTTGTCATGGAATTAGATTTTCAGGTAATAAAGGTATAAGGTAATTCTTTATTGATCCCCCATAGGGGAAATTCGGGATAATATTATAATAGTATAATATTAATTATATAGTATAGTATAGTATAATATTAATTAAGATATAATTTTGTGGTATAGGTTTTGACAGATATGTTTGAAAAAATATGGCAAGTTCTACTTTATTTAGTTAGACTTTTTAGATCCTTGTAGAGAATTTCTTTGTCTGCGTTTGAGCCATGCTACCTATCAAGGAGCAATGGACACTCACAGTGTAGAGTCCAGGGATCCACTTCAGTTCTCAGACAAGTTACTTGGTCAAGACAATGTGTAAGCTTAGAATATCTAACAAGCTTATTTTTGAGGCAGGGAACAGGAGCTCCCAGAGGAAAACCCACATGAACAGGAGAACATGCACCATAGTGTGATGACAGTATTTTAGTTATTTCAGTTGTGTCTCTGTGTTGGAGAAAATAAATTACTATCCCACTGCATTTGAAAAATGTCAAAACAAACGTCAAGATTTCTGTTACTGTGCACAGTAAAATGAATGAAATATGAGTTGATTTCTAAAAGGCAGTAAGTTAAAAATGATACCTTTCTTTAAGATTTTAACACTTTGAGCCAGATAGGCCTCCAATTGAAGAAATAGTGTGAAACAAGTTGGCTGTTTTGCCATGAAAAGTTTGTTTATTGGTAAATCCACACCGGAATCAGTTAGTACTACTTCCTGGGTCACGCTGCCACCAATCCAGGCGTTTTTGGGAGGCTTTGTTTGCCTGAGGGAGCCACGGGATTGGCTGCAGTCGGCAAGCGGCTAGAAGTCAAGATGGTGTCCTGCTGGTTTTTATTGGCTAACAGTGCCATCAATCTCACTTTGGTGGCTGTTGCTATATTCTATTGGCTCTCATGGATCTAATGGAGGTGTCAATCACTGAAATCGACCAATCATTATAGAGATACAGCCGTGCGTAACCACAGGCAGCTTCACAGCGGTACGCGCAGCAGTATGCAGCTCTACGCACATGACGCATGCGCACAGTACGCACAGCACATAACTTGTTTTTGCTAGAAGAATGGTACATAAGAAAATTCACATGGCACAGTGAAATTGGCACGTGGCACAAGGTGTGCCAAAATGTGACCTTGCCTGAACTGTCTGTGCTAAAACCTCTCTAATTTTGCCCTGCTTCACTTTATCAGAGTCAAACTTTGCAGAGAGAATGTTCATATATTGTGCTATGAGTTGGTAGAGGTTTAGTGCTGCAGCTGGATCATGTTAAAGAGATAATTATCCTGATTTTTTTTTTTTTTTTTTTTTTGGTGAGCCTGAAAAATCTTCATTTGTGCTGTGGGCCATCTGCATTTACTCTTAACCAGTAACATATATACTAATATTTACACATCTGAACAAAACTTACAAGTGTTCCCTTTATTATGACACAGGAATTATTCAAATAGACCTTGTGGTTGCAAAGATATACTCTTCTTATTATGGGTATGAAATTTTTGAGCAGAGGCCTGAAAAATAGCTTAGGGTGTAAGCAAGACTACTTTCCATTTCCATCTTTTACACTTTTAAAATAACAAAACAGGAAAATGGCCTCAATCAAGTACCTTTCAGTCCTTGTTTTTGAGGACTTTCACCATCTTTCATTCACTGCACATTTGAGTTCTATCCACAGATTATCAATGATTTTTAGGTCAGGGGACTGAGGGCCATGGCAAAACCTTCAGCTTGTGCCTTTTGAGTCTATTGCGGATGTTGAAATGTGTTTAGGATCATTATCCTGTTGTAGAAGTCATCCTATTTTCATCTTCAGCTTTTTTACAGACAGTAGGATGTTTGCTTCCAGAATTGTGAAACGACTGTTTGACCTATCAATAGACCCTGCACTGGGTTTTAGGTTGTGTAAATCTGCTGAGCCCTCTGACAGGTGACACCATTCTCTAGCCCTGACCTAATGTATCTTTGAGCTGCCTCACCCAAGCAAAGAGCAGTTACTCAGTGACTTGACTTGGCCTCATATCTACAATGTATCTGTTGAGGCTAGTCTACAGTGGCTGTATGTGGCTAATATGACCTTCATGGTAGTGTTATCAGAAGAAAACATTTCCTGCCACAAAAGCAGCATCATGCATCATGAGCTAGCAAAGGAGTATCTAAACAAGCCTGATGCCTTTTGTAACAAGTCTGACTGATGAAGTTAAAATAGAAGTTTTTGGCTTCAATGACAGAGGTATATTTGGAGAAACAAGGGATTTCATTAAAAGGACACCTCTTCAGCTGTTATGCAGGGAAGTAGATCGATCATGTTTTGGACTTCTGTTGCAGCCAGTGACAAGGGAACATTTCACTGGTAGAGGGAAGAATTCATTCAATTAAATACCTGCAAATCCTGGAAGGAAACATTACAGTGAAAAGAGGATGGCTTCGACAAATGGATAATGATCCTAAACACGTTTCCATATCCACAGCGTGCTACCTCGAGAGGAGCAGGTCGAAGGTTTTGCTATGACCCTCACAGTCCTGCGACCTAAACCTCACTGATGATCTGTGCATAGTGCATGTAAGACAGCCTAAGAATCTCAAAAAACTAGGGGCCTTTTGCAAGGAAGAATGAGTGAAAATCCCCCAAACAAGAATCTAAAGACTCCTTTTCCTGTTTTGTTATTTTGAAAGTGTAAAAGATGAAAATAATTTGAGTACTCCTGCTTAAAATATTAAATAAATATGTCCTCTTTACCTTAATGCCTTCTGGAAATCAGGTCGTCTTTTACTCACTTAACTATTCTTGGTAACATACAGTTTTACTGGGCATGCCCAAACTTATGTACTCATGTATGCCTTTGTACTTTATATGTATCAGTAAGGTTGTGCAGGGTTCCAGTTTAACAGTTATACATTCTGATAAACCAAACTTACAGTTTTGTACAACTGAAATTGAAAGCACAGGGGAAATTACTTGTTTATGTATTTATAGAAGACAGATGAGCAATACCAATTTAGCCCTAATATATACATATGTGAAAAATGTATGATAATTGATAAATATAATTTTCAGCATTTTACTGATGTAAAACCCGGATTCCAAAAAAATTGGAACGCTGTGCAAAACGTAAATAAAAACAGAATAACCATGTCAATTTTCAATTATTTAGTAAAACAGTTTAAAATAATTTTATGGTGCTACTCTGAAACCGTTTTTTTTGTAATTTGAACAGAATGGAATGTGTACAGTAAGATACTGTGAACCATTTATACAGTATGTTACTGTAAATAGCAAAGGATTATGGAAAAGTAATCTAATCTAATGCTTCTGCACTGTAAATTGTACTATCAGTACTCATAATAGTGATTACAGTTATGTACTGTAAATTTGTTTAAAGTAATGCTGGAAATGAAAGTACAGTAATAATGCTGCCATTTAGAATACAGTAATGATGAATGATGAACAGTGTGGGAACCTTTAGGCAGACAAGCTGCCCTGACATTTCAAAAATGTTTTCAGTGGCTGTGCATTTGCAGTCATGCAATACAACATGATCTTGCAATGCACAGTGCTTGTCAGTCAGATCTGATCAAAAAAGATCAAAAAGTTCTAAACATCCACACACCTCTCCATTGCACTAATTATCTAAGCTTTGTTTAGCACAGGTCTTTTTTTTTATTTTTTTTTTTAAGTCTATTACATTGTAGTAGCAAGCTCACACCAGCCATTGTGCTGTTTTGCTGTAGTGCTACTGTGGTTGTGAAATCACCCTGATTATGTTTAAGGTTTGCTTTTTATTCCTATTTCCTCTGTTACAGACAATGCTGAATTTAATTCAGAAGAAGCTGCAGGACAGAATGGTAAGTCTTAGTTTTATTCCTACTGGATCTTTTGAACTTTACATTTCATTACATTTTAATGTCATAGACATAGGTTGACTGAGTTGTTAACTGAGGAGCACTTTATTTGGTAGAATATTATTTCACAGTTGAACTGATGGTGTTCCAGAGCCTGTTGTGAAGTTTATTTTTCAAATGGAAGATAAATGACCTGTTGTTTAAGGCACATACAGTCCGGTCCAAATTCTGAGACCACTTTTCTCTAAATCTTTAATATGAGAGAGTTGGAAGATTCAGAAAAGAAGTTTTGAAGATTCTGCTCTATTTATAGCTCCGAAATGAATGCGGTGAACTCCTTCACACAAAAGACCAGATTTCAGATCAGAGTATATACCTTCTATTGAAGTTCAGTTCATGTCACTCAGATGGACAGTGGATCGGATCTACTCATCAGTGGCATGTTTAAGTAACTCAACTTGCAGCCAGTCTCCACCTGGTATAAACATGGTTGTGCTTCAAGTTTCCAGCAGATCATTCCTTTCTAAGTAGAATTGTAATAGTGGAAAATATGGCATCACAATGAAGTGAAAATGTCGGAAGACAAATTGTTATTCTAAGCAAAAGAAGATCAATACATCAAGCTTAGTTTCCTGAGAGACAGAAAAGAAGTTTCATCTCAGATATAAATAGAGAACGAGAGACTCCAATTCCAAAAAAGTGCTGTCTTGCAAAGTCTCAGAAGATGAGTAGCAGTTTCTACACCTCTTCTCAGGAGGGGAAACAAGGCCTAATGCTTGGGATGGGCCAAGAAATAACAGCATTTCATGTTGGGTGATTGTCAGAAGAGTTCAAGAGCAAGATTTATGATTGAGATGATATGAGATTTGTGTAAAGAGACAAACAGGAGAGAGAATGATACAACATTGTATCAAACAGTGAACCATGGTGGTGAGCTTATCCACCTGCACCTAATTGACTACACCAACACTAAGGACTCCCACTACCATGCCATTCCTCAGAAACATGCTGTAGCCTCTGGTGTGTATCTTTTGTGGAGACGGATTCATACCACAGCACGTTAATGACCTCAAAACATTGCAAGAACTACTTAAAGATTAAAAAAGATTTCTGACAGTCATGGACTTTCTCCACAGTTGCCTGACCCCAACCCCAGAATTAAAGGGGGCACTGAAAAGAAGTCAATAATATCTGACCTTTTATACGAAGGACTTAAGTTGGTCATTGCTGCAAATTTACTTTAATTTGATTGCTGACCTAGAAATAATGCAGAATCTTAAATATTTCTTCTTTATTTTACATGTCATAACATGTTCAAATCTTCAAACCACTTTCTGATTATTTCTGGATTTACATTATATAGAGATGTTAATTGTGGTCTCAGACTTTTGGACCCCACTGGATGTCTTCAGTTGATCCCCGGCTGGGAGACCTTTGTTGCGTGTCATATTGTCACTGTGTTTCCCTTCTCTCTGCTATGCTGACTGAGCAATAAAGGCAAATATTGCCAACAAAAAAATCTTAATAACCAATCAAACAACCATCACATTTGTTCGCGTAACTTTTACAATGAAATGTAAAGGGATTGTTGCTATAAAGGTTGTTTTTCCCCCTCAGTGTGACCAGGTGATGGAGTTCTCCTGGAGCGCACTGTGGAACATCACTGATGAGACACCTGACAACTGTCAGATGTTCCTCAACTGTCGAGGCATGAGTCTTTTTTTGGAGTGTCTACAGGTGAATCCACACTCATTCACCCTTAACTTAATGCATCTTCTCTGAATCAAAGAATTTACTCATCCTGCTCCATACATGTTGGAAATATATTTGATTAAATATCAAGCCTATGGAATATTACGACAGCAAAGGCAGTTATAGGAGTTTTTACCTAGGGTGGCCCAGGGGTGACAAAGAGATGTGCAGAAGTGTTCATAATGTGTTGCTAACCTATGTTTTGCATTAATATTCTACTACAGTAGGCTAAAATATAAATGAATAAGCTCCAGGCATACAGATAAGTGTTGATGGTCAATCTTATATTTTGCACAGCAAAGTAGTAGTCAAGTAGGCTAACATGAACAATGATAAACAAATAGGAACTCTGGGCTCATTTACAGAGGTTTGGGGATGAACATGTTTAGGGAAGTTAGTCATACTTTGAATTGCAATAATAATAATAATAATAATATGACTTACTGAAAGCTATACTGCTGCTGTAGTGAAATAATTGACTTCTGTTCTACACATTATTGTTCTGATTAAATAAGAACAGCAAAAACAGTTGTGATATTTATGTAATCAATTTATGTAAGACAATTTATGGTATGATATAAAATGATGACATAAAGGCCAATGACTGATGCAGTAAGAAATGGATGACTTTTTGATCAGCAAGTAGAGAATGCAGAAACGGAGAACACTACAATGTCTACAATGCACTTCTGTGTGGAAGTAACATGCATTTGATTGAAGTGCATGTGCTGTATGGTTACTCTTTTTTGACCAGAGCAAAACAATTTAGAGGCTTACAAATTGCACTTACCATTTGTATACTGCATTGTAACGTTCCACTGAAAGGTTGTGTCCTGCTGGGGTCCCAGTTCTTGCAAGTGTTTGTGTTGTTGCAGAAAGTGGACTTTCATTTTATTTATTTTGTGCTGATAGCAAAATTACTCTCCTTTTAAAAGGCAAACTGGGAAATGAACATCCTGGCCAAACACCCACCCCACAGCGAGGTGGAGGCAAATGACATGGCAGAAGCTTTGGCGTGGCCAATCTCAGCCACCTCGTTCAAACTGTGCATGTATGACAGATATTTCCACTGTGTAATAAAACACCTCTCCTCTCTTTGAATGATCTTACTACAGGAGTTTCCAGACAAGCAGGAGCTTCACCGCAACATGTTGGGGCTTTTGGGAAATGTTGCTGAGGTCAAAGCTTTGAGGCCACAGCTGCTCACCCCTCAGTTCATCACTGTATTTAGGTAAGAGAACTGTTGAAACCAGAGTAGAGTTAATTATTCTAGAAGTATTTTGATCGACCTTTCCAGTTTACCTATCATTAATAAAGCAGTAATGATTCATTAGAAGCTTGTTCATCAAAATATCTTAGGATACAAGTGGATATTGGTCGTTTTCATCTGTTCCCCTCTCACTGTTTGATGCTTTGACAGTAACCTGCTGGACAGTAAGGCGGATGGAATCGAGGTATCATACAATGCATGTGGGGTCCTTTCACACATTATGTTTGATGGGCCAGAGGTTTGGTCAATGGAAGAGCCACGAAGAGACACAGTGATGGACAAGATGTGGGACGCCATCCAGAGCTGGGATGTCAGCTCACGCCGCAACATCAACTACAGGTGTTCACTATTTCCTTATTAACCCTACCTTTTTACATTTATTTAATTTACATATATATTATATTTCATAATGAAATATTTATAGAGTGTAATAGAAAGAAAAGTTTAGGCAATGAACATCCTCATGTCATGAAGTGTAATACTGAATGGGTTGAAATGCTAATTAAACCTGTGTGTGAATTAACTACAAAAAAATGTCATGACGTTGTATCCATTTCTTGCTCAGTGATTATAACCTCTTTGACAAATATCATATTTGGCCACCATACTCATATAATAATAACATAATACAAAGTTAATACATTCTTATTCTCAAATGGGTTCACAATATTAGTCAACAGTAATGACACTATAAAATGACAATTCCTGATGTTGACATAGCCCCAGGTTCACTACATTTGAGTAACAGAACTAAGCAGTTGTTTTTCTGGAAAGCATGCTAATCTTTGAGAAACCCAAAAGATTACCACTGTTCACAACACTTACCACTGTTCTGAAGCCTTTTCCAAAATCCCTCTAACCATCTGGATGTTTATTTTCTATTACAGTCTGTTTTTCCTAATCATAACCAAGATGATATGACATAAGTATGTCCATTCTCATGGCTTATAGCTTTCTTGTGTAATACAAAACAAGCAAGGACATTTGTCATTTCCCTAGATGGAAAATATAGTTGCAACATGTGATATGGGAAAGACAATGAAAATCAAGAAAGATGGTAACACATAAGAGGCACAAACTACTGCTGACCATTCATCATGCTATCGAGCAGTTATTGCTTCATTAGCTGTTTTATGTCAGTATAAATGTCTTGTATATGTCAGTATAAAGAATTTTTAAATTGAGCCTGGTCTCTCAGGTCATTCGAGCCCATCCTGCGACTGCTGCCCCAGACTATCTCCCCTGTCAGTCAGCACTGGGCCACATGGGCTCTCTACAACCTGGTGTCAGTTTACCGTGAGTATCTGCTGCTCTGAAGGGTGTCAATCCAGACTCAGCATTTAGTGTTAATAACAATAACATTATAACAATGGTGACTTTACTTACAGCTAGCTTACATTATACATTCCTGGAATAATATACTAGTGCATATTCCTGTACTGGCTACATTGTAAATCCTTGGTATATTTAAACTATTACTTCTTCTTTTCAACTGTGTTACAGCATTACCTTTTTTCTTTTGTTTGTCACCAGACTGCTTGTTCTTATATTCAAATACCCACAAAGCCTTTTTTAATGCTGATATGACTCCATCTGAATGTGCTGTATACATAACTGCAAAGAAATAATTCTCACAATCTTTCTCTTTCAACTCATTTTTGGTCTTTAGCAAGCAAATATTGTCCTCTGCTGATAAAGGAAGGAGGAATGAGTCTTCTAGAGAAAGTTCTGGAACTGGAAAGCTCACAGCAAGAGACCAAGGACATGGCAAGGTGAGACTGAAAGCAACTGTTTTATTGACACATACACAAAACAGATGATACATTTGGCATGTCTTTGGTAATTCTACCCCATTGTGACAATGATTCACTTCAATTCAGTTACCACCAACTCTCTGAAGGAACTAATCATTTTAAGTCTCACTGCATGTGGCTATTAGCACAGGTGTTTGCAATTTGGACTTATTTGCAATGAGGCTCATTTGCTTAGAAAGGGGTCAGTTTGACACCAAATGTTTGCGTATTACCTAATTGAAATAGCCTGTGTACAAATAGCACAGGAGCACTGGTGTCAGTGCAGTTAGGACTGCATTTCACCCTCCTCTGGTGCTTTGAGACATACACAGTTTTCATTTCATTTTGTAAATTCACCCCCAAGTTTTTAATTGATATTTGGTCCGAAACACTTTTTAGTTATTTTCCAAGGGGATGATGGAGAGAGGAATTAAATTGAACTGTCAACACACCACCGTCAGAAGCATTCCTGTAGGGAGACGCAGCTCACATATGTGATGACGACAAGATGTAGTTATTTGTTGTATTTGTGCACTTGCATAATTGCACTATGAAGCCAAAATTAATCAGATCAGATGTGTACAATTTAACAAAAACTTGAACCTTGGTTCAGATCTCAGTTCAGACTTTCAGGTGTGAAAAGGCCCTCGGCCCTGTTAGCAGATTTTTATTTATTTATTTTTATTTATTTATTTTTTTACCCTTTCTGTCAGACTTGTCCAGTTAGGGTAATTGAAGGCATGATTTAAAGTATTAGGCCTCTAAAGACATTTTTATATAAAGTTTTTAGTTTTTTTCATATAAAGATGTAACCAACAGTAGAATAAATACAGTTTTCACTGTCACTAGAAGTCAATGTCTGATGAGCAGTTTCTTACCAATCAACTTCTGTTTTTCTCTCAGCTTTCAAACAATATCTTTTTACAACATTGCACCCCATGGATATAATTAGTAGTACATGCTCTATTCATTGAGGGGAATAAGGAAAACCAGCCAAGGATGGATTTTTTTTAACTTTAACACCTATTTAATTTCTAAAAAAAAAAAAAAAGTTCAACTGTGTGTTTGAATTGCATGTCAAAAGGTGATTTTCTCTGTTGCACCTAGTCAGGAGAATTTTTAGAAGTCTTTGGCCCAAATAACCTTGTAGGTATCAGTCATCAGTAATTTACTACAGTGATCTTAATACATAGAATCATAAATGTTCACTTTCACACCTGTAGTTCACTGCATTTAGTCCATTCCAAGGAAAAGGCACATTCTTGTCTTTTAGTTCTGATCTGTTTAGTGTTTACTGTCATATATATATGAAACAAATACTGTTTGAAGTCACTTGGACTGATAGGTGACTCACTGAGTGGACAGTTTTGATGGTTTGGTCATCCTGCATAATCACCACTACATGGACCTGCAGAGGGAAATCAAATTGCAGTGATGTGTTTATTTATTTTCTCTGGCTTCACAAAAAGCTCACCAAGAAATAAGTGATAGGAATAATAGTCAAATGTCCAACTGAACCACATAATCAATTCTACAGTTGTACAATTTCATTGAGCAGCATCAATAACAATGGATGTTTAGAGAAGTTGGAAAAGTTACCTGACTTGTGCTGTAATATTACCAAGGGGATAGTTAAAGTGGGATCACTCACACAGACACAGACATGCTTGAACTTTTTTTCATTTTGCACCGTTAAAGAAAATCCCTGTTCTCATTTGCTGATGTGCAGGAGTGTTACCATGGCTAGCAAATGATCATGCCTACTTATAATATTGTACCTGGCTTATACAGATTGCTAATGAGATTGCTTTCTTGGCAGTTCCCAATTAGCACATATTGAACAGCAGTAATTGCAAGCAGTGATACACAACATAACATTTTGCCCAGTCCGTGAAGGCACTCTTTATTTAAGATGAAGCAGGGCGTCTTTAGTGGCTGTAATAGTTGTTCAGCTTTTGAACTCATGCTAATATCACAGATCACAAAGTAGTGTGGCAGATATGCTTTCTTTCAAGCAGAGCAAAACTGACCTTCTCAGGACATACCAGTCTGGATATTAGGTCCACATCATAGTTCAAGTAACAGCTGTCATACTAGTTTATTTGAATTCATCAAACAGATGAGGTGTGAAAGCATCCTAAATGACATTTGTTCTAAAAATCCATATGTGGTTTGCATTTTGGCAGAAATCATTTTAGTACAGGCATAGAATCAAAGAAGCTCTTGGATGGTATCTAACCTTTTGCTAACTTGTAAAATATTTAATTTTTTCAGCAAAGTAATGGAGCAGTGTGAAAACTTCAAAGAAGACCCCATGGAAACGAATCATGGTCAGGAGGTAAACTATGGACAAAGAGGTTGACACCACAGGTACCATGATTGGCAGCAAACATCTATTAAACCACCTTAAGGCCCTCCTACTGTCATCACCACAAGGGTTAATTGTATGCATTATTCTTATTCTCATCATTCTTATTTTGTAGAGCAGAAATGTGTCTCTCTTCACAGCAGTTTGGACAAAACTTTAACGTATGACACATAGGACTTAAGCTGTGGTGCATGGTGTTTTGTTGTGAGGGTGCTTACCTTTGCTGCACATAAGCATCTCTTCTGTTGGAATGGGTTTGCAGGGGTGGGTGTGTGTGTGTGGGTGGGTGTGTCAAAGATTTAACGTCAGAACAAAACAGTTGTAGTAATGCTTGGTTCTCTGAAGAAGGAAACAAAAGCCCTCCCCAGCTCACTACCGTTAACTGTGTAACATTGAACAAAAGGCTGAAGGCCAGGTGGTGTCCTGCACCGCCATCAGAGGTCTCAGCTCTCACACTGCTCTCTCACAGTTGCTCTTGCTTATGGAGGCCACTGAGCTGTTGACACATGCACAGTGAATATTAGCCATTATGTGTGTTGGCTGCAGAGAAGCATCACACTGATGTTGACAGGAGGGAAGTCTTTCCAGACCTTGTGGTACAATGATGGACTTCTTTGTTATATATGTAAATATTATCTGTTTGTCTCATCCTTTTACTGTGTGTATGTTTTATACTATAACTGTAAACACTCATGACTTTACTCTGTATTTAAATTTGTTTGACTGACATTTGGTCAGTATTAAGAAACTATATACAGACTACACAATCATTCAGATGTAGTCTGGCAATCCTGGATTCTCCGTTCTTTAAAGAATCATTTAGAATAAGTTCAATCTTGCCTCTCTTTTAGGTTTCTGGCATTTTAATGTTATTCATTTGATGATCTCTCTACTGGAAGCAGTAGTAAACTTCAACAATGAGGGAGGCTAGACACTCAAAGCCAATACACTATATGGCCAAAATTATATGGACACTACAGGCCCCTGTGCACAAAGTGTAGATGAACTTTACTGGCATGTACGGAACCCTGACCTCAACCTCATCCAACATCTTGAGTTTGAATGGGAGCAAGTCCCTGCAGCCAGGTTCAACATTTGGTGGAGAGTCTGAAACAAGAAGAGAGGAGGCTGTTCAGCAGATTAGTGCCCACGGTCTTGGAATGACCTGTTCAACTATCACATATAGGTGTAATGTTCAAAAAGCACTCCTAGTACTCCTAAGCGATTCAGCACTGCACTCCTATAACATTGTTGGACTCAAGATCGGCAACTTAAGAAAAAAGATATTGTCCTTTTTATTCAAAGCATTCTTCCTTGTCAAAAACTTCTGCCTACATTAACCACAATGCAACTTGGTGGCTGAAAGTTTGGTTGGAGATTCGGGCATATTATGCTAGCAATGGCTAGTTTAGCCTTGAGCCTCTAGCCTCAATCAGAGATGAGAAGCAGAGAGTCATCTTCAGCCGCAACTCGCACTGAATCAACTGGCAGGGTATGAGGGTGGGATTTAAGATAAGAAACCTTTTTTCATCCCACAGTGGGGAAATTCGCAAAATTTCACACCCTTATCATGACTAAGTTGTCAAACATATACAAATATTATGGACAACCATTCAGGCAGCATCTGGACTCTTAAAACTATCTCTAGTGTTTTGCCCTTGAGATTAACAGTGCTTCCAGTCATCACGTATGATGCCACATTATCAAAAAGACAAGGCTGAAGACACACCTGAAGGCCCATTATTTCTACTGGTTAGTCAACTTGCTGCTAAGTAACTGCTTCACTTCAATCAAGCATTTCTTCTATTCTCTGTAGTCCCGAGGTACTATACCAACATGAATCAGCAGATGAAGCAATAACTGATGGGAGAAAAATGGAATAGTGAATTGATATACTGAGTTGAAAGGGACCCAGTGGATTTTTCTTGTAATACATTTCCTCAAAGATATTTAAAAGCTATTTTTTATTTATTTATTTTTACATTTTACAAACTGCAAATCCAGTTTTTTCCAGTTTAGTCTTTTCTTCTTCGCCCTTGCTGGCATGTTGGTTCCTGCTGCCAATTGTGGATAAGAGGATTAACATAACACTGGCTGCCCAAATTTATATAGCTCTGCCCGTGTGTTCTTGTATATTTTATATTAACTAAAAAACAAAACTGGGAGCCGCCCATCAAAACATTGTTTCAAAGCGTACCTTTATGATGAACCTAATTAACTGGCTTCTTCACTGGCATTCCTTACAACATGGCACTGAATTTATAGGAAGTGTTGAATTTGGACATTCTCTTGCAAACAGCATTAACAGTAAATGTCCCATTTGACAATGCGTAGGATTGTCTATAAAATCAGTCTCTTACATTCAGACCTAAACAATCCAAAACTCAACAGTAGCTGTCTGAAGTAGGATGCAATTGCAATTTAGAGAGTAAGTTTCCTGTGGTATATATTAATTTTCATACCAGCAAGGCATGGTAAATACACAGAATTTTACAGTTTTAACGGTCATGTTTTAATATTTGCATTATAAACTGGGCATTTTATTTTAGTTCAAATGTGTGGCGGCCAGGCATGCCATGTTTACCATGGGCAGGGGGATCGAGAATGGTAATGTCATACGAATAATATAGCTTTCTTATTTAAGTCTGCTTGCCTTATGATCAGTGAGTGTACAAGTTAGGGAAAAGAAGTTGAAAAGTTCTAATAAAATTCATATAGTTATGCCATGCATATTACAAGATTTGGTCTGTTTAATTGTTTGTTTCTGTTTTCATTTTTAATAAAACCATTGATTAATCAAATTTTTTGTTTATGTTCCAGATCACAAATATAGCATTGTTTGATGATCAAAATCGGTGCAGATTTAGATTACTGTCAGTCAACATTTGATCATAGATTAATTTATGTACTGTGGTTAAATGGTGTTTTTAGGTCAGTGCTACAGTATGTAACCACTCTGGTTCCACTCTTAGAACGTTGCCATTTTAATTAAGTTTCACTTTAATAAATGACCTGAATGGAGTTGGATGAGCATTAAAGACTCACCTTAGCTGCAGTAGTGAGTGCAGTGCTGATGCTGATAATAGGATTTGGATGATGGGTTGGAGCGAGATTTCATTCACAAACATGTCAATCATTATTCTCCTAAGCCAGGTTCCTGTCAGGACCTTAAAATCTATGCCAGTAAAAGAACATATTCCCATCACCAGCCATATTGCGTAACAACATTCAAAAGGTTTTTCTCCTCCAGCTGTGAAATGGCCAGGCACATTGCACAGCGAATGGAAATATGTAGCACACTGGCATCACAGTGTGTGTGTAGGTCCAGCTGGTTCCCAGTATCAGCCTCTGTTCAGTGTGTCATCCAGTCTCTTCTATAAACACAGTTAGGGGTTATTTTCCTGGGTGATGCCTAACTGATGTTGTTTAAGCTATTCATATCAGTCATGTTGGGTTTACTGACTGACTTGATTTCCTGGTTCTCATGTACAGTTTTTCTTTGTGTGATTTATGGGAATCTAATTGGTATAGCTCTGTTTATATCACTATTTCACAGTCATGGTGGAAATTAATGTTCAAGTAGGCTGTGGTGTGAGATGAAAAGCTTTATTAGAGACTCACTCAATGTTTCTGTCTGGAATTCCAATGTGTGGAAATGAAGAGGACTTATCACGCTTTCACATAATGATCAAAACAACAATCTCGTGACTTTTTAGTTCTTAAGAATTACAGTGTTGGATTAAAGATCCTAGAAGAGGTGCGAACTTCTCTCTAGAGAAAGTAGATGATCTGTTGGACATCTTAAGTCTCCATCACCTGTTTTCTCTATTTTGAAGTCATCGAATGTTTCAATCTATGCTTTCTAGGAAGAAATAATGTTTAGAGCTAAAAAAAAAAAAAAAAAAAAGGGGTCAGTGACAGCAGGTAGCTACTGTTGAGGCTTCATTGTTATTTATAAAAATGTATGTGCTGAAAACTACAAAAAAAATTAAAGTGAGATACTGCTTCAGGAGAACTGCTGTGTCACAGACTGTTTCAATTTTAATCTTCTTCTTTCATAATGTTTCTGAAGCCTGTCAACACATTTCTTTTGTAACTGCTGATAAGTGTAATCTAAAATGGAGTGAACAATATTTGGTCCAAATATTATGGAATTCCAGTTTTTTCCTGATCTAAACAGTACCAGGCCATTAGTGTAAAGATATGAATAAGCAATAAAGATGGAGTGGTTAAAAGATGGGATTCTTGTGTTGTTTTTCTCTTTTTACTATATATTATTTAAATGTGATAACGCAATAATAATAATAATAATAATGAAAGCACACCTCCAAGCACAAGATGGATCCAGTGTTTACATACACTTGGAATGATTAAATTTGATAGACTTGTGCCCTGGGTTTGGCCTCTCAAGCTACATACAAGGTAATCTAACCACATACCAACAACAAACACATCATCATTATCTGTATTTGGGAACTGAGAGAACATATCATAATTGTTATATCTTATTATAATTAATATTGTTTACTTTTCAGTGGTGAAAAGTAAGTATACATTTAGTATGTGTACTACAGTTTTCCATGTTGTACTCCTTTATACAACTACCTTTCAGAGGGAGATTGTACTTTTAACTCCACTATATTTGTTTCACAGTATCTACTATTTACATAGTAAACTGTGGTTTGCTTGAAACACTGTAAAAATCTATCTCCATCTTTCCAAATCATTTTTTGTCTATTATTGTGGCCCAAAGTCTTATTTTCTTAAAGCAAGTTGAATCTGCCCTTGTGGTGAGAATCCATGGTGAAATGAAATGGTTTCATGAAATTTCTATAATCAAGTCAATTTCATGATTATGTTCTGTCTTCTATCAAGATTCTCACACACAATTTGGAACCAAGTTGATTTCAAACATCTACTAAGGAAAAAACACTTTTTCTTAAACCCAACAGTATTTAAATTATTATAATTAGAACCCCCTTCACCGTAATAACATTAGAATACTGCTTATAGGATAACATGTAGGTAAACTAATCCAATGATATAATGTACTTTTAGAACCACGAGTCCAAAAAAGGCATGCTGTTTAGAACATAAATAAAAACTGAATGCAGTGTTTTATTTTTTGTAAATAGGCTACACTCTCATTCTGAATTTGATGCCAGCAACACATTTAAAAATAAGTTGGGACCGGGGCAACAAAAGACAGAAAAATTTCGAAAGCTCAAAAAACACCTGTTTGCAACATTCCACAAGTAAACAGGTTGCAGGTTGGCTTTGGAACGGGTTCTCACAAACTACACTGACCTGTTGAGCTTAAACTGTTATTATTGACCTTTAAAATAGAAGTTTAATGACAAATTATCAGTACAAAACTCACTTACTTAAAATTTCTGAAGCTTTTGCCTTTTGGCTGTCCTGTGAAGTTTGTGAATACTGTGAACATTTTCCTTTCAAAGCTGTGCCAGCGGTGTCCTGTCATAGAACTGAGACAGTCCCTTGAGTGCATAGGCCTAATAATTCAATGCTCGAGCTGTGGGGCTGCAAGTCTGTTCACAAATAACACCCAGCTTGAAGGAATATCAACATACTGTAACAAAATAATTCAAGATTAAAGATCCACTTACTATACTTTGTCAGCTTTGTTCACCAATGACCAAATGAAGAATAAGTTGTGACTGAAAGCTTAGAAGAGCTGATGAACCTTAAAGCTCAGAAAAATGTGTTACTGTTCAGTAATGAACCCTCCATGCTCAAATGTCCAACAGTTCCCACACACACATATGTATGTATATATACAACTTAACTCCTAACGCAGAACAGAGATGCGTTATGTATTAATAAATCAATGTTATTCTCTCAATTTCTTATCTTACAGTACAGACAGTGTTGTCTTATTTGCTCTAAAATTACTCTGAATAATCCACAGAGCTCACTGTGAATTGTTTTCATTAGATCCTCGTGAACTAACTGTGTCATCACTACCTTTCTGTGTACATGTCTGTATATGTGGGTGTGCAAGCAGAGGACACGCTGCAGTAAGTCGGGGGGAGTCGTGACTTGCAGCCCGGTGCTGCGGTCTCTTTAAACGCAGGGCGGATAGCAGATTTCCGAGCGTCCCTGAAGCAGATTAGAGCCTCAGTCTGCAGCTGCATCATCTCAGCTGATCCGGAGGATTCCCTCTGCGGGGAAAACAAACCAGCCCTGCCTGTATGCTCAGCTCAGCTCAAAACGGCACAATGGATTTCAACGTCAAAAAGCTGGCTTCCGATGCGGGAGTGTTCTTCACCCGGGCGGTGCAGGTCAGTCATATCTTTGACTGGACATCGGTGCATCCGAGCGAGCAGCCTCCATGTAAGAGGATTGATTTACTGTCACTCTGGAGCTGCGTGCTGAAGGGACGGAGAAAAGCTGTGGGCCGTTCTGCCGGATTCATACAACACTCATATGTTTTAAGTCACAACTGTAAAAAAAAAAAAAAAAAAAAAAAGAGGTGGATGTTGTTGTGCGTGTTGATGCGCGCGGCGGCCGCTGTAAACCGATAGAGGCTCGTCAAACCTCGATCCATTATTGATGGCTGTGATCGAGTGTATCACCCACGTGACACCTGCTCGTCTCCAAGTCATCAGCAGGAAAGGGCTCGCACAGGCAGTCTATGTTTAATCTAATATTATTCATGCATATCTGCCCCAATAGATGCTAATTGTGAGTGCACCAACCTACCTTCAAAAAGGGGGCAATTTAAAGATTACTCTTGTATTATGAGCTGCACCTGACTGCAAGAAAGAGAGCTACTTCAACTGAAGAATCACTAGGCTTCAGTGAGAAATTCGGCGTCCACATAGTCCAATTAAGGGCTCTTATTTGAATTAATTATCCATTCATATCATTGGTCCTCATTTTGATGTATACCAGACATTCTCTTTAAAAATACATCGTGGAGAGCGAGAGTCAAAAGAGGAATCACCTACAAATCTAAACGTTTCCTTCACAATAAGTCTTCTTGGTGGACCAATTGTATGCCGAGTCCGAGTAAACGGCCTCAATTCTCGTTGTATTTTAATGCATTTCTGCTGATTATTAAGAAACCTTTGAAGTAGAAGATTTCATTGTGGAATCTTGCAAAGGTCCATTACTAGTGACTGCTGCTCATAGCTTATCTGACTGGCCCTGTTAAATAACTGGTGCCATTTTGATTTCATTAGTCAAATCTGAAACGGGTGCACAGGTATGAATTAAACTGAAATGAAGTGGCCACTGTTACGCCAGTAGCGCCCTCTGCTGCATATTTATTGCCAGTGGCGTACTCTTTCCTGTAGCTGTATAATAGACCTGTCTTCGTTGACAGTGTTAGCGTAAATGTAAGAAAAGATTGTGTGAGTTTGTCCTGTTGGTGGGATATGTGCGACGCTTTTGGCATGACAGTAAAACAATCCCATAGCAGTATCTTTGACGATATACCCAAAGCTAATGTTAGTGCTAGCCTTAGCTAACACGGCTATTGTAGCCTAGCTACCGTAGCAAATCTAGTCTAGAAAAATCGATAACAGAAACGTAGAGTCAGCCAACTTGGTTGTTATAACACCCGCACCAGCATACAGTAGATATGAGTGGCTTAGATGTTGGGATATTTAGTCGATACGATCGATCTTTGGATAGTCTGAAAAGACAATGTTTATGATTGCACGTGATATTACACCTGATATAATAATTCCACCCCTATAGGCTGGACAGTAGGAAGTAAAAGGTTACTCCAATTCCCACAAACTAATTATCCCACAGTGAAGCTGGGCCACAAAGATCAGGGTTTAGTCTGTTGTGAAATGACAGTGATGTTGAATCCCACAGTGTCCAGCTGGCTGCTGCCTTCTGTCAGTCAACCAGGGAAGAAACTGGATGAAGCCAGGCTGGCCTGCCTGAGACCACAGATGGTTTATTTGGCCTCAGTTTTAAGACACAGAGTAGCGGCAGACATGGGAGTTTTCATTTACTGGCACAGTTCACATTTGCACATCAAAGCTGGTGCGAAGAAATAGTTATTTGTGGCTACTTGCATAAAACAAGGCCTTTTCATATGATATGCATAAACAAGCATGGTGCATTACCTTTCCCACGTGTATGTAGATGTTAGATAGTAAGTGAGCCATGATTATTTGTATGATGTATTGGTGCATGATGATTCAACTGAGGATGCTGACATATGCTTAACTAATTTTTCCATCATTGATTTCTTTTTTCCTTTGAATGTCCCTTCATTGACATGTAGATACACAATAGTTCAGCTGATGCATATTAAAGACTTTTATACAGCATACTGTCAATACAAATCCAGTCATTCTCCTACACAGCCCCAGACTTTCCTGCTATCCTGCCCATCCTTACGCCCCTGTCCCCCTCCCAGGCTGACTGACATGCTGATATTGCAGATATGTCAGTATTGGTGTTATTGGTGATAACCGAGTAACACAAAATTGTAAAAGGCCTAGAGAAATGCCAGAATATGATTGAGGTTAATTAGAAATCAAAATAACATTACATAGTTTGTCAACCAGTGAAAAGGATGCTTAAGTCCCTTTTTTAGTGGCAATTTTTGAACAAGACTAAGAGTCTACAGCCATGCTCATGACTGTGTGGCAGGGTTTTTGGCACAGGCTTTTGGCACAGTGGTGCTTTGAGCTAAATGCTTGTAAATATATATACAAATATATATACACGCTTATAAATATATATGCACGCTAACATGCCGATGTAAGGCAGGCACAATGTTAACCATGTTCACATCTTAGTTTATTGTTTGCTAACATTTGTTGTATAGCAGTAGACACGAGGTAGGGCTGAGGCTGATCAGAATGTATTGGACAAATCCAAATTTTAGTCAGATAATGGCAATGACATTTTACTTGAACAAATACATGTTGCTAAAATAAGACTCAGTTCGAATGGCCAATAAATTTTATCACACCATAGCATCTTCCTCAGCAGATTCAAAAAGTAGAGGGGTGGCCATCGTTTGTAGGCGTAATTTGAAAATGAAAGTCTTGGACACATGGACAGATAATAATGGGAGAATGACAATTGCTAAAGTAGAAATGTTTGGGAGGAAGATTGCTATTGTCTCAGCCTATGCCCCCAACAAATTTGATAAGGAATTTTATAGTGTCCTCACCCAGGAAATGTTGCAACTGACTGAATATTCATTTATTGTCGGTGCGGACATGAACGCTGTCTGGCAAGCATCTGAAAGATCTAGTGCGTTCGCTAATAAAGACCAGGAGATGGCAACAACAGCTTTGCAGGCCTGGGTGAAGAATTTAGGATTGATTGATATCTGGCGTGCTTTTAACCCTACTCTGACAGACTACCGTTTCTTCTCGGCTAGGCATAAAACCTCTTCGAGAATAGATTTTCTTTTCTTTTCACCTCAGCTATTTCAGAATATTTATAATGTCACACTTCTCCCTATGGCACTTTCAGATCATAAAGGGGTCTTTGGTAATGTGTTAATAGGTGGCCTATCTAAAAAAGCAACTAGATGGCGCTTCAATTCCTCGCTGCTGGGGAATGAGTCTTATAAAACACAGTTTAATGCTCAGTTGGAGGATTTTCTTGATATTAATTTGGGCTCAGTAGAAGATCCCCGAATTCTATGGAATGCTGTTAAGGGATTCATCAGAGCAATGCTACAATATTCTCTTCAAACATGTGCAAGGCTAGAACTGCTACATTACAAAATTTAGAAGCAGAGTTTACTAGATTGGATTTGATATTGCAAACAAATTATTCCAGTCAGATCGAAACACAGCGTGATGTTGTTAAGAAGGAAATAAATAATGTTCTTAAACAACAGTCAGAGCTTTTGATACATAGAACTAGACAAAAGTATTATTTCCATGGCTCAAGGCCCAGTCATCTGCTGGCTTCTAGAATCAGAACCAATGATTCCTTCGCAGATATTCCATCTATTAGGTTATGTACGGGTAATATTACTACGGATCCTAAGCAAATAAATGAAACTTTCAGAGCCTTCTATTCTAAACTATATCAGTCAGAGATTCAAGTTGATAGTGATGATAGGTATGCCAATTTTCTTGATCAGATAAACCTTCCAAAGCTCCAAGAAGGCGATGCTGCAAATCTGGATGCTCCAATTTCCTTGGAGGAATTGAAGGATGCAGCAGTCGCTATGCAAAGGAATAAATCTCCGGGCTTTGATGGGATACCTCCTGAGCTATATATAACTTTTTGGGACAAACTTGGCCCATTAATGTTAGATATGGTGAGAACATCAATAGATAAAGGAGGTTTTTCAAGAGATGCTAACCTTGCACTTATCTCTGTATTGCTGAAGGAAAATAGGGACCCAGTTGACTGCGCCAGCTATCGACCTCTTAGTCTGCTGAACGCTGACCTTAAGATCTATGCAAAAGTGCTTGCCAGACGCATCCAAGATCACATGCCAGAGTTAGTTCACTGTGACCAGACAGGGTTTATTAAGGGCAGGATGGCTGCTGATAATGTTAGACGCCTCCTACATGTAGTAGATTCGGCAGCGGGCAAGAACGCGCCATGTGCAGTTCTTTCCCTAGACGCTATGAAGGCCTTTGATAGGCTTGAATGGCCCTTTTTATGGGCTGTGTTAGAAAAAATGGGTTTTGGTCACAATTTTATACATATGGTCAAGGTTCTGTATTCCAAGCCTTCTGCTGTAGTTCTCACGGGGCAGTTGTTATCTGCATTGTTCCCTGTTTCCAGGTCCTCCCGGCAGGGCTGCCCCTTGAGCCCGGCGCTATTCGCGCTTTCTCTAGAACCCTTAGCACAGATGATCCGCCAATCTACTACTATGCAGCCCATTTCAGTTGGTCGTACCTCTCATCATCTGGCTTTATATGCTGATGATGTGCTTGTATTTATGGAAAACCCAGTCCACTCCCTTGACACACTGCTCAACATCTGTAGTGAGTTCGGCAATCTATCTGGATTCAAAATTAATTGGAATAAGTCTGCTTTATTACCCCTGAATGACACAGCTAAAGCACTACAGTTTCCATCCAATATTCCTGTTGTACAACAATTTAAATATCTTGGAGTTCATATTTTTCCGACACTGAACCGCATTGTTTCTCACAACTACTTAGGGATTTGGAATGCGGTTGAATCGGACCTGGACAGATGGACCAGCCTCCCTAACTCTTTTCAAGCCCGTATCTCCATTGTTAAAATGAATATCTTACCTAGAATTAATTTTGTGTGCTCTATGATTCCCCTCGAACCTCCTGCCAACTATTGGAAGAAAATACATTCCCGTGTTTTCCAATTTATTTGGAATAAAAAGCGGCCTCGCTTAAAAATGACAACCTTACAGAGAGATGGGGGAGCTGGAGGTCTGGCAGTACCTGATTTTAAATTATATTTCTATTCCTTTGTTCTTAGACCTCTTTTTGTGTGGAGTAGTGCTGAAATAGCTAACTCTTGGCGTGAACTAGAGGAAGATATCGTTCGACCGTTAACATTGCAAGGGGTACTCTTTTCTTTTTTTTTTTTTTTGAAATTTTCTTTTTATTTTAATTGAAAAGCAAATTATTACAATTCCAAAGTATAATTTGTTTACATAATCTGCAACTTTGCTGCTTTTACAATGTTATTGAAATCACAATGCAAAAAAGAAAAAGGAAAAAAGAAAAAGAACAACAGAACAGGGGAGCCCGCTAATGATGGTCATTTTTCACTTTGAAGAAATAATGGAGATAAGTGGATGAAGAGAGCTGTATCTAGTTACAGGTGAAATCAAGTAAAGTCACATCTTATTGGTTTTACATACTCAGTCCATTTGGACCAGATCTGGTAAAACTTCTCTTTGAGTATTTTCAGGGAAGATGTCAACCTTTCCATAATGTACACCTCATGTATAATGTCAATCCATTCTTCAATAGTGGGAGGTTCAGCTTTTAACCATTTTCTCGTAATGGTTTTTTTGCTTGTTGCCAATAGTATACCAAGTAGCATCTTGTCATTAACACTCCAATTTTCAAACAATATATCACCCAAATACATAGCTTCACATGTAAAAGCAATGTTTACACCAAATGTATTGTTTATGTGTTCGTGGACCAGTTTCCAATAAGGTCTAATGACCTGGCAATCCCAGAAGACATGAAAGTGATTAGCTTCACTCGTCCCACAAAGCCTCCAACAAGTATCCCCATGACCCTGATGGCGTTTCTGAATAGGTGTAACAAAAAAACTCACAATATTTTTCCAGCAGAACTCACGCCATATATTCGAACTTGTTGAGGCCCATTGTAGTTGACATATTTTTGCCCAACTCTCAACAGATATCAAAAAATTTCCTTCCCTTTCCCATTTTCTTTTAATATATTCTGTGTTGTCTTGTTTCGATTCTTGTATACCATTGTAAAGTTTGGATACTATTTTGTTACATGAGCCAGATTTAAGTAATGACAGAAACACCTGCAGGAATCCTGTGATTCCCCTGCCCAGTTTGTCCTTTATGTTTTGGCTAAAATGGTGCCTGACCTGTAGGTATCTGTAAAAGTCATCCGAACCTAATCCGTATTTTTCCCGAAGTGCTTCAAAGCTCTGGAATGTCCCCTTGTGAACAAATGAATAATAGTCAGTTATGCCTTTTGGGATCCAATTTCTAAATCTGCTATCATGTTTATTAGGCGCAAACTCTGTGTCGTAAGCACACCATCTCAGAGTTTTGGACAAGTCTCCTAATTTACAGATTTTAATAATTTCCTGCCAAGATTTCAAAAGAATGTCCGACATGGGTTCATCTGAGACCATTAGTCTGTCTTGTAGATTGCGGTCTGCAAGTAGGACCATTATTGGTATATTTTTCACCATTGTACCTTCTACCTCCTTTCAACCTGCCCTGTATGTTGGTGAACATAAGCAGACCAAAGGTCTCAACTGAGCTGCATAGTAGTACTCTCTTAGGCAGGGAAGGCCCATCCCGCCCTTCTCCTTTCTTAATTGCAGAGTTATGTATTGTATCCTGGCCTTTTTCCCTTGCCATAGATATCTTGAAATTAGCCTATCCCATTCTAGGAAGTGTTTAAGTGGTATTTGAACCGGCAGACATTGGAACAGGTAAAGCATTCTCGGAAGTATATTCATTCTAATTGACTCAATCCTTGAGTATAAACTCAAAAAGGGGACAGCATTCCATCTCTGTATATCTGACCTTATCTCTGAGATTAGAGGTCCATAGTTGATGTCAAACATTCTTGAAAAGTCCCTCGGCAGTAAGACTCCCAAATATTTAATGTGCTCTGATTCCCAATTCCATTTGTATATATTCCTAATCTCATTTGGTGGGTTATAGTTAAATGCTAAGACCTGAGTTTTATTGACGTTAATTTTGTACCCCGAAAGTGAACCATATTCCTCTAGCATTTTCATCATCTTCGGGAGTGTCTGTGTAGGTTGTGTTAAACTTATCAGTAGATCATCTGCAAATAGGGCCACTTTTTGCTCCCCAGATATCATTGTTACCCCTTTTATATCAGGTCTCTGTCTAATCCACCGACTCAGTGGTTCTATAAACAAGGCGAACAGGAGCGGCGATGCGCAACATCCCTGTCTTGTTCCTCTTTCCAAAGTAAATGAGTTACTTAAATCTCCATTAATTTTAATTTTGGCTGTGGGTTTATCATACAGAGCAGCAAATGTGTCAATTAGGGTTTTATGAAACCCAAATTTTGACAACACTTTGTATAAGAATGACCATCTCACTGAGTCAAAAGCTTTTTCTGCATCTAAACTTATCAAGAGAGTTTCCAATTTTTGTTGTGTAGCTTGTTTCATAATGTGCAGAGTTTTCCTAATATTATCTTGAGTCTGCCTTTGTCTAATAAAGCCTGTCTGGTCTTCATGTATAAGTTCTGGTAAAATTGATTCTAATCTTTTTGACAGTATGGACGTGAACAGTTTATAATCAATATTTAAGACACTTAAAGGACGATAATTCCCACATTCCAATCTATCTTTCCCCTCCTTAGGTATAACAGAAATTATTGCCTCTCTCCATGAGGAGGGGATAGTTCTCCTTTCTAGCACCCAGTTTAATGCTTTTAGTAGTGTTGGGATTAATTGGTCTTGCATTGTTTTGTACCACTCTGAGGTGAAACCGTCTGATCCCGGGGACTTTCCCCCTTTTAGCCTCCCAATTGCTGACTGTAGTTCTTCTTTTGTTATTTTGGAGGTCAGTTTTTCATTTTGTTCGTTTGTGACTTTCGGTAATTGTAACAAGGAGAGAAAAGCATCAATCTGATGGTCATCTTTCAATTGTGGTTGGGAATACAGTGCTTTGTAATAGTTTTCAAAGCATTGTTGAATTTTCTCCAGGTTGGTTTCTATTGCATTTGTTACAGGGTTTCTTATTTTGTATATTGTTCTTTCCGCTAGTTGTTTCCTTAGCTTATAAGACAGAAGCTTTAGTGATTTACCCCCAGTCTCGTAGTACTGTTGCTTTGTAAAGAGAAGCTTTTTTTGTATATCTTGTGTATTTATTTCATCTATTTCTTTTTTCAACTTCAATATTTCAGTTTTAGTGACATCCTTCAAAAGTCCTGAATGTTCCTTTTGAAGCTTCTTCAATTTATCCTCTAGATACTTAAGTTTTTGTTGTCGAATTCTCTTTTCACGGGAGGAAATTGATATTATTTTGCCTCTAATCACGGCCTTTAGTGCGTCCCAAACTACAGACGGCGTCACCTCTTCATTGTCATTATGTTCCAAGTACCAATTAATTTCAGTTCTCAATTTTTCTTTAATTGTTGGATTGTTTAAGATGTTTGTATTGAGTCTCCAAAGAGTAGATCTAGTCTTACTGTTAAGACTTAATGAGAGGTAGACAGGGTTATGGTCAGAGAGAGTGCTAGGGCCAATTTTACTATTATGTACTCTGTGAAGATCACTTTTAAACATAAAAAAATAGTCTATCCGAGAATAGACATTGTGGGCAGATGAGTAGTGTGTATAGTCTCGACAGGTTGGATTTATGTCCCTCCACACATCTACAATTCCTAATTCTTTCATTAGATTGACCATTCTTTTATTAATATTTCTTCCATCTGATTTTCCATTTGAAGAATCCATTCGTGGATTTAAACGAATATTAAAGTCACCACCACATATTAAGGTCCCTTTACTTTTTGTAGACATTAATTCAAATATGTGCTTATAAAAGGACCAATCACTACCTGGAGGAGCATACACGTTAAAGAGACTCATCATTGAGCCCTCTACTTTAGCTGTAATTAGGACATATCTGCCATCCTTATCTTTATATTCAGATATATGTTCATAGTTTACTGCATTGGATATCAAGATCACCACTCCCCTCCGCCTCCCCGATCCATAAGAAGAAAAATAAACATGCTTGAATCCCATTTTGTTCAATTTAGCGTGTTCAGAGTCATTTAGATGAGACTCCTGCAGGAATGCCACCTGGATCCCATCTTTCTTTAATTTTGACAAAAGTTTCCACCTCTTAATTGGATTGAGTATGCCATTTATATTGAGTGAAACCATTTTTAGTGATCTTTCTTGCATCTAAATGATTCTCCCTTCAGTGATCCTCATAAACCTGGCAAGCTCCCCCCTCCCTGCACAAAACAACAGAGAGTGAACAAGTATATGGTACATAAACATACCACTAACATCAAAACTCAACATCATCAAACTGTGTGACTCCCAATGTGGGGGTCAATAAACTTGACCCTATGGAGCCTTGCTAAAGAGGCTCTAAGGGGAAAGCCCTTCACCTGAGTCCAGTAGAAAGTTCTTCCAGGTCATCTGTTGTATCTGCTCCATTAGCGTCTCTGGAGGTCTGATGATCTTTACGGTGTAGCCTCTCCTCGACAGGTCTGCAGTTGCCTCCTCTACTGTGTCTCTTCTTTAATAGCTCCTAATTGTTCTTTGTTATCTTGGCGGAACCCACGCAGCTCTCGGAGAATCGTCTCCAATTCGGCCATTTCTGCACGGGGGTTTACGTAGTCTGTGTTGTCGATGTTAGTTAGCTTTAGCCGCTAACTGTTGCTTTGCTGCGCCGCTATCCTGTTCACCTCCGTTATACACTGTTTTTTTTTATTTATTTATTATTATTTGGTGTCCTGGTAGATTCCTTGTCCCCCTTCTTTACTCATCAATCTATTTCTTCAATTTATATGGGGGTATTTCTCAAACTATTTTAGTTCTATCGGGGAGCCTCCTCACCGTGCAGCCATCCCAACGATGTTCCGACCGGAAGTCCCGGGTACTCTTTTCTAATATGTCCAACTCACAATGTAAACTCCGTTTTGGCCCGATAGTCTCTTTTCTTATTCAGGCCTGACGCAGAGCTGAATCACTATCTGGAATTTCTTGTAAGTGGCACACGCTCTCGCCAATATTCCATAACAAGAACCTTGTGATTGGAGGCAGACCCATTACAGCATCTCCTTGGAGTAACAGTAACATCCGATACCTAGGTGACATTTTTAATAGCTCAGGTTTACGCTCCTTTCAGGATGTGAGAGATGCTTTTGCCTTGTCACACTCCTCACGCTTTTTTTTTATTTACAACTAAGACATGCACTTAAGGCACACAGTATTCCCCTACAGCAAGCCTTGTTGATCCACCCTCTTTATAACCTGATTGCCACACAAAGAAATAACAGCGGCTTAGTTTCCAAACTGTACTCTTTTCTCCAGAGATCTTCTTACTCTGATTTACCACTGGACAGGTTATGGAGGAATGATTATCCTGCTTTAAATCCTGATTTTGATTGGGGACAGGTCTGGAAAAATATCAGGGAGGCTTCCCGCAACCCAAATCACCAGCAGATTCACTTTAATTATGCCCATAGAACCTATCTCACCCCACGTAGATTACACGCTATGAAAGTGATAAATGATCCATCTTGCAGTTTTTGCAATTTGAATTCTCCAGGTACTTTTATTCACATGATGTGGGAGTGTCCCCCAGTTGAGCAGTTTTGGACTTCAGTGGCCTCCCAACTATCAACTTTAGCATCTGTAACCATTCCAGTGACTGTTCCAGTTCTGCTGCTGAATGATTTCTCTGGGCTGGGTCTGTCAGGGGCTACAAGACGGTTAACACTTGCTGGTATCACAGCTGCTAAAAAGATGGTCGCGTTGCGATGGAAGCCTCCCCACTCTCTTGCCTTCAAACACTGGATTCTCTCTTTTTTAGATGTTATATTTATGGAAATGTCGACTGGTAGAATTAATGGTGCAAAAGAATCCACTCTTAACAGTTGGCGAGTGGCGGCCAACTCACTAAAGGACTTATTAAAATGATTATTTCTTGATCCTGTCCAAACTATTTTTATTCCCTGGGCATATGATTGCGCAGTTTAAGCTTAAGTATTACTGTTTTATTCACTTAGGTATATTAGATATTGCTTATATATATCTTTTTAGCTGTGAGTAAAGTCTGTGATGACCACTCAGGATCCTGACTTTGTCTCCCAGTTCACAGAGGAGAAGCTGGGCCAGGCTGAGAAGACAGAGCTGGATCCTCACTTAGAGAACCTGATCACTCGTGCTGATGGCACAAAGAACTGGACTGAAAAGATCTTAAGACAAACAGAGGTGCTTCTGCAGCCCAACCCAAGTAAGAGGGAATTATATTCAATTGATTGTAAAAGAAACAAAATCCATTTTTCATTTCCTATAGTGATTTATATGGTAATGGAAGGCAAAAGATATTTGTTAATCCTGGGAATTCGTAGAATTATTTGAAGCATATGTTTTAAACAAGCAGGAACCAAAAACCTTGGTCATTTTGAAATTTGCGGTGGAAACATCTGTATAAGTTGTTTTAAAGGCTGCCTTCTTTGTAACAGCTTCAGTGAATGTGTGATGTTTGTGAATTTTGTTACTGTGTAATTTCTAGTACAACACTTACAGATTACCATATAAATCTGTAAATGACTAAAAATGGATAGAATAGTAGATGGATTTTGAGAGCAATATCTAACAGTTGATCTGTGTATTTTTTAACCCCCCCATGCTCCAGTTGACCACACTGGTAAGTCATTTCCCAGAGTACTGTGGAAAAGTCTGTGTGAACTTACGGTGCGAGTCGCCTCAACATTAATGAGTACAGATGATTTACAGAGTATCATATACAGCCCTCGCAGCATGGCTCTATTTTTACATTTAAAGTTTTAACAAGATAGATGGTTGTTTTGTATCACAGACCTAAACTGAAACAAGAGTGTGTACACACTCAAAGGAGAGACAGTCTGCTGCACAATGACTGGACTATGTGTGTGAAACAAACCAGTGTTGAATTACTAATGACCTTCTATGTAGGCAGACACCTGTAAGCACCTGTTTGATTGGAAAAAGCCAATGCTGCTTTAATAGGTCAACTCTCCTATAAACACTGGCCCTCTGATGCCATAATAATAATTAGAATAGAGAGAGTAGAGCAGAGTAGAGTCTTCAATAATTGTTAGCAGCACAAACTTTAAAAGCAGGCTACTTATAAATACAAGGTGAAAACATTAAGGGGGACTAACCTGTAGAGTACAGGTAATACCAAGAACAAATGTATAGCAGTCAACATGTGAGTGAGATTTCATTTGAAGGCAACATGAGATAGCTTACAGACTTACACGGGAAGTATATTGTCGCTGCCTGCACAGTGATGAGTGTGGCAAAGGGAAATGTCCTCAAAAACTATAAGCACATGTGGACCAATACAGCAAACACTGGAAGCAAACTCTCACTAGATCATTAATGTCATAAGGCTTCATCAGAGCAGAGCTGGTTGGTTACTCTTCTGTATCTTATTAGATGTTCAGAGAAAAGTTCTTAAAGCTGTCATTTTAAAAAATTACAAAAGTAAAACAATGTCTTTATCACATGTTATACAGGTGCTCGAATAGAGGAGTTCATCTATGACAAGCTGGATAAGAAGCTTCCCTCCAAGGCGACCAATGCAGAGCTGCTGGGCCAGTATATGCTTGAAGCTGCCAATGAATTTGGTCCAGGGACGCCATACGGTCAGTGGGCCTGTTACTGAAACTGATATTGCTGCAGCTGATGAGACTTTGAGCTTGTTGTCTCTGTACTCTGGACGGCAGGGGGTGTTTTCCTGAGGATGCTTCCTTTCTATTAGCAATGCAAATTAAATAGTTGCTAGATCAAAATTAGACTCAAAGTGACTATGAACAGGAGGGTGAACCCCTCATGAGTCTTTGCCCGAAAGTGGTGATGTGTGTCTAAACCACATAGCATCAAGTTCAGTGTTCTGGGACCAAATGCTGTTATAGTAAGAAACATTTTGGCTTTCAAAACCAATTTTTGAAACTGCTGGAAATATCTGGGACCTCCTTAGTTGCCATATATATATGGTTTCAATTACAGTCCTCCATTCATTAACTTGTGCCAATTTCCCAGAGGGAACCTCCCAAAGGAATTAATAAAGTACTCTGTCTGTCTGTCTGTCTGTCTATCTGTCTGTCTGTCTGCCTGTCTGTCTGTCTTGTCCTCAGTCAGATTTCAGTTATATACCAACAGCTTTGTCCTCAGCTCAAGGTTTCAGAATAGCATCAATGTGCTATTTTTTCAGAGCATGTTGTCTCAGCTCCTAAAGCAGGCTTTCATAGTGTGTAATACAAGTGCATGTATTTTGGCAATTATAGGCAGTACCCTGATCACAGTTGGAGAGTACCAGAAGAGACTGGGAGGAGCTGAGCGCGAGTTCCTCCATACCTCAGCTGCCACTTTCCTCACTCCTCTACGCAACTTCTTGGAAGGAGACTGGAGGACTATATCAGTGAGTCTGACTGACTGATGACTTGACTTACTCACTCACTACTATAAGCCCTTGTTGCTTCAAGACATTGTATTCGTATTAAGGCCACACAAGCTAGGAGAAGTATGTTGCCATTATGACGCATTGACACTTGTGTGCGAAATCTGGTTTTGTGCTTTTTTTTAAAGAAATATCTTATACAGAGCTGGTTAGCTCATTGTGTTGATCCCTGATTTCTGATTGGATCCCCCCTGTCCTCTGCAGAAAGAGAGGCGACTGCTGGAGAATCGACGGCTGGATCTCGACATCTGCAAAGCACGCCTGAAAAAAGCCAAGCAGGCAGAAGCCAAAGCAGCAGTGAGATGATATTTTATGTTGTCACTTTGTCACTTTTGTTGCTGCTGTTTTTCTTCTTCTTCCATCTTCCTCCTCCTGTCGGCTCTGAAGGTATTTGTATCACTGTAGCCATAGGACCAACAGGTACTAAGCTGTGCAGAAATTATGAAAATGTCTTCTATTTCTCAGTCAGGTAGTGGCACTATAACACCCACTTTTACAGTTTCATCACAAACCTTATAGTATTGGGAGCACAACACGGACATATTATCACATTACAAAGTTGTTGCTGCAAACATGTTAGCAAACAGTTCTCTATACACCCAGCAGACAGAGCCACATCAGCATTCATTTGAAGTGGTGTTTGAGTTGACCTGATGAATGTCCAATATTCACTTTCTTTGACCTCTGTTTTGGTCTCTCCAACCTCCTTTAGGAAACATCTCTAACCGCTGTTCCCCAGCTAGTCTCTACGTGTGTGAGTGATGCTGAGCTGGTAGTGTACAGTGGCTTTATCAGAGAGTACTGAAAACAGCCACTGCTGCTCCTGGAAATGAGGCTAAAGAAAGTTGTGGGCTGTCAACCAAAGCAATGAGCTGAAACATGCTAAAAGACTCCTTAGAGCTGAGGGGAGCTGCAGAGATAGTGATATTTCTGTTCACTATGAGTGACCCCTGTCACATTACATGAGGCCATTTAATCCGTTGTTACCACGAAATGATTGTACACTGCAGTTTGAACAGCAGTCATATAAACATGATTCACTGTTCCTAAGATTCTCTGGTGAATATGTTGCAGAAGGAGACTGAGGCTTTTGATCTAGTCATCTCTGGATTTAGTGTGTCATCTCTGTGTACCCAATATTGAACACCCATGTATCATTATTTGTGTTATTAATATTGAAAAAACTAACTGTGATGTACAAAGGTGTTGGTCATAATAACTGCAATTACATAGAATTCTATCCCAACTCTGCAGCTCTAAGGAGCTTTTTAACCTATTTTAGCTCATAGTTTTGATTTTATGGCAGATTCGTAAACCCAACAGTGAATAATCCACTGCCCAGCAAAGGGCGGACATGCAAATGCATTGACTCTCTGGCAAAGTACCTACAACTTCTTGCAGTCAGATACCTTCCTCAACAGTTGGTTGAGACTGAAACAGAGGTAAAATTGATTATGAATTAAATTAGACTAAACTAGACAGCTGTAATCAGAGCTGTAAAAGTGACAAAAATGATTGCAGTGAGAGACATTTGGCCTTCTCAGCTTATATGTTTTATGTTAAATAATCAGCACAGTTGTTTTGTTGCAACTGGTGTCAGCTGTTCTCTACCACATCTGTACGTAATTAAACTGCGACCCTGCAAAGGAGTAAGCGGTAGATAATGGATGGATGGATGGATAGTTGAAAGAAGGCAAGTACAGCAATATCACATGTTGGGTGGAAAAGCAAGAAGCACACTAGCTTCTACCAGCTAACATATACATTTTCAGGTCAGGTCATGAGGTCTTGTTTTTTTTTTTGTTTTTTTTTGGCTGTCATTTTGCTTTTCTTGTATCAAGTTGGTTGCTTTATTCTGATGGCATGGCGACAGTGACAAAACCACCCCTTCAAATCCTCTAAAACTTTTCAGCTGCTCTGCTGGCTTTCATGTCATCAATGATTCTGCCTGCAGTGCCTGTTGCATGTATCTCATCCTCAATAAGACAAGCTTCTTAATGCCTTGCACTGACTACGAGGCGCTTTGTCACACCTTGATGCCAGAGCAGCAAGCTCACAGGAAGATGGCGGAATAGTGGTATCATGAAGCTGGTTATCCTTATGACATGAGATGAGACAGTGATTATCTGTGGCAAAGTAAATAATATGGCAAAGAATAAAATAAGAAGCTGTGGAAAGATTAGGAATAATTTCCAAATATGAAAGTAAGGCAGACGTTATAGGACTTTTTAAATATGATCATCATTGTTTGAGATGTTCAATAGTCTAGAATCAGTGTGGATTGTCCATAAAAGAGCCAAAAAACGCGGCTTCAAATCTTAAGTGTTTCTAACACTAAACGAACATCTTTATAGTATTTACTGAAGTGTCCTAACACTCAAAAACTGCTTCATCAAGACGTACATAGGTGTGGTTTGATCAGAAGTTATTGACTGTCATCAAACAACCCAGCATTGTCATCACCTTGTTCCAGCTGAGTCAAACCGCTTCAGACCAGAGTCAGAGAAACTCAAAGAAATGAACAAATACTGAAACCTGTCATGCGAAATAACCAGTAGAGAAAGTGGTTTCAGACCATACATCACTTACACACCAAAGCTCTCTGTAGATATGATCTTATTAAATCTAAAATGATTGATAACACTTTATAATGCTAACAAAGAGGCATTATGTTATCGTGAGCTGCAGTGATAGAATAAGAGTGTAAAATCACTGAGACTGTCAGGAATGAAAGGAACTTCCTACACTCTACATGCTTTTCTGTTTTTTGTTTGTTAATCTATTGGTGTTGTTTACTTTAAATCCATAGTGGAGATATGGTTGTGTAAAAAAGGTTCATAATATCTGACATAATCATCATGTAAAACAAAGTGATGCTGATCTACTGATCTATAAAAGTGTATCTGGGATGATGACTCAATATTTCCATTAAGCTGAATGATCAGATGTTGGTTAGTTGCTCTAAACTGAACGAAAGTAGTAGTTACAAAGTATCTGTCTAACATCTGTTACCGTGATGACCTACCCTTTGCTAAAGTAGGCCTGGTTCATGACACCAGAACCAGAGTTAAGCACAAAGATGGCTGGAAAACACAACATCCTCACTTTGTGATTCAGGCCTCTACACAGCAGGGGGCAGCGTTCTCACAGCAGGATGGTGATGGCTGGAATTCCAGTGCAGAGATTCAAACTGATCAAATGAATCTTTGAGCAGTGCTGATCATATAAACCTAAAAATATTTTAATAGAAAGTCAGAGTCGTGGACATAATTTCCCCCCTCCAGGCTCCCATGTACACCAGTCAGCAGCAAACCACTCAGGTGCTAATTGTTTATGGTAGTATAGATATTTGTAGTTAATAAGTAGACGAAGTAGATCCATCAACATAAGAATGAAATTTGACTCCAACTTTGTATTGCTTTAAAAGATTATATATTAAAAAAATTATTCATGGTGATGGGGTACTGCCTGGATGCCACGTCTCTCACAGAGTGTTAACACCTCTGAGCTCTGAGTCACAGAGGTCAATCAAACTACTATATTAATTTGAATTACACTTCCAACTTGAAATTAATCTTAACTACTTTGATATCACACAGAACCACCTGCAACTCCATCCTGCTTTGAACTTGTTCTGAATTATCTGCACTGGTGCTGCTTCTGATTTGTTTTCTTCGTGCTGGTCTGCTTCTGGCTCACTTTTCTTGTTTGTGCTCAATGATTTTGACTGCATGACTGTGTCAACATGTGTTTCCTCCTCCCCGCTCTTGTTTGTAGGCTGCACCTGATTTTCAGGAGACGAGGCCTCGAAATTATGTTCTTTCTGCCAGTGCGTCAGCGGTAAGAGTCCAAAGTTAAACAAATGGCACACATGCAGGGTACATGCAGGGCCAATATCACTAAGCAGGAGCTGGAATCACAAGAATGTTGTCATACAGCGCTGGAACGCTTAGTGGACTGGCTTTAATGGGCCCCAGCATGGCCTTAGTCTCAGTCTTAGCATGGACATTAAGAGACAAACAAAATGTTAAATACTGCTTAAATAAGCTATTAAACAACACTGTAAGATGCACATATTATATATATTGAATGATTCTATTGTTTGAAAGCAAATGATGTGAAGGACTGCATTGTTGATATTTGAACAACTTAGATGTGTCAGACTGGGATAACAGCACTGTTGCATGATGTTTGCAACATAAATATGACACTTATGACATGAGCATGTTTGCATGTTTAATTTTTTGTTATTGTTCTTTGACTCCCCTAAATGCTCATCCTCTTTATTTTATTTGACAAACAAATAATGAAAAATACTATATGTTTTGAATGAACCACATTTCCAGCAATATACAATAGCTCCACACTGGTATGAATTGATATTATGACATGTCTCTGAAAAGGCTAAACAAATGAGTTTGATCATGATCATAATATATTAGATATAATGTACTATAATGTACTGTATTAGATATAATGAGTTATCGCGGCCCAATTGTGCCAAACTGTCCACAAAAATCTAACAAAAACTAGACGTTTAACATTAATAACAACATTCAGAGAAGCAGCACAACACAAGGCACAACATGGCTGTTGCTAGCTGTGTGTTTGGATTTGCAGAACTGTAACTTGCTCCGATTTTAAACACAGCTGTGCATTAAATCGGACATGATCACTGTGTCAGAAGTGGCTCAGTAGGACCGATGGTAAACAGTAGCTAAAGAGCAGCTAAACCAGATGTATCATGAAGCTACCTTATCAGCCTGCCCATACATGTGATTCAGAGGAACGCTGCAAAATAATGCTGTTCCATTTCAGCTGAGGAAGAAATTTAGACAACATACAAAACACAATGTACAGTGTTTATTTACATTTATACTGTTAATACAACTATAAGCATATTGTAGAACATTTTGTCCCAGCACTGTCCTTACAATCTACTACAGTATCAATAACCCGTTAAATATGTCAGCCTACATTTCAAACACAGAAGAAATTGGTCATACAATACATCTATGATTTTATTTTCTGTTCTGTCTCAGTAGCAATACAACAATTTAAAAGGTCCAAAACCTGCCTGAGTGTTAACCTGCTAATGTAGCTGAAGATTCTCATCAAGTGAGCAAGAACTGATTATGTGGAAAAATAGCCAATATGAGTGTTTTTTGGATTTGGATTATTATTTATTATTTTGATTATTGCATTATTATTATGTGGTGTATAACCTCCCACCTTGGAGGCTAAGGCTCCCCGTGACTTGGTTTAAATTCTAAGTATTTAAAGGTGTTCAATTGTTCTTCAAAAATCTTCAAATTGAGATGTTGCAAAATAATCAGCAGGATTTAGGGACTGAACAGCAAAGACTTTTATGCCGGTACAAAAGGAGAGAGTACAATATGCGCACAAGTTACAAATGTACAACTCAAGAAAAATGGCCACGCCTTAGGCCCACCTTTGGGGCATCTTCATAGGTCAAGACATTTGTCATCCTTAGGTCATCTTCAAGCTCATTGGCTCAATTTTGGACAGAAGATAACTGATCAGCATCCTGTAAGGTCACCCTTCAATCACACAATTAGTCTAACTCTAATGTTTTTGGTTCATCATATTTTTTAAGCCATAATCATACTTAGTCACATCATCTTTCATATTGATTGTTAGACATCATATCATATGCATTCTTCACATTGGATAAATATGAGTAATATAAGTATGTGTAAATATGTTTCAATCATCAGTGTGGTCACATTTCTAATGATTGATTCTATAAAATACACTACAATTACTAATAAATAAATAAAATATTAACACTGTTGTGTGTTAAGGTGGAACTGGTAGGTCATTTAATCTAATACGTTGTATCATATTTTATTTTATCACATTGTAAAATCCTTATCTGCAAAGTATCCAGTAACTAACTATAGCTGTAAAAGCTTCGATGAAAGGACTAGATGTAACAATCCCTATGACTATAAAACTGTATAAACTCTATAAACTAATAACTGTACCAATTACTTCAGTTTGTCAGTAATTATTAGTAACCCTTAAAAATTCATGTAAGCAGATGTAGCAGCTTTTAATTTCACAGTTATAGTTTAGTATTGCTTTCATAGATGGTGGAAGTTCCACCTATTACTTAAATGTATGACCTCAAACCCACAGACTGTATAGCTCATACCTCTGTTAAACCATGTCAGCAGCAGCTTTAGCTTAGACCTCAGAGGGGGATTTCTACAGGATACAGCAGCCATAGGTGCAGTTTAAGGAGCACAGAGCAGAGGGCTTTAAGAGATCATGTGCTTAAATTTTAAATCGCAGCTAAGCCACAGTAAGGACTAACAACTGGCTCAACACATTTTAAAATGTAGATTAGGAATATCAGAATTAGGAATTAGAACTGCAGTGAAATATGGTTCTGCTTTCTGTGTTGCTGTGATTTTGCAGTGAATCTGATTTTTTAAACAATCACATTAGCCCTCTTGTCAAAGAGCTTTGTAGCATTAAAACGGTTGAAGTTGTTGAATTTCACTAAGTATTTCTTTGTGTTGGCCCTGTAACTGAATGGGCTCTAGAGTGGCTGGGAGAGCTGGGATGTGGCTGAGGATCCCAGTGTGTCAGAGCAGAGAAAGGTTAGACACATAAACATCTGTCCGCAAGAGTGAAATAGGATTACAACCTTTTAATTCTGGCCTTTTTATTTAGAGTGGTAGAAATGTGACAACTGTTTTAGTCAGTCTCCTGTGATTTAATGTGTTTTGTGGTGAAACCTTTTTTAGACCCCTTATCCTATTGGTTAAGGCCTCATGGTTTTCTTGATAATTGGAGAAAACTTTTTTTATTAATACATTATTATTAATAATTTGTATTAATGTTGCCAGAAAATGACAAATAAATAGTATGTTTTTAAATGATGCCTACAAGGAAATGAGTGCTGAGGTCAGATAGTGTCATTAGCTATTCTTAACTCTTTATTATCCAGGATATTTGACTAAACAGATTTGTTTACATAAAGTTCATTAGTCATTTTCTAACTTTTAAATAGGCCCATCCTTGAAAGTTATAATAAAGTTTATTATATTTTGCAATTGCAGTCAAAGCAATACTAGTACTAATACTTGTAAAGTACGTTAAGTCTATGCAATGGAACTGATGCTTACTTATACAAAAACATGTTAAACCCATGGGGTCACAATAGACCAGCTGTTCATCGAGCCTCAACATCTGTAGAATTCAGAGTAAAGGTCAAGTGCAGCTCAGGCTGCCGGCCAAAAACAACAGCTATGAGACACAAACATGTCACTGACGTATTTTGGCTACACTCATGGTCAAATCCGGGTCTATCTTTATTTGGCATTTGGCTCTAATCAATTCAATATGACAAAGACAGAGTACAGACACAATTAAAGCTGTGAGACAGCCAGAGCAGCAGATAGTAATTATACAGTTAAGTTGAATGTAATTGTAGTAACAAATACCCAAGCACAAACAAACCCCAAAGAAATGTGTAGTTGTGTGGCACAGCAGTTCGGAATGGATCACAGATATCCAACTGAGTTGTAATGCCTGAGTTTCTCACTCAGTTTTTTGTTTTATTCCAAATGTTCATTATTGGATTGGCCTAGCTGCAGTGATGTAGAGGTGAACCCCTGGGTGTGTCAGTGCAACGTGACATCACCATCAGGTGTGTTTACAGGTACAACAGACTAAACAGTGCTTTTCAGCTTTGTAATGGCTTAATCTTGAGTTCTTCCGTATAAGAAGGTATGAAAGTGAACTACATGTTTATAAACCACTTGGTCCATTTGGACATTCTTACTAAACTAATACATTTATTGACCTGTTTTATTGTCAGTCTTATTTAGCCGTGTGTATGATCAAATTTAGAGACAACAGTATAAAGACCTTCTCTCCCAGTGTGGCTGATGTTGTGTGCTGATTTTTAACAGCTTTATTAAATAAAATCCAATAGGAAACTATACAAAATATTACAGGAAACCAAATCAAGCAAGAACTGGTATGCAGGTGAAATTTTAATAGAGATTTGTGCAGCTGTCAAACATATCTTGCTTTACTCATTGTAATGCCAGTATGTTGTGGGTCATTGTGCTGTATCCTATACAATGTAAATTGACATAGTCTGATGCTGATGATACCTGCACCTCAGTAGAGAAATGTCTGAGGGTGAAATACGAGGTGCATAATATTAAACTTATATTGATATATGATAAACCATTTAGCTATGAAATATTGATCCCAATGGGGCCACCATTGCATGTTATTAATCACCAGATACAACTCTGAGCTCAATGTAATAGTACACTATGTCAAATGAATATTTAAAAAAATAATAATAATAATAATTATAGTGTTCTAAAAGATTAGTGATTAATTTAAGTTAAATGCTAAAAAGAGTTTTATTAATGACATTTTAGATAAATAAATATAATCAAATAATAGTGTTTGACTGTTTGCTCCAGGTTGGTGCCTGAAAACTGCCCTGGGATCAGGGGTCAAGGTTCAAGTTGACCTACCACTAAGCTGATTAGTTTGGGTGTAGAAATTGACATAATAACAGAAACACACTTTAACCTAATTTTTGTGCGTGAGTGTAAGCATTTTCCTGAATGTAGATTCAACATCTGGCTAGTTCCACTCATAGTTTCATAGTGGCTAAACTGAAACTGAAACGTAACTCATAATTGATTATATTGTCAACATAATTTGATGTTTGAGTATGGTTTGTGACTGCTTTTTTCTGTTCTTCAGCTGCTGAGTGAAGAAGTGGACAAAGTAAGTACCTTCACTACTCGACAGTGTGTGTGTGTGGCTTTTTATGTTTTTGTCTATGCTTCATGAGAAGACATGTGTTTGAAGAGCCTGTTTAACACTTCATTCTTGTTCTTTTATTTTCACCTACAGGCAGAACATGAGCTTCGTGTCGCTCAGACAGAGTTTGACCGACAAGCCGAGGTCACCAGACTGCTGTTGGAAGGCATCAGCAGCACACATGTGAGTGCTGTGTTTATGTCTCCTCTGAGCCAGCAGTGCTGGAAATCTGTTAGTCAGAGTCGCCGGAGTATCCTGTCAGGAGTAATGATGTAAAAGAAATGGAAAACATGAGTCATTGTAATGTGCTTTTACATTTGACAAAGAATAGTGCAATTATTGTGAACTGGTAAACAAGTAATGCTGCCCAATGGATGAACCCATGAGTTTTTCTCCAGCTGTTGAAACACTTCATCACAATGAGGACTTTGCTGTGAGAAATAATGCCCACCAACAGCCATACATGAACACAACATTTAGGTTAACCCTTTATAGGGCACTCATTGAAATACTTTGAGTGAGAGTGTTATTGGAGGACATAACAAAACTTTATCTCTGCTGTAACATTTTTCACAATTTTTCACTTTTATAAATTGTGTGGAAATTATCAAAAAATAGTCACTTGGCCGATAAAGGGTTAACTCAGCAACAGGCTTAGCACACAAGGATAAATTTGGGGTGGTAGAGAGAGCTGTGGCCACATGTTGCCCTGACATGAGTGTATCCAAGTAAAGGCTCAGCACCACCAGTATTTAAAACTGAAAGAGGTTCTGAGAGTTATGTAGGGGACCAGCACCGTCAACGTTCCTGGCTTGCAAGAGTGTGAGCTGTTAGCTCACCAGCTACACAAGTTCATGAACTGACCCTGTTTGTCATTATGTCATCAAATTATCTATTACCACATATTTCGCAAAAACACACAGGAATGAATTTTAACAGGGTTTTAGCCAACTAGAAGAACTACGTGCTACAATATATAAAGCCTACATTCAAGTTCCAATTCCAATCCCAGTATAGTTAAAAACAGAAGAGCCAAAATTCCTGACACTGTAAAGAAGGCTCAGAAAGTACTAACATTTCAAGACAGCAAGTGGAGAATCCAGGAAGTAAGAATAGTCTGGCATATAACCCCTTGAATTAACATTTTTACAATTTGGCTTTTATATAAAAATATTAAAAAATATTAAAAATGTATATAACATGTTAATAAATGAGCTTTAGAGGTGCTGCTAAAGAGATTTTATTGCCTTTAGAAACTGCCAGACTACCTGTTTCCCCATCTGTTTTGAGCCTTTATGCTAAAATAAGCTGACTGTAGCCTTATATTTCATGGACAAATGTGACAGAGGTATCAATCTTCATGCAATGTTTTGTACACTTGCTATCAACCACCAATGAACGTACTGATGGAACAGCAACACATGAAAATTGACAAGTGTGTAAGAGTAAAGGACTGGAACATTTGAGGAAATTTTTTTTATTATAAGACTATGTCAGTCTTTTTCCTTTCTTCCCTCAGCTCAACCACCTGCGTTGTTTGCATGATTTTGCGGAAGCTCAGGCCACTTACTACGCGCAGTGTCATCACTATATGCAGGACCTTCAGAGGGAGCTCAACAGGTGAGGATCCACTGCTGTTGGTAGCTGCTGTAACATTTGTATGACAGAGGTAGATTGCATAAGAATATCACTTCTGCATCTCAGTCACTCAGATGAAAGGGTAATGGAACTTGGTGGATCCTAAAAATTTCAAAATGACAATGTTTGTTTAAAATGACTCTGTAAAGGTTACATTTGTCATGATTATAGTGTTTAGCTTATGGGAAGAACTCACATTATATAATAAACTGCGAGTGACACTGAACCAAACCCTGTAAGTGTTGGCTTTGGCACACACTTCCTCTGTCCAAGTCCAAGATGATTACAAGACTTGTCTTAATCTTAACTGCTGCACCTTGTGAGTTAAAGTGGTTTGAGAATGGACACAAGTGTTTGATCACATGGGTTGAAAACGTTTCCAGTTGCTCAAGGAGCCTAATCTATTGACAGAGTGACAGGAGCTGTGTATGGCCTTCTGAGCTAATGTTGGAAGTATTTCCCAGATCAACAGTAATCAACTGAAACGAAAACATTTAAGTTTACATTATGTTGGATTCTTGTTCACATCACCAAGGTGGTATTAAATTTAGTATTGACATTTTTGTCAGTAAGCTGCAATGCACAGTTGTATACAGCTGTGTTGTATAAGCGCAAACGTGAATTCTGTGACTCAGGACTTATCATTTGATGAGTATCATATGATTATTTCTGATTTTAAATTTATTTATTACATTACATTTTATTTTATTAATATAAATCTGAGACTAAATCTAATCATTCAAATTTTACATGAGTGTCACGACAAATGTTACAAATTCAAGAAAGTAAATAGATAATAACCCGTAGGCTTTATCCTACTGCTGCAGGTCCTTAATGATATAAAATGTTTGTATTGTGTCTTTTTTGTGAAATGTGTAGAAATCAAATCTGATGGAAATGTGCAGCCATTCCAACATGGCCTCTTGGGTTTGATATGTGGTATGAACATAACTTCAGTGCAGCGTTGGAGCAAGCAGATACAGAATATACTTTATTTGGTGGTTGTTGAGAAATAAGGTTCAAGCCTTTTGAAGTTACTCCAAACAGCTGCAGGTGCTATCTGAGGCCAGGATGTGCACAGGAAGAAAAGTACAAATCACCATGAACTCGAGAGCACTCGAGAGGCATTATTGACTCATCACCAGTCACTTCAGCTAGTCCACCCAAAGAGGACTTCCAAAGGACTTATTTATTACCTAAACAAAGTAGGTTTGAATACGTGAAGAATATCTTATGCTTAAAAATAATCCATGAAATGATTTGGAAGATTGCGCTCTCTGAATTGTGTCTTGTATAAGTAAAGGTTCGGAAAACATTAATATCATGGTTGGATCACCCATTTAGGTGACTTGGAATAAAATGCCTCCAAGTTGGATACGATAAGATGTTCCTTTATTAGTTCCACAATGGAGAAATTTACAGTGTTACAGCAGCAAGATAAAAAGTAGGTAAACAATATAAACAAGAGAAGTATAAAAAAGTATTAACAATTTAACTGGGGTAAAAAGTATCAATAATTAAACTCTAATAAAAGTAGTATAATAAAAGTTGTGATCAGGCACAGTGCATATAGCACACTATAGATGGCAGCTTTCTTATATTTATTTATACATATACACAGGTCCATGAAGTGATGAGCATTTCTGTACTGGAAGATCTCCTGCCCCAGGTATTCTGTCCGTCAGTTAGTTTGTGGTAATTTGACCAAACACAACTTTATTTAGGACTGGTAATTTATCTGTGAGTATTATATTTAATTATATTTATTTTAAGAAGTTTAGGTTTCTGAAATTAGAGAGCTGGCAGGGGGCAAAAGTATGAATGGACTGCAAGGGTAGAGAGAAGGTTTTGGAGAAGGAAAAGTTAAAGAAGGGTTGTGGGAAGTGTACTCATCCAAACAGTGTTGCAGTCCTCAAGTGTAATAAAAACCATATAGTCAAGCTTCCAAATCTGTTTTCACTTATCCAGGAGGATGCTGTTCTGAGAGCGGGACCACGGCCAAATCAGGAAACAAAAGCGTTTCTTTTTTTTTTTTTCAGTCCTCTGACGTGGCCTTTAGTGCACATGTCTGGATGTGATCACTGTCTCTCCTTTGTGCCAGTCTACTTTGACTACTCATATCCTTCATTTGTCTCCTCGTCCTCACCGTGCAGATGTGCTAATTCACTCGGCACTTCCCTCCCCTCTTCTACTGTCTGCCCCAACGCCGTCTCCTCTGCTTTCCTGTCCGGGCCATCGTCTCCTGGAGCCACCGGCTCCTCCACCTCCAGCCAAAGGCCCAGCACACTGGCTATGGAGCAGACACAGTTTCCTGTCACAGGTACCAGAAAGGCCAAGGTCCTGTATGACTATGACGCCCACGATGCCAGCGAGCTTTCCCTGTTGGCTGATGAGGTAATATATTCTGAGTCACACCACACGCTAATTCCTCCAGTAAACAAGAACGTCTGACCTACTGAGGAACAGGAAGCAATTAGAAGACATCTGGCTGTGTGGCTGCCACATATGTATTGGATATTAACACTTTGAGCACTTCTGCTTCTCACTGCCTTTAGGCTGAAACATTAGAAAGAAACAAAATCTTTGATTTTAATGTAGATATATCAATCCATTTATCCATCCATCTGTTTTATACATCAGCTTTTTCATGAATGAATGAACCCTTAGGTGCTGGTTCTGTGTATGTAGGTGCACTCTCCACAAAACAGGAACGATGGTGGTGGTTCAGTGAATCCAGTTCATAATGCATATTCATGCCACTCATTTATTGCTGGTAGTTTAGGATACTCCTATGTGAAGGTAGTGATATTATTAAAGGGAATAAATGTATGACAGACATATGCAATAATAATAAACATGAACTGTATGGCATTAAATTCACAATGCAAGATTGATGCAGTTCAAGGAGAAACATCCTCATGAGTGTAAGGGAGTCTCAACAAGGAGCAACCTCTTAGTTTTGAAAGGCTTATATCAATTCGCTAAAGAAATATGGACGGTCCCTTAACAGATGAAATGGCCGCCATAACATAAACATATAACATTCAAATGGCGCAACAATACATAATCATCATCGGGGATTATGTGCATTTCAAGGAATGGCAATAAAGAATTTCGGCAATAGTTAATGAACATGATGACCTACAGAGGATGGCTGCAGTGTTGACACTGGCTGTTCATATGGATTCAGTGTGCAAAACTATGTCTGTATGTGAAGAGTGGATGACCTTTTGAACAGATTGTGTCAGAGATGGGAAACCGAATTCACACCTTATTCTGATGAGAGTAAAGGCTTAAGGCTACATTAGCCAGCTACTGGCGTAACACAGTTGAGTTGCATTGTGGGTAGTATGAGCGGTAGGATTTGACAAGGAAGAAGAATGTGTGGAACAAAAATGATGGCGTCTCTGGTGTCCACTGTCTGACAGTTGTAGGAGTGCCCAAGCATTCATCATTTCTAAATGTGCTCTTCCATAGAAAAGGTGTTACAGAGACTGGGCATTAATTAATCTGTGCAGGGGGATTAATCAGTCTTTGACTGAAGAACTGTTTCCCTTTCATTTAGAAACAAAGAAAAAAACAGCTTCATTTGATGTTTTTTTTTTTTTTCTTTTTGCCAAATTTGTCCTAAATATCACCCTTTGCTTTTTTGTTTCTCCAGCTCATTACTGTATACACCGTACCAGGAATGGACCCTGATTGGTTAATTGGAGAACGAGGGAATGAAAAGGGCAAAGTCCCAGTCACCTACCTTGAACTACTGAGCTAATGGAGCAAACAACAGGACACACACACACACACACACACACACACACACACACACACACACACACGCACTTGCAAAAACCTCTATCTACTGTCACATTTGTGCATTTAGTACACTTAGTGTGTTTTAATGCGTGGCTACCTGAAACACTTATGCAAACATGTTGGCAAAGTTTCTATAATTGTAGATGATGAATGGAAGGAAATTGCAGCAAACACTCATGTTGCACAACAGTTTAATTTAATGTGGCTGTGTGGTCATTGCAGACTTCCTCTTATTCCAGTAATGTGTATCCACAGTGTGATGAGGCCACAGTTAAAGCTACACTGCCTCATTGAGTGTTTTTGTGTGAAAACTGAAACTCAATTCTTGTCATGTGTTTTTACCAAAAGGCATTCATCAGGCATCAAACACCAAGACCTGGTGTAATCCATTAAAGGATAAATCTAATTTATTGTGACTTGGGTCTTACTCTTGTAGTTTTAGCCTTCATTTGTGTCAGTTTTGACCTGCTGCATCAGATTGACTACTGAGATCTGAGAACACACAAAGTTCAGGAAGGCAAGAAACAGGAGCTGTGAGACAAGCAGACAGCTGTAAACAGGCTAACAACTTAGCCTAAGTATCTAAGCCACTTTATAGAGCGCTGTAGAGAAACAACAATTACCATTCAGTTTATTAAGTCTGTCTGTACAGTGATGGTAATTTTTCAATAAAACTGCATTATGTTATTTAAAAAATGTCCCAGTCAGATTCATTTGACCTCAGTCTCAATCTGAGTCCTTAAATTTTTGGGATCTACTGATACCGAGTGGGATCCCAGGCTTATATTTACCTAAATGTTGATTCAAATATTACTTTCAAATGACAGCTGTAACTTAAAACATTTTAAAGTCTATAAAGTGAAATTATTGATATGAAAGTTCCAACTCCTGAAACTGACATATCACAGTCTGCTATTGAGGTGTCACCCTGTTAGAGGTGTTGAAACTATAAGAGCCCTGAGTTTCCTCTGATTGTACAGTGTTATCACAGAGCAATCACAAAAGATCTTTAATGAGTATGGAGTGCAGACAGAACTTAGACTTGATGACAGCCATGTTTAATTAAGATAATTGCAATAAGCAATAACAACATCGGCAATAACAGCTGATGAGCAGCCACTTGGACCGTGGGCTGTGTGTGGCAGTGCTGGATGAGAAGCAGCTACCTGAATGCTTTGGACACTGTTCTTTAGTTAAGATACAGTCAGAGTTTAGTGAAAAACTCAGTAAGTCACTGGAATGCCCAATAAGTGTTCACATTTGCACTCTTCATTTTCACTGGCATAGGGAAAAGCGTCCCTGTAGAGGCTGACTGTGGCTTCAGCACTACCAGCCTGAGGTGGACAAAACATGGATAGGAAAGAACAAAGCGTGTTTGCTGCACATGATAACAAGTTAGTTTTTTTTTTGTTTTTTTTTTGCTTGAGAACATAAATGTTGAGTTTTTAATAGCAAGTGTTATTAAATGTTCAGTAGCATAAGAATATGGATCATCACATGAGCAAACCTGTGTTTGGGTACAGTTATGGTAAGTATGGTAGATCACAGTAGAACCAGGCAGTTGGTCTTCAAACTGTGTTGGGTGGTAACAGTAGACAGTTTGGGTAATGATTTTACCTTTGACCAACATTTTCCCTTCTAAAGTGTTGAATACAATTATTGTTAAAACTACAAAATAAGACCCAATGTTTAATAAAGAAATAGAAAAATCCTTTGTAAGATCTGCTCCCCAGTCCGTTCTCAGCTCCACTATCTCCAGCTGTGACAGCAAAACTCTTTTCTATTTCACCATTTTATTTTTGAATTACAGCAATACAACTACATCTGTATCACCTGCTGAGAAGGACTTTAAACTACAACAGAACAGAACATCTTGATTTTTATGTTGAACACTCGCACTGTAAACCTTGTAGACATTACATAAGCTTGGAAGTTTCTCTTTTTACATTTTAAATGTGGAACTTGATTAGTAACCTCTCACCATTTGACCACTGTAACACAGATATTGCAGCTATAAAAGTGGGGGAAGGTCCCTCCTACTTTTGAAAATTATTAATTTACACTCCTCAAACCTTTGCCATTTTTGAATTCCACACTATTGCTTTTCATGAAAGATGGCAGACAATTATATTGATGCCTTTTGTCATCAAATATTGCTCTGAATATTTATGTTTTTGCTTCTGTTATGTGTTTTAAAATGTGTGTGTAAAGCAAAGCCACAAAGACAACTGGCTGACAAAGTAATCTAGCTTTGCAATGATTCTTCATAGTAATAAAAGCGATTGGAAGATGACTGTAGTTTATTGAAGAATCATAGGGGCGCTTTGTCCACAGTTGTTCTCTCCACTTTCCTCACTGATTTAATTACATCAAAGAAATTCGTTTTACAGAAAAGTCATTTGCATGCAGGTGTAAAAAGAACTTCAAGGCTAAAGAAAGAATGAGTGGTTAGTATTAAACATGGCTCTGAATTAGTTGTCTTTGAATATGTGATCTGGGGCCAACCACAAATTACAAAATGTACCCCTAACTTTTCTCAAGCTAGTATAGAGAGATAAAAGTATAAAACTACCTTAAAAGAAAACAGAATACAGGAAATGACACCTACCCACACATATTTTCAATGCCCATGTCCATGCAATGTGCTGCTGCTTTTAGCTGTTGGAGTGTGAAATAACTACACTTTACAGCATATGTTCCTTATAAAGATTTCAGTTTGGTTAACTGACCATGCTTAGTCGTCATGTTTTAGTCAGATTCCAAACTAGTTGTCAAATATGTCTCTCCTTACTAATGTTTTGTGCAAAAGCTTGTTGGTTCATAGTTTCAATGAAAATTTCTCAAATGTGAGTGCGGAAACATGATAGAAATCTTATCATCGAACAGCAACATGCCACTTTTGGGGGAAAGTTCTGCAGACTCATGTCTTGTTTATTTATCTTAGTGAATTTTGAACCAAGCAAACTGGGTTAAAGGGCAAGGGTGCTTCAAATCATTTCAAGCTGCTTCTGCAGAATTAGAACTACTTGACCTGTCATTTGTATGACATCTTTGCAATAACTGTGGAAACAGCTAGTTTAAAATCTGAAACCAATTGATGCAATTTGCTGTGATCAGAGATGAGTTAATGCTCAGAGCTGATGATGTTCAGGAGAACAGGTCACATTCAGAGTCAAAGACATGACTCATAACCTGAGAAAGTCTTGTATGCCTCAGTGGTTTATTATACGTAACTAGCTACATATGATGTAAGGTATGATGGTTTATCTCACGAGATACTGCAATAAGTGTGTGTCATAGCTTTGTGTAATGTCATGGAGCTTTCAAAGGGAATCCCCAGTGTGATTTCACTTCCCAACATGCTAATAATAGAACCTTGAGTAGACAGTAATTTAGTGTATCTGAGATAAGAGCTGTTTGCAGAGGATGATACTGAATGTTTTGTGACACCCTGACCTTTCCACGAGAGCCACCGTAAGGCCAAAATATCCCTTGGCACATAAGAAAATTTTAAATCTGTCAGGAGGCAGTTAAATAAAGCACATTCATGCTTCCCTCCAGTATCACCCTCAGGACTTCATTTATATTTTATCTCTTTCACTGATAAGGCCGAAATAACAGAAGAATCACCAGTGCTTTTGCTCTTTTTTGAGGGTTTTGACCATCACAGCCTCTAAGAGCCACTAGTAATGCTTTAGACATTTGGTCCTGTTTATAACTTACTGAGCGTTTGAGTATTAAAGTCTTTCTTGACCTTGGTTATAGTAGTTAAACAACATAGTCTTGCCCCAAAGCTCATTATCAATCATTTTGTGGAGCTTTCCCACTTCATTTCACAGCTAATGAGTTGACAAACAAGGATATGAACTGAGCAAACTCCATCCACTTATGTGGATAATGAGATGGCTTTTGAAAGGTCCAAAAGCTGGACCTTAAGATTAAGATCATTATTTTTATTATTATTTAGTCAAAGTTACTGAATCTTTTTTTTACGGAAAAAGAGGCCACCTTACAATGGCTGAAGAGAGAGACATTGATAGCCTATTAATAACAAACCAGTGTGTGCTGATGGATCAAGCAACCTACCTATTGTGTGTGTGTGTGTGTGTGTGTGTGTGTGTGTGTGTGTGTGTGTGTGTGTGTGTGTGTGTGTGTGTGTGTGTGTGTTAATGAATTCAGGATTTCTAATCACAGCTGTCTTCATGAGCTGTGTTTCCCGTTGCTATCATGTTTGTGATTTAGTGTGTTGTTAGTGTTGTTGTCTGCGGGAGGAACTTTAAAATGTCCAGACATTTTATTGTCATCACACTCTTTTCATCCTCATACTTATGGCCACTGGTTTGATGTGCAATAAAATGCATGTGTGTTACAATAATAGGATTGTCTGGTTCTTGAATGTCAACCATCACTCTGATGATAAGAGTCTCTGATGATAAGAGTCTTTCAAAAGTTTGCTCAGGTTTTCCAGTAGACTGTTTTTCCTATCTTTAAAATGCAGCTGGTTGTTATTTGAGTTTAGGACTCATTTTGTGGTTCAAACCCTAGAAAACAGTCACACAATGAGATGAGAGGTTCGCTGAAAGATAAGATAAGATAAACCTTTATTCGTCCCACAGTGGGGAAATTTACATTGCACAGCAACAAAGGTGAAAGTGCAGTTAAATAGTAGTAAACAGTATATACACAGATGTTTTTAAGAAGTATTAACAATTTAGCAACCATTTAAAGTATTAACTAGCGCAGACCTGCGTCAAGCAGCACAGTTCCTCCAGGTTATTGTGAGTTACACCCCAAAATATTAGTCCTGCCTTTGATTTATCTATTTCAATGAATTCCTGGACCATAAAAACAGACCCTTAGCAATTGGTATCACATTGATATCATATTTAGTTTAATAGTTATACCCGAAAATTTCCATAGTGGCGGTTTTCCGCATCACCTCCAAAATTTAATCATTTGTTCCTTGTCCCAGAAAGGACATTTCCTGAAACTTTCATCAAAATCTGTCCATAACTTTTTGAGTTATGTTGCAAACAAACAAACAAACCAACGCCGGCAAAAACATAACCTCCTTGGTGGAGGTAACAATTAAAATAAAGAAATCCAATAATTATACAATAATTAACACTTCAACAGGCTAAGAAAAAGTATGATCAAATTTACAAATTTACACCAGACTTATTTACAGATGTTCATGAGAATATGAAATATGTGATCAGTATATACACTATGAGACAGGACGCAACTAAATATAAATTATTCAACATGGAATATTGCACATTGAGTTAAACTAAATATTGCACATTGAATGGAATATAGAATAAAAAAAATAAATACACTGACATAAAAATGGGTGTCGTGCAGATGAATGATAAATGAATAAGGATGCAATGACCCTTGTTTGTAAGGTTTATTGCATGAAGCTTCAAACCTTTGCAAAGGGGTCAGTACAGTCTAACATCTCAAAGAGACTGCCAGAGATTGACAAAGTGTCTCTCTCTGTCAGGGGTTTTAATACTCATGAACACTGACTCGATTGATTGTTACATGATAGAAAAACAAAGGTTTTTGCAAACAAAGACAGGAATCAGGTGATTGGATCATTGACCCCACTAATAAATGTGCCAACTGATTCAATCACAGACACAGTTGGTCTTGTCAACTTAAAGGCAACACATTATCATATCATAACTGAAAGTACGGAACTGTGGTGTTTCAAAATGTGTGCTAATACAATATTTGTCCAGCCATGAGTCACAGTGACTCATCTGGTTAGTTACACTATTACATACAATCCAGATTTCTGTAACATGAGCTATATATATATATATATATATATATATATATATATACACATATATGATCAGAAATTGTTATTAAATTGTTGAAATTAAATTAACACAGGAGATTTATACATCAAAGGCACCTTTATATCTTTTCAGCATTCACTGGAAACATGTCCAGTCTGATGGATTTACATATTAGGGTGAAGTGAAATTTTTTAAAAAACATTCATCTTCTGTTTTTTTAAACATCTAAACATGTAATTATTCAGTGTAAAATCCTCCATCCAATCATCTGAACCAAAGTCAGACTTAAGAACATGTGTCCAGAGATAGACCCAGTCTGTGGCTACTGTCACCTCATCCCAGCCTGCCTAATTCTTATGTTCTATTTCTGTCCATCACTATATGTTTTTTTGTTTTGTTTTGTTTGAAATTTTCTCAACAATATCAGCTGTTTTCAATGACGATACAAATCTAATACAGTTACAACACTTTTCAGGCTTTTTTGACCAGTTTGGCCACCTACCCCCAACTCCTTCCCTTTGAATTAAGGCTCCTCTTTCAAATGTAATGAAATTTAGAAATGCTTTTTTATTTACATTGAAAAAATTTCCTCCTTCATTATCCCTGATTAAGATCTCCAATACATATGCCACTGCACTGACTGCATGACAGGGCCTTGTGAACTAAATATTTAGATTTTTCAAATTATGTATACACATGTATACACTTATATTCACTCATGGCAGCTGTCTCATTATCCACACCTTTCAAATCATCAAAAACCACAGACACAGACAATCACATGATTCCCTGTACCAATCCTTGTTTCAACCACAGACCGAAACATGCACATAGGATGTGGGCTCTCTGCTTACTGCAATCTTGGCAGATATAATAACACACATTTGGATAAAGAAAAAGTAGTATTTGAAACCATAGTGCCGATGACATGAAAAGAGCCTATCCTCCTCCTACTTCCCCTACAGTGCAGATATCACTGAAATCTCACTGGGTGAAGAGCTTAGAAGTTGCCTAAGGTCATGACATTAGGCAACTCTTTAACCTCATCTCATCTCCATTTAAATTGTCATCCAAAGGTTTTACTGATTTACTGATTTTGATCTCTCATTACTACATGATGTGCAAGGCCAGTTTCATACCTCTTCTAAAGCATATATGTGACCAAGATTAAGTGTAAGAGTAATTAAGAATACTATGAATAATAACATCATAATTACAATAAGTCTGCAAGTCTGGAAAATCATAGCTTAACAGAGGGTTTGTGAAAACGTTGTCTTCCTTGGCTCCAATACACTGCAATATAGATTTTGCTCCACTCCAGATACAGGATTTAAGACATTGGAAGATAGGAAGATCGGGAGATAGAAACATTTTATCTCAGGGGCATTTATTGGACAAAGGAGTGATGCTTACATTTGAACAGATGAAGCAGAAACATGGTTTCCCCACACAATCACAGATATTTACAAATTTGTAGTTTATTCAAAATCAAAGTAGCTACTTCTTTGACCAGCAGACTTTACAGATAGAACACTTAGTCCTTGATAAGTGGAGGTGGGAAGTTATAGGCACTATGTATGTATCCCATGCATCTATGTTAAAGATGACCGTGGGGAAATTATTATTTTTTTTACTCTACTCAACTCCAGCTTGACACTGCCTTGCTTGGTTTACCTAATTCTCATATTAAAGTATACAAGTGGACTCAGAATTTACAGTATAGTCTTACTGGTGCTAATCAAGTATCAGACACCATTGAGTAGCACAAAACCCTATAGGCCACCCCTGTGAAAGTTATGTTGCAAGAGTTAATGGCTATTGCTAAGCCGCCATAAAGCCTCAGGATTCAAACACACACAATTAAAAGCTCTAAGTCATTTTCATGTCAGCTTTGCATGTTGGAGCTATAGAGATGCATCAGCGTTTATTTTTAGCTTTTGCTCTTTGGTGAACAATACTAAATCCACATGTACCAGCTTGCAGTGTTAGTCAGGTTTAATCATCTATCAAGGTTTTTTTCTCCCTGCCTCTTTCACTTTTTCCTCCCACTCAGTCCCTCAAGTCTTGACAAGTTTTTGATTGCATCAGCCGAGGAATCACCCCGACGCATGTGGAATTCCCAGGTTCACAGGAGTGACGGAACTCCCAAGTAAATCTGGCAAACAATCTGACAGAGGAACAATACAAAGACGTCCCTGGATGCCCTTCCTGGGAATGTCTCCCAATTTGACTACCTAGAACAGACATATTTATATCTATACGTATATCTATAAAAAGATAGATCACAAGATGACAAGTGTCTAAAAGTGGGTGAGCATGAGAAGTGAAACTGACCTTTACTTGTAATTATGCAATGAAACTCTGAGGAATGCTGTGGTATAAGTAAATGATGCCACAGTTTCGAGGAGCTGGGAATGCTGACAACCAGATACTAACCTGTGACAGCAGTGCCATATGACTGTATCAGACCCCACATGCCACTGGATGAATGGACACATGGGAAGAGCCCCCACAAGTGCAGTGCTGTGCTAGTTGTTAGTTACATGACTCACAGCATTACTTTTGGCTACTCAGCAAATCCCACATACGCCATCCTGCTGCCCCAAATACTCACTAGTGCACCAAATGTAGATTAATCCACTGTTGAAAATAGTCTCCTAAAATGACTTTACCTAGCTGATTTTGAACATTAGTGATGTCTTTTAAAAAGTATCTACAATTGGTGATACTTTCTGAAGATTTACTGTATATCATACGTTGGAACCAGTGGGCTGGCATTTGGGATTTGTTGTCTTCACATTGGGTTTGCTGATAATGAAAATAACTAAAAATACATTTTTTTAAAAAAAAGGAAAAATATAGGATAAGACCAGCTATGTCCTTAATCGCTAGCAACAATAAAGGATGAGAAAAGTTGTTTAACAAGCAGCCAGCCTATGGTTTTTAAGGATTATATATTATATATTATACTGACTGGACGCATGCATGGTTCAGTCAGCCTCCAACTCTGAACCCACCCAGCTGATTCCTGAATGTAGGCTTATGAATGCCTGGCTAAACAGCTACAAGGCACAACTTGGTGTTAACATAAAAGAAAACAAGTGGAGACAGGACTCAAATGCATGACACACACAAGACAGCGTTCAAAGTCAAAAACCATAAGTGAAGCATACAAATGGTGTATGGACTGCTTTTAAATAGCTTTGGGGTTCAGTATCTGGCACAAAGCCTGCAGACAGCAGGAGCCAGAGATCGAACCAGCAACCTTTGTAGAGTCAGTAGAAGACAGCTTAAACTATAAACAGCTTTTTGCTCCATTTCACTGGCAGATACCACTTTTCACCAGCATGGTGTGCCACACTTGTTTTCATGTCTTGTTCATGTTGCAATTCTTGGTGGTGTGCCACTTTGACCAGTGGCATGTCACTGCTGTTCGCAAGGCTAACCTAAGAATTAACTATGGTAAAAATTTAAATGAACTGCAATGTACCTCAGGACAGAGATTCAAAGATTAGAAATTACATGTCTAATGCGCAACAGTCTTTCCAGAAGCAATGTCCCAGTTACTCATAATCCAGACCTTGACAAAGAGTAATACCTCTGAAAATCATTGACAGAGATGTATGTGAAATATTCTGAGTAAGTGTATTTAAAAAGACTCGAGGCTTTTTAAACTCTGATCTTTCAAAGTCAGTTTCCAGGCTTTGAACATAAAGAGCTAAATTCCATTCACCTGTGTTGTGCTGGGTCAGCAGCAGCAAAAGTCTCAGCAGTGGGTGCTAAAAAAACCTCATTAACAAAACCACACCTATAAAACTAGTTGTGTGTATGTTTAGGTGTCACTGGAGATTTGTGGGTAAATGTCCATCCATCCATTTTCTACCGCTTACTCCTTTGCTGGGTCGCAGGGCACACATAGACGAACAACCACTCACACTCACATTCACACGCCTATGGGCAATTTAGATTAGTCAATTAACCTCAGCATGTTTTTGGACTGTGGGAGGAAGCCGGAGTACCCGGTGAGAACCCACGCTGCACAGGGAGAACATGCAAACTCCACACAGAAAGATCCCAAGCGCCCTGACCGGGATGCAAACCTGCGACCGTGCTAACCACTGAGCCACCGTGCAGCCTGTAGGTAAATGTGTTTTTGTAAATTAAGTAAACTGACCAAGGAAATTGACAATTCACTTTGTTAGGCCATCGCTGGCAACAATGATTTTTTTATTAGAAATACCTGACAATAAAACTTCCACATTCAAAAATGGATGTTCCACCTAAAAAAAGGAATAGCCTTAATCTGGTTTTAAGAACATATATTTGACATTCATCACATTTTATGGGTCAAACAAATCCAACAATGGAAATGTTTTACTTTAATACAGTAGCTGCAATGTTATTACTCATGAAAGCAACACTCCAGTGCATATATAGCATATTATTACTTAAATATTTTGAAAGATAAATTAAAGGAAAAAACTGATTAAATGAATGAGGATGTTTCGCCACCTATTTACTCAAGCGGCCTCCAGATCTTAGCCTGTATGAACACACATAGGAGATTCTGAAGACGTGTGTTCATCCCGCCTGTTTTTCAAGACATTTCTGCTCATTTTATATACTGTGTATCTTTCAAACCTGACTACTCAGTTCATTTATGCCTTAACAGGAACTACTTTCTAGTTTATAAATAAATGAGTAATGAATGATAAGTAACCCCAAATGAATTGTTTAATAACAACTGTTTTAAACATACATTATTAAAACTAAGACAATGAGCACATACACAAAAAAGCATATTCTCACCAAGGCATATTCTTTAAGTAAGATAAGCACCAAAAGAAGATCTTGAGATCAGTTTGTAGCCCTCTTCAATCCACACATTCACATGATCTCCTTTAGACAACTCAAAAAGCTGCCCCACAAACACATTTCTGGACCCCTCTTGATGGCACACTATTCCTTCCCGGGCCTCCGTCAGGGTTACGGTCTTGTTGTAACCTTCGTTCCACCAGCGTAGCTCTACATTGAATTTCTTGAAGCTTCCGGCTTCACATTCTCCACAGCAGCTTAAAGCAATCCTTACATAGATGAAATAGAAGCCAGGCTCAGGAATCACAATGGCACGTTTTTCTTGGTTGTAGTTATTTTGACCAAATATGGCATTCCATTTGATGTATTGTCCATCACTGCTGTCGCCTGTTGACACGGGCCCTGTGAGGTGAAAACATGCAGTAAATCAATTTCATTGAAACAAACACTTTCCTCATGTTGTGCTTGACTAATTCATCTAAATGTAAGTTATGCAATTCTCTCCATGTTGAAATAGTTTTTTGAGAGTCACATTCTGAAATTATGGAACTTTGAAACTGAAAAAAGCATTGTTAAACCACAGGACTCCTAATCAAAGTAAAGGTATTCTGATTACATTCTCAAAATCATTCTCACCCATGCTGGAGACTCATCTGACCTTCATGTGCACTTAAAATATTCCAGCTCAGTGCAGAAAATGTAATTTAAAAAAAAAATCCAAAACAGATTTGTTTTTAATCTTTCAACTCAGATTTTGTCCTCTGGGTGTTGTGTTCAGGTTTCGAGTTATTCTCTGAGACCAGATGTCACTCATGTTACAGTTTCATGATACAGTCAGCTTTGCAACATTTGGGAAGTGATTCACTCTTTAAATGTGAGTTTTGAAGAGTTTGTAGGTCTTAGTTTGAGACTGTTTATAGAATGCAGGTTGTGTTTGACGTTCATCTTCCACTAAATATTTAGGACTGTACATATTCATGCAAATAGAAGGGAAATGTCAAGAAAAAGACTCACTGAGATCAATGTGCAGTTTTTGGAAGTTCGTTGGAGGATTTTCTGGAGCTGGAGAAAGAGAGGAGAGAGAGGTTCAAAACAATGCTGCGTGCTTGCTCATAGTATTTCAGGGGGAAAAAAACGCTGATCTGAGTCATGCAATAAAAACATGAGAACGTTGTCTTAGTTGCGAAATCGGAAGCAAAATTAGATACTGTATATGGAGCTTTGCCAAGGAGCGTGGGCAGCAGTAAGCCCTCACACAGACAATCCATTTTACTACACATGAAATGAATGAAATAACATACCTGCAGCGCACTGCATCTCTTGTTTGGAGAAGGCTGGACTTTGTTCAGCTGCACTCTAGAAATAAAGCAGAACATATTTTTATAGTTTCATAATGAGCGGTAACATTTTCACCTTATACTGTGGCCATTATATGGATTATGTGACACCTTATTGAGTACACAACCCCAAATGTAATCTTGTTGTGATACAAGCAGCAAAAGGGAAGTAAAATGTTGAGAAATGTGGAAGCAATATTACAATAAGTGAGTAAATATATTTGGTCAGCTATCATTGATAGTTCCTCTGTGTGCACTAAGATATATTCTGTGGACTGGAAGTTTTGTCATCTATAATAATGACATTTGAATGCACAACTACCAGTTTCAGTGTAAATCCTGTAAACATTTTCATGTCTATATCTTAAGATTCTTAAAGCACAAGTATTCAAGTTCATACAGCTTAATCTTTTGCAGCTCCAATCCATCTCCAATCACTGCATTTATCATAAGAGATGCAGTGCATTGTGCCAGCTTTGAATTAACCTGAAAAAGTTTATTTTTAAGGTAGTTTAAAGTCCACTACATCCCTCACTTCAGAAGATTAGCAAAATGATGCTCATGTAGTGAAGCAATCCCACTTTGTATATTCCAATATTACATAGAAGCATCAATTAGGTTCCCATGCTAGCATCATCAGTGATTCAGACACAGCCAAGCTCTCTAAGAAGACAAACTTAGCACATAAAGATTTTGTAACTTACCCCTTGTCCACTGGATCCAGAGTTTTCATGGTGCCTGAAATCTGCACCAGTGATAAAAATGAACAGTGCCATACAGCTGAGCAGCAGGAGCAGAGTAATGAGTCTGAGGCGCGTCTCCTGTTGCTTCATGTCCCGGCAGTGTTTGATGAGGATGAGCACAGACTCGTCCGAGCCCATGTGTATCACTGAATCCTTGCAGACAGTTTCAGCTGGCAGAGTGTGTCCCATCAGTTTCTGTCCCATGGTGGCAGATCTGATCTCTCTCAGAGTTTCTGGAAACTGGCTGGTCCTGAGAAAGGCTGATTACTAGTGATGCATGCTGTGTCTTATTTTATACACCACCTACACCAAAACCTTCACTCAGGAATTACCTCATCTGTCTATTCATGCAGATGGGAAAGGAGAAGAGAGAGAGGCGGAGCACTGACCAGAGACACAATTCAAGCACATGTCCAAAACAAGAGAATAGACTTCACTTCTCATGTGTTATTTACATGCATTATTATTATTATTATTATTATTATTATTATTATTATTATTATTATTATTATTATTATTATTATTATTATCATTATTATCATTATTATCATTATTATTTTATTATTATTATTATTATTATTCCCTTCCTATCAAAAGGCTTAGCAGCTATTTTTCTCAAAAATAATTCCCAGCAACATTATCATTCTCTTGAAGTTGTGTTTCTGACCACCAAAAGTAAAAGTACTCATTAGGCAGACCATCATCTCAAACAATGGACATCCATCAGGCAAATGTCTACATCATGTTTAAAACAACAAATATTGAACAGAGGAACATGTTTTGCCATTTATCCATCTTCAGTTGTGCTATTTCTGCTGTTCCTGGAGTCAGGCCAGGAAGTCAACAAGTCTACTAAGAAATCTCTGAGCCAGATGGTCAGTTAGTCAGGCAGTCAAAATGCAATGTATTTCTAAAAATCTAGTGATGTGTCATGGTTTTAATTAGTCAGACTATTGAAGTACTGCCAAATGTCATGGTGGGAGAGACAGGCCTGACAGATTTTTGCACTGGCTATTTTTTATTATCATTATTATTATTATTTACTTCATATAATTCAAGTTGCTTTATCTTTTTGGCCACTTGGGGTCAGAGGAGCTCCACAAAACCATACAATGTAAACCCAAACATTGAGCTAAACAAGGCTAAAAGGCTCAGGAACATTGCAGCGGTGATAATTCCTTGTAAGCTTGTCAATGCGAATCAGCCCATCCATATCACAGACAGGCATTTAGTGTTAACATAAAAAAATAATGATTAGCACAGCTTTAATATGCAAGTCCAGCTGTCTGTGGTTATGTTGTGGAGACTTGTCATCATGTTAACGGGACACAAATTGAAACAAATGGAGTTCCTCTTTTTCCTGGTTTAACCCAGTACACCACATACAAAAAGGAGGTAAATCCCAACCTCAGTTTCCTCTAATGGTCAGAAACTACATGTCATGATGACATTTCATTTCTCTAATCATTGTCTTGCCTTAAGGCCTTAGGCCATATTTTCATTTGATGTTATGAAGACTGAACAGTGGACAACTACATTCACACAATACTAATATCAAATTCATAATTAATATAATACTTGCACCACTAATGTAGCATATGCTTCTTATGAGCTTATGTCCATGTGTTTTCATACAGATATGGATTTCACATGGGTTGTGTTGTCATACCAGGACAGTTTCACTTCAGACACTCAGACTATCATGAGCTACAGAATGCACTTCCTTTGCTGGGGAAAAGCCCACGCTGAATAACATGAATATAGTGAATAATAACATGTTGTGCCAAGTTGTCTCATCAGTAGATTAACTGTCTGTGTGAGGTTGTGAAGAAAAGGACACCAGACAAATAACACATTCATAATCCATTAGGCAATGGTTACAGCACATACCTTTCATATTTGCAGACATAAGGCATGAGAGCATATTGTGTGCGAGTGAAACCGCAGGGGCAGGGAGTTCAGTGGAGCTGCTGGCTGACGGTGTGCAAGTTGTTGTCATCAGCAAAAGCAATAAGCAGCTTCAGAGTATAATCACAGTTTCACTCTTTGTATTCAGACATTCATGAGTGAGCATAGAAATCCTGCTGGTCAGTAAGCAAACATAACATTTTACAAATGTGGAGTGTTAGTAAGGAACAGGTGAGGAATGAATCAAGAATGACCTGATAATTAATGATGTATGAATAATTTCTAACTTTGAGGACTATATAGCAGACAATGATGACTTAGTGGAGAACAGACTGGGAAATAGTGCCAGCTACAGTAATACTCAACTTACTGCGCACAGACCAAATCTGGCCTGCATGTGGGTGCCAGGTGGCCCACTGACTAATTTTACTACTAATCTACAATGAAGATAATTTGATTTACACAGGAAATTTTTTGTTTGTTTATGCCAATTAGTCAGAGCTGTACAGAGGGACAAATAAGCCAGTTTTGTATGATGGGAGAAATTAGGTTGTTATCACCAGGGATAGGGCTGATCTATTAGCTGAAAATGAATAGTAGTTAGGCAGAAATGAGGGGAATGCTGATCCCATAAATGTGGAAGAGCTTAAATAAGCCATTCAGTCTGTCCATAGTAGGAGCAGTTAATGTGAATGGTTTATGAATCATTCTAAGATTGGAATGACTGCATGACGGAGGTGGTTCCAGCTTTGTTTAAGGTTTAAAGTCTTTAAAATGTAACCAAAGTATTTGCAAGTAAAATGCAGTTGCGGTATTAAACACAGTAAAATATCTGCCTTATCTGTCATGTAGGCCTGGTGTCAGTCCTAACACCAAGTTCATTTAATAGGTCAGTTCATTTGAAAATAAAAAATTTCAAAGAAAAATGAACTTTAATGTTTGTTCATTTTATCTGGTTCATTTTATTAATGCTGGGTTATTAATTGGCCCCTTGCCTCCTGTTTTCACAAAAGTGTGTCTCCAAACAAAGCAACTTGAGTATCTCTGGCCTACTGTATTAATAAATCATTAGATAATAATTAGTTCTTTAATATCTGTGAATTGGTATACTGACCGCTTTCTTTATGAGTTGTACATGATAAACTCTAAACCAGCCGCTGAATGGCACCAACTTGTAATGAAATTAAAGAGCTACACAATACTGAGTAGTTACTAAGTTCATGATTATGACAAGTTGCTGGTAACAGTTTGCAATAACTGGTATTTTCACAATATAGCGCCCCTACCATGCATTGCACTTACAACCCTGTCATACCTGGCTGGGTGATTTAGCTACAACGACTTCAAAGCAGGAGTCTGATCTGGTCATATTTCATGGAATCATTTTCTGATTTTCCCCCTCATGTCCTCTGACTGCTGTGCCTCACACTGCTAACTCTGTGACCATGTCAACATGACAAAGAGATTTGGAGAAAGCACAAGTCTTCACAGTTGTATCAATCATAGTGTATCATCGCAACACAAAATGTTAAAATCAAGAAATACTTGAGTAAAAGCTAAACTGGAGAATCCTGGCTGTAAAACACATTTTGCTGTACACCATTGAAATGAAAACAGACTCAATTGAGTTTGTAGCATATTGGGGCTATCTCTGATTAACCTCTCATTCTGGACTTTAAGTGCTGCTCACAAAAACTTCCACTGCATGTGTTCCATTGCACTTGAGCTTTCAGTCCTGCCTCTGGAACAGGTGCATGTACTATGCATAATGCACACATGGACAGAATGAATACATTTCAGTAGCCTGCGGGCAAGGTCAGTCTTTATTGTTTCAACAAAGTTATATTCTCTGTTTCTGCATGTCTCTGAGGATCTACGTGATATAAATTCTGCCAGCTGTCAGTGTCAGCCTATGAAGACATGCATCTTCATGTCTGTGTGGATTGCATGTTCAGACTATACGTCTGTATGTACACCCCATGATAAATGAGAACAAGCAGAATCACATCTGCTGTCTGTTTTGGAGGACACTCAGTCTTTTAGGGCTTTGTGACCACCAGGACATCCTCAAATGGTATGTCCTTTTGTTTGTTTGTTGTTTATTTAAGGCAAGTTTTCATTAAAACAATATAATAGTTTTTACTGCTTTAATATCTGCACATCCCTGAAAATAGAAAGCAAATAGAATTGACATTGTCAATTTCTCACACAGTTCATTCTTCTTTTGGCAATGTGAATTGTTGTAAAAATTACTGACTGTTAATAGTTTTATTATTGTAACTGTTAATGATTTGTGGGTGACAACATCATATGTATGCTGGTTTATTGCATTACTTCTCAGTACAGCACATTCAAAATGGCACCTGTATTAGCATTTTGGACCACAGGGCACTAATGAAAAAATTCTGGAAGAAATAATATAACTACTAAAATGACGGTAAGCTGAATTCATTCCACAATGTTGGAAATCTGGATTGGTAAAATGTCATCTTTTGTTTCATCTCGTCAATACAACTTTAAAGAGACATGGTTCAGGACAATTTTAGCTGCAAAAAAAAAAAGAAAGCAAAGTATTTATGCAACCATTTAATGCATATGGTAAACGAAATGACCATGAAATAGGAACTGGAAGTCTTTGTACACTTTTTTTTTACGAAGGCACATCAGCAGCAATATTTTTTTTTATTACTTTAAAGCAAAGAGCTTCCTATCCTCTTTTATGATGCATTGCAGTGGGTACATCCGGAAGCCCCTTTTGCGCCCTGTACTGTATTTGGGAAAATAAATCTGAATGAAAAAAAGGTTGTCTCTGGAATTATATTACAAGTGTCAAATTTCGTCTTTTGGAAAATTATATATTGTAGATAAATTAGTCGTATAAATAATCATTTAATTTGAGCAAACAAAAATGTGTTTTGTGCTCAATAAATTTGCTAGTACCCACATAATCACACAATAATAATCTCTCAGTTCACAACTCGTTCAATATGCCTGCGACATTATACGCACTTTCAAATTTGCCATGACTGTAAAATTGGAAAAGTGTTACAATGTGCAGCAATTCTATTTGTTCATCTTTAGCTGTTTTATCTCAGATGTGATCATTAGTAGGATGATCATTCACTAGGGAAGCACTGGATGGATGGAATTGTTAAAGTTGGACACAAAGGGCGTTGAAGCACATTTAGAGTTTGTCAAGTTTCATGTGTGTGCATGTGTGCAGACTTTGGTTAACAATTTATTTATTAGGACATGCTCAGTGAGAGTTGATGGAAAGTCTTCATCACTCATCCAGGGTCTACTTAGTATGGTCCTGTACCCAGTGACATAACCTGATGCAGTAAGTCTGTGGACTGACGGTGGAGAAGGACCTGCCTGGATGTCTCAGCCTCTTCCACAAATGCTCCAGCCTCTTCTTAAAACTGTAGACTGTGAAAATGTCAATGATGCCGATGAAGTAGCGCTGTTCAGGCCCATCAATGACATGTAGAGGATTCTTTAAATTGGGCAGTAAACGGCGGTTTTGGGCCTTGAAATCTTGAAGCTCAGCTGCGTCACGGCCTGACCCTGCATGCTCTGGGCCAGTTTGAAGACTGCCACCACTTGATGCATCCCCTGCTTGTGATTGCGTCAAGTAGCCACCATCTATGTCAGACAAAAGTAGAGTGGAGTCTTCTTCTGGAACTGCACCAGGAACAGCAGCTACGCATGCTTGGAGAGGACTAGAGCCTGGATTCACTGATCTAAAACGATAAAGTCACAGGGAAGAGAAAGTGTATGAGTCATATCTGTGTTGTAAAAAAGTTGGGATCAGCCAGAGGACAAAACTGTTTTGGCGCACAACAGATAAGTGTGGATCAAAAACAATGAACTCTCAGTGAACCAAAGATCAGACAACAACTATGATGTAGTATGAATGCCAAAGCATATTACAAGTTTTCAAAGAAATACATATGAATTCGCATCATTCCCACATGCACTCAATCACACCATAAGATCTCTCAGCCATATGACAATGGAAATGACAACATTTGGACTGGAATAACATAAACATAATAAACATAAACATCATAGTTTGGGGTTGTAGTTCAACTATTTCCTGTTTTATTTTGAGAGAGTATGTGTGTGTTGCCTTGAAGGCAGTTCCAGCAATTGTTAAAAATGTAATTTAGTTTCTGATTAAATTAAACAAGTGAATTATTATTTTACTCTTTAATATTTAAGATGTAAATGGATAAAGATTTTATGTTACAAATTAGATTTAATAAGTTAGTTTAAAAAACAGGTTTATTTACGCTTATGTACAATGCAGTATTTAGTTAAAAACACAGATACTTCATATTTTTTGTATTGTTTTATTTGCAGTCTTCACCAGTTGTCATTGGAGAAGTGTGACAGTAAAGGGTCAAACTTATTACGACTCTGTCTTCAGTGACATCGCTTCACCTTGGTGTTTAGTCAGTTTCCCTACAGCATGAGAACACTACAATGTCTACAGGTGTGTTTAGTTTCTTTACCTTTACTTGCCTTTGTACCTTTGACACACACCCCACCCCCCTTTTGTACCTTGTTCAAAGTGTTCCAGCCTTTTCCAGTGTTTATTCCTTGTGTTTTGGGATTTTCGCTCACTTTTCCCAGCCCTTGCCAGTTCAATATGTTTGCCTGGTTTGGACTGCATTATTTGGTTTTGATCCTTGCCACAACTGCAACACATTCTCTCTATGCTTTGAAAAAATGCCTCAGCTGTTACAGAACAGTGTTACTGCCCATTCACCTATTTTGCGGATGTCTACAGCTATGCTAGCAGCGGTAACATATACACAATAACAATACGAACAGACTGATATCAAGTTTACAATGTTCAGCATCTTAATAAGTTTTTATTACTTATAAACCAAAGTTCTGGACAATAAAAAATTTGACCAGATGGTGGCGTTGGACGAGAAGAATGACCAAAGTAATTAGAATTTGTCTTGATGGCAACTTCATGTCTGTACAACATATATAATGGTGTAAAACAAGACAAAGAAATTAGAGCAATTAAAGAAACCCTGGACTTTATCAACTAAGGTCAACCAGACAGAAGCATATGGAAAAGACCTCAGACGGACCCTGTGAAAATGGGCTATGTGAAGCTCAATCAATAGACTCAAAATTAACACTTTGTGTCAGCTGTAACTGAACTAAATGCTAATGTTAGCATGTGTCTGCACTCATGATGATGACACCAACATGCTGAGTTCATCTTTACCATGGTCATTGTATTAGTCAATATTTGACCTAACAAGAGTGAAATATGGAAAGTTAAGGGATCAATGAATCATCTAGAGGAACATGAATGTCTGCACCAATTTTGTGCCAAAAGATCAGGCAAGTTCCAAATTCTTGATGACCTGCCAGTCGCACATAACAGAGTTCAGGTTTCAGATGACATAGGCTAGACAGCAGATGATGAGACACATGAGACAGTAGGAGCACTAGCTAGATATTAACAAGACTGGGCTGATTATGATAATGGGAAGCAGTTGGGTAAGTGGAGCGGGATGTCAGCCAACTGCAGGGCTGATGAGGAGAAGCGGGAACAGGTGAGGAAGTGGGCAGGAAGATCAGGTGAGTTGAACTGGAGAGCGAGGGGTTATTGCAGGGCAGGATGGAGTGACTGGATGTAGGACTGAGGTGACTGGGACATAATGGGAAATAGTTAGATGGCATCTGGTGGACAGGAATAGAACTGCAATGAATGAGTTTGAAAAAGTGGGATTGTGAAAGAAAAAAAAAATCATCTAATAGCTGTTGACATATTTTAGTCCAGACTTAAGTGGTGGTCTGACTGACAGACCACAGAGCATCCATGAACTGTAATGGCTATCTTATGAACAGGCTGCTGTTTCCACTTTTTTCTAATATGTCAGAAGATTACAGAGGAATCATTTTGTTTCTGATTTTTGACGTTGGTTTTGATCCTTGCCACAACTGCAACACATGCTCTCTATGCTCTGAAAAAATGCCTCAGCTGTTACAGAACAGTGTTATTGTCCATCACCTAACACCCATACTGAGAAGTGACCTGGCTGTCTAGACTGCTCAGTTCTCATTATGGGTGTGTCAGGGCTGCATGTGTCACAGTCGAAAGGGAATTTTTGGGCTCCTGATGTTGTAACACATCTGTAATACATCTCTCTTTTTTCCCCTTTATTTTGCATGTTTACCTTTTTATTTTAAAAAAAATATACAAAATTGTAACAAAACAAGAATGTAAAGAAGACGGTTATGTGACATCTTACATATAGAGAGGCTACAAATTATTTAGTGGGATTGGACTTTAACTAAAACTGCTGTCACAGGTTAATCTCTAGTGGTCAGCAACTGTGGTTTCATGTACCTCACTCCCAAACCACAGAATGACAAAAACATTCCTACATAATAAAGTTAAGGGACTGTGCACACTCACTTCTTACCCCAGGACATTTAAAAGGATTCCATGCTATTGAAGGATAAGGCTGGCATAGATTCCTCTTAATGTCAACAAATACAGTGAAAAGACCAAAACTAATAATGTGCTGGTCAGTACTGTCTGCCTTCACTAACAAGTCTGGTTCTAAGCCGCCAGCCCATTGGTTCATACTGGAGACTTTATGAACATTTCATAGATACATAATTTCTTTTTTCAGTCTATTTTCCTGAAACAGGTTGCCACTGTAGTTTTTAGCAAAGGTTATTCAAACAGGAGGAAATGGTGCATTTGTCTCAGTGATATTACTAGACATTTGTAACTCCATTGATTTGATTCTTAACAGCTGGACCTTAACAACATGGTACCAGTCTTTGTAGTGTTGGCTACCAGGCAGCAAAGACAGAAAAAAACAACAACAACAACAATCATCCACCCTCCCTAAGACCCGAGAAGCGATTTTAGCAAAGACGCCACATGGGGTGTTGCAACTTCCGCATTCATATCTATATCTATATTCATATGATATTTATTATCATTAGGTTCACTGATGGCTGATCTCTCCTCCCAATGCTGCTTTCATACTTTCATAACAACAGGTGCAAAGTCGCAAAAACACTGAGCTAGCAAAGGAGTCTTTTTAAGTAGAATGAAATAACATTTTTCTTTTTTATTTTGACATATTTTAGATTACATTGACGTATCTCACTTCTGAGATTCACCGCGTACAATGATGTATGAGCGGAGTTTGACACGAGACGGCTGTTTTCACATTTATCTTCTGAAGGGGGAACGCTTCTGTGCTGCAATCAGATTTTAAGATGTGTACATACCAACCCAAACCAAACCAAACCAATTCAAATATGCAATTTACACAAGTTTGATGTGGAAACATGTCTGGAAGGGACTGAGTCCAGAGAAAACTTCAGTATTCAGTAAAATACTTTTTATGACCAAATACCCGCAAAGGTGCTGGTCTTCCTGTAGTTGAAATCCAATCTAGAGTAATGTCTTTGCATTTTAAAGTGGAGCTCTGAGTTTTTCCAGGGGAAGAGCTACTTGTCCTTCTACCTTATTTTCTTCTTTTTATTAACTCCATTTAAAAATGGAACCCTAGATAAGCTGTAGAAAAATATGGGCTACTTAATTATCAGTGTAGGTGTCAATAATTTTTCTACTGATCAACTTATTAAATAGTCTTAGTGTCTTATTAATAAGACTGACACTTGTATACTATATATTGTATACTGACAAATTACAACTCTCTAACTGCACCATTAATACAATTTAATATAAACACAGGATTACAGGCCATGAAATGTTGAGAATCCCAGTGATGAAATGTGAGGAAAATAACTTTAAGACACTGACTTTTTGGTTCTCATGATGAGCGTAGCAAAGGAGAGACCCTGGTGGCGTTCGTCGTGGTGTAAGGGCTGATGGGCCAGGAGAAGACTGTAGTCCAGCACATTGAGCCTCCGGAGGAAGTGTGTGTCAATCTCCACCTGCCGAAGGAACCAGGGACGCTGCCGGTCTGCATGCATACACAGACCACAAAACATTGCAACCCAAACAGAAATAAAGAGCAATCAAACTACATGTTTAAAGGAACAAGGAACTTTCATTTTGTGTTGATTTTGGCACCCCCTGTGGATAAAAGCGGTAGTGTTTCCACAGCCTTGTGCTATTAAAGATCTAGCTTCCGTGTGCATTTGCTCTTGAAGTGAGTGATGCAACACAGTTGTTTGCAGGCGGCATGATGATAAGTTAATGTATCTATTTGGGCCTATGTAAAATTAATAACTGTAATATGATGATAGTGAAACAAAGGAAACTTTGTTAGTTCCGTTCATACATTTAGGTGACATGTAAGCCTGCAACAGATTTGGTTGCTCGGTAATAGCCAATATTGGCAATAGCCAATCTTTTCACTGTACTTGTTGGCTTATGTCAATAATTCAGAGGAATCAGTTTTAAATTGAGACTGTTGATATATAAATATAATCAATGTCATTTACATACACCATGGGCATTGAATTTTTATTTGACTGAAATCAGAATTATTTAGATGTTTGGAAATGGTTCTTTTAGGATAGAGGAAGACAGTGTTAGAAGCCATATACTGATTGTCCTGATATGCATGCAATAATCCTGCTCTTACCACACAGCTTCATATGACTGATGGTACATATGAACATCACATTCTTTTTACTTACCCAGAGTGATGTACTGGCCTTCAAAGTTGAGGTCTTTGAGAACCACAATAATCTGGCTTCCCTCTGGTTCAGGCTCTGTCCAGCGGCTCACCTCACAGCCTTTAATGTCATACCTGCAATGCAATACACACATCAAACCTCACAGGCCGCACTGTCTGGTTCTGTGTTGTTAACACGGTACTGAGTGAGTACTCATTCTTTGTATTTATGGGGACAAGCAAATCAAGCTTACCTGGCATTGATTCGATCATCTGGATAAAACACACTTTGCATAACAATGAAGTATTTCTGCAAAGGGCAAGTGAACAAAGGAAATGAGCTTTATAATGCTTTGTCACATCCTATAATCACAATAACACTTGGAACAGTGAACAAATAGGATTCGTACCTTCCGTCTGTGGGGGATTTTAATCCTGTGAACACCTTGAAAAAACAGCAATAAATCACTTCAGTCCAGTGGAACATAGTATCTGATAACATTTACACATCCCGCAGACACAGACTAACATTAACATTCATTACATGATCATACTTCTGGCCAGTGATTGCTCTCTTTTTTGCTCTGTTTTTGATCTCCACCAACTCCTGATGAACTATCTGGCTTTGTAGCTGCTAATGCTCCATTATGTGCACCAGCTAGTTGCTAACTTTGCTTGTCATCTGGTGCAGCTGCCTGCAGCTGGACATATGCTAAAATAACACCGACAGTGAACCAAAACACTAAAGGTGTCCTAAAACTTAAAGAGCTTAAAGAGGCTAAAATGCTTCATTGAGCCAAAGGGAGCAACTGTTGAGTGATTATTCTCTGTGGGTTTGTCACTACAAGGTACTCCAATTTCACATTCCACATTATCTTTTCATTCAGAAATATTGATAAGTGCAGCTTCAAGCTAAAATGCATTTAAGTGAAATTAAAGGAAATGAAAAGAAGACCATTTTGATCTGGGTGGATGAGTAAGTGCTATCCTCAAGACCTTTAGATTCTGTTGTAAACTCATTTCCTTCTTTCCAGCAATTCATTCAGCTTGCAGAGACTTGAAACACATTTGAGATGCCTATGAATTGTAATTAGTTCCCCTATAAAACATTTCTGTTACAAGGTCTGCCTCAGTCCTCAGATTGCCTCAGACCTGAGCCTCCCTGCCCACCTGCAGCTCATCCCTTCATCAGCCACTAATGACATAAATCAGCCCAGAGGCATCGTTCTTCTGCCAGATTGTGCAAGTTCATGTGCCTCATGCCGTTGATGTGAAGCCTCTCATCATTTCCTATATCCTGCCTGCTCCCTGTCTGTCTGTGTGCCCACGCCTTTCCCTGTCCCATTCCAATTATTCCATGGACTTAATACAAGTTTTGTTTGACTGTTTGAATGTGTCTGCATATTGCCTTGCACATTTTATACTTCATATTTTACATTTCATATCCATACTTGAAATTGTAAATAAGTCCTGTAAACTTGTGTATACCTCCTTTTTAGACTGCTATTTGTTCTTAATATTTTTACTGCTGCTATCCCCTGTGCTGCTGTGACATGTGAATTTCCCCACTGTGGGACGAATAAAGGCTTATCTTATCTTATCTTATCTTATCTCACCCACCAATTACAATTCGTCTTCTAAACCTTTCAAGGGAATTCAAGTGTCAAATGATGCACAAAAATCTTTCCTTCTTTCTTTCTTAATCTTGTGACCCTTTGGAGGGGCTTGACCACTCAATTGGGAGCCACTTAACAAAATTATTATTAACTGTATATAAAGCAGTTCAACTTGTAATAGAGTTTTTTTTTACATTGTTGTACTGGTACTTTTACATTTCTCATTTGTTGCATTTAAAGGGTTTCTGTTGAGAATGTGAAATGTTAAAGTGTCCTAAAACACAACACCATGGAGCTTTCAGTGCAGTCTATGTTCGCAACTGCATTACGAAATTAGGGTGCAAGTAACTAAGTCTCTGCAAGTTATTTTCCATTCTAGCACAGCCTGGGTGTTGGCCTCTCAACCTAAATATCTGTGGAGTGCTATATATAGTTGTTTAGATTTTTGGAGATAACTTCATAAACCATGGTTAACCAGTGCTGTGGTGGTTGGAAAAGTAAATTCACAGCAGGGTGTTTCCATGAGCTGCGTTGACAACATTGATGAGGTGTGTGGTCAGAATTGCAATATGCAACATTTAGGTTTTTATCTCACTGAGAGAAGTCCAGCAGCACATATTCTGGCCCTTTAAAAAACCCCTCTGCTGTCACACATGCAAAACTCTGACACTATCACACACAGTCTCAAAATAATACATCTATGATGAAATATAGATACATACAAATAATTATTACTACGTGCAATAGAAGAAATTTTTTTCTGTATTTCATTAGTTCTAGTGCACTTGCTCTCTATTTTGTTTAGATATATTTACAGTGGTCATTGTGTGTGTCTGTGTGTGATGTGTGTACCTAGGAACTTGACCAGCAGGGAATGGGGGTACTTCCTCAGATGCTCCATGTAGATCTTCAAGTTGGCCAGAAGGAATTTGATTTCCCTTTTGTTCTGGGTCTTCAAAAAGAAGCGTTTATCATTTCTAGAAGTTCAAAGGCAGAGAATAAGTACATCTCTATCCTATCAATAATTCACCAACCCAATCTCTGACTTTTTTATTATCAAGTTCTTTTGTTATTTTTATTCCACACTTTAAAATTTAATCCCTAACACAAAATACAAAATGTAGTCACTGAACGTGTCATTTAGCAACTTTCTTTCTCAAACTGAGAGATAATAGAAGCTTTTAAACATCTTAGTACACCTCTGTCATTTTGCACATGCAAGTCGACCTTTAGTCATCCCTCAGCAAGCTGTTAGATTTAAGGCTATGGTTACAGTTGAGGTTAGGTTTAGAAACCAAAATAAAGGTTCTTTTGAACAAAAACATGAACAACCGTGTGTGAGTGACTCACGTCAGGAAGAAGTCAGCCTTACTCTTGGAGTTGCTGATGAACTGGAGATAGCAGCTGTCAGAGCAGAGTGACTGCTGATACTCCTGCTCGCTCATTCTTAAAGAGCCACGCAGACTGGCAAACACTGGGCCTGCAAATGTCTCCATTGTAAAGTCCTACACGCACACACGCACACACACACACACACACACACACACACACACACACACTACTAACTATGCACGTGGAAGCATTTAATACAATAATTAATTTAAGTCCTTTTAGTTATTAAGACACACATACATCCACATACCTTATGAATCTGAGTGACCTCTAATCTGAAATCATCATCTGACAGTTCATTCTAGAGCGGGAGAAAGAGTGGGAGAAAAAGTAAAGATGTGTGTGTTAATGTCAGAGTCATTTCTAGAGCAATTTCATAGTGGTTTCAACTATTCCAATGTAAATCGTTTGGCAGCACCTGGTGGTATTTTTTGGAGCTGAACTAAATGCACCTTATTGAAGGAAGGTGTGCTGAAATTACAGATTGTGGAAGACAAGGACACAGTCTTCAGCTGCTGTGTGCTCTGGTTATTACCTCCGCCAAGGAGGTTATGTTTTTGCCAGCGCTGGTTTGTCTGTCTGTCTGTTTGTTTGTTTGTTTGTCAGTTTGTTTGCAACAGAACTCAAAAAGTTATCGACAGATTTTGATGACATTTTTTTTCAGGAAATGTCCTTTCTGGGACAAGGAACAAATGATTAAATTTTGGAGGTGAACCGAATCACCATCTGGATCCAGGAATTTTTCAAAGGATTTTTTATCATTGCGAGATAGGGGCATTTTCAACATATGTGTATATAACTCCATGAAAAATACCCAGATTGCTTGCAAAAAAAAAAAACAGGACATGGTCATGATAGTTTCTACGAAATGTACCAGTATGATCCGGATCCTACCAATATTCTGGATATTACGATCCAGAACTGTGCTGCTTGGCGGAGGTCTGCGCTCTCCGAGTGCTTTTCTAGTTTTGTTTGAGTTAATCTTGGTTTTGTTTGATGAATTTGTTTTTTCTCCCCACTGATTCCATTTTTTTTGTAAAGGCCTGTTTATTTCAGTCAATGTTTGTTCAGGGTTTTGATTTCAGTTATGACGTGATAGTCAGCAGTTTATATATTTTAAATATAAATATAAAAATGACATATAAATATATATTTATATTTAATAAAAACATTCAAACAACCATTGGACTACCTGAACCATTGTGGGTCATCAAACAGTGAGTTATTTTAAATCTTTTCCCATGTAGTTTAGCTTTTGTATTAATGTTAGTGCAAATAAGACGGGATACTTATTTATTGATAAAGCTTAATATTATTACCTCCACCAAGGAGGTTATGTTTTTGCCGGCGTTGGTTTGTTTGTTTGTTTGTTTGTCTGTTTGTTTGTATGTTTGTTTGCAAAATAACTCAAAAAGATATGGACAGATTTTGATGAAAGTTTCAGGAAATGTCCTTTCTGGGACAAGGAACAAATGATTAAATTTTCGAGGTGATCCAGAAAACCGCCATCACGGAAATGTCGATTTTCAGGTATAGCTATTAAACTAAAAATGATATCAATGTGATTCCAATTGCTAAGGGTATGTTTTTATGGTCCAGGAATCCAGTGAAATAGATAAACAAAAGGTAGGACTAATATTTTGGGGTGTAAGTCACAATTAGCTGGGGGAACTGTGCTGCTTGGCTGTGCTTTTCTAGTTTTTTAGATATATTACACATATACACATTAGGTACATATACACATTGTACAATATACACATTCTATAATATACAGAGTATATTTTATTGGCACGAGTGTGAGACCGTATTGAGCAAAGTACATGTACTATATATATATATATATATATATATATATATATATATATATATATATATGCAGTGCCTTTAGCAGTACTCTGTAGTCAGGCGTATACTTCAGGTTTTTGTATTATAATACCACTAATTTCATATCATTAAGCTACCTGCCTGAATGCAGACTACAGAGTCAGCGGTAAACCTTGGTGCAATCCCATACAACACCTTTGGGATGAACTGGAGAGCCAACTGTGAGCTAGACTTAATGATCCAGTTTGGGTGTCCACATACTTTTGCATCTCCAGTTCATACAGTATGAAATGTGCTTCTCAGCAGCAGCATCCTGGCCAGCTGATAAACTGAATAAAAGGTCTGCCATGAAATATCTGTCACAATTGTCACTATCAAGCAATGTATGTGAACTGATGGCAAAAACATGCAATCAATTACATTCTGTATATTTTTCTGAAGAAAGCAGCGGAGGGGTAACTAAAGCCACTACATGTTCTACGTAAAAGTTGTGTGTGCATGTGAGCTGTGTTTTTGGGACTCTGCAGTTACAGCACAACAGACAGGACAGTCATGCATCAGCCTGCTGAGTCAGCAGAGTGTGTTTAGGGATTAGGGTGAAGCAGCAGCACAGTGTTGAACTGTGACCGTTCATTCAGCAGCAGCAGGTTGGACACTGCATACCTCTCTCTGGTCTAAGGCCTTAGTCAGGAGAGGATTCCCCCTTTCAGCTATGGTATTTGTACATTTTCACATGAAGGAGGAAAACAACTACTGCAATTGCCAATGTGTGCTCTTTTTTTGGCATCAGTGGATCAACCTTTTACAACAACCAGAATAGAGCTGAAATTTTAGTTATGGATTTTAAAGCTCAGAAAGAACCGCCGTAGAAAACCGTAGAAAAAGAGACCTTGGTGTCTTCTTTGATTTTGAACTAGACTTTAATATGGGGCTCATGTGGGGTATTTCACCAAGTCTGCTCTTCACAATCTCTTTCATTCTCTGAGCAACATAGAGACAATGTGCACTTTTGTATCTAACAGGATAGACTATTATAATCCTCTGCTCTCTAAAAATAGTCATAAATCAGTTGAATGAGATTCAGAACTTAGTTACCTAAGTGCTGACTTGGAACAGAAGGAGAGAATACATTACACATATCTATATTGATATTGATTTCAAATGCCTTTTACTTGTATTTAAAAACCTCATGGTTGTGCACCAGCCTGCTTGTCCCACATACACATACATACATACACCACATACAGGATGGCCCTTCAGGTCATCTGGAGCCATTTACAAGGCTGATGAGGATCTGAAAGCTGCTGAAAGTGTTGAGATCTTTAAACATACTTAAACCCCACATCTTTAGCTGGACCTTTGATAAGAATGAAAGAATGATATCTGGTAATTATTTATTTTATCATTTATTGGATTCATGTTTTAAAATGTTTTGATTCCTTTTCATCTATTTATTTGTTGGTATCTTTTTTTTCTGTGTAACTGGTTTACGATTTCATTGTTATTTCTATTCCTCATGTCCATTAGTGTCAAACTGTTTTATTATTTGCATTTTTACTGTTGTCTCATCAGTTTGTCAGTCATCAGTAAAGCACTTGTAACCTATGTAAAAGGTGGTATGAGTAAAGTTAGACTGAATCATTTATTCACCTGGTTCACTTAACATTATAATCATCAGGTTTTCAATGAACTGAAACTATTCTTGTTCAGCATTTTTTCAGGAATAGTCATTCAATATATTAACATTCTGTAATTCTTGTTTAATGCCTGCCATTCCCATGCAGCATGCAATCCAGTGTTACTGTTTGTAATTTGATCTCATTGATATCAGCCTCAGCGTTTGCTGTTCACTCTGCTCCTGATGTATCAGAGCTGGGTTAATTTACAGTTCATGCTAAAGCAAAAGTACATGAGGGTTTTCAACAAAAATATAAATGAACTTTTGCTTTTGCTTTTATTTTTTACGAGTTGAAATTAAAGACCTAAGAAATTTTCTGTGCGCATAAAAGGATTATTTCTCTCAAAGTTTGAACATAAATTTGGTTGAATCTGTGTTAGTAAGCACCAAGATAATACATCCAGCTGACAGGTGTCACAATGAAAGGCCGCTCTAAAATGTGCAGTTTTATCTTGAAAAAAATAATACTATGGCCTTGGTATGACTATGGCTATAGGGGGTATCTCTTGTGACTTCCATTTGCCTCACTGCCTCACTCATCTCCTTCACATAGGCTTGATCAGGCTGTTGACTGTGGCCTGTGCAATGTTGGTCCACTCCTCTACAATGGCTGTGCAGAGTTGAATGGCACAATAAAGGGCTATGTGGCATGACCCCACTGCCAATTTGAGACACACTGTTCACAGTATTGACATTAAGCTCAACATGCTGGCCTACATAACATCATGCTGTAAGGATGACATGCAGGTGAGCTTCCCTTCCCAAATCAGGAAGACAGGCTACAGTTTATTTTAGTATAGAGCCTGACTCATATATAGTATTGTAGAGTGAGTTCATTTTTCATTTTGATTTTTGAGCCACTTGTCAATACTGATATTTAAGAGTTTTTTCTAAATCCAGTATTCAAATTGGTTATGTTACTTTTTAAAACACATTAAAGTCGACAAACATTTGTGATAAGAAAGACTTAAATTTATAATACTGTACAATACTGAGTAGGGTTGAAATCAACTTGTACAATTCTACAGTTTAATTTAGCAGATGCTTTTATCCAAGGCGACGTACATTCACATACCGATGGAACAGCCATCGGGGGCAATTTTTGGACACTTCCACACAGAGACTGCAGGGCCAGGGATCAAACCACCAACCTTCTGACTGGTGGACCTCCTGAGCTATAGCTGCCCAACTTGTCTGTGCTGTCTGGTGGACAAACTTTGTGATGACATCTCTGTGTAAATCCCTCAATTATATCTGTCTGTCATTTCTGTGCTGCAACTTTTTGGTACTTATAAATAAATAAATGTTGATATTAAGTTGGTTTTAAATAAGTTATATTTGTGATAAGCTGATGTTTCCGCTCTTATTAAGTACTCATCCCCCAAAATATAATTTTATCTCAGCATAGATCAGAAAGGCACATTATTGGCCCTGACCTGGTTTCCAACAGATTTCACCCAAGTACCCCAAACTTTTAGTCTCAGGAAGTACTTTTCAGGGGGAAAAAAGTTCCTTCAGCCCATTGTTTTCTGTGTTTCCACCAGGGTCTAAACGAGATAAAGGTATAAGCTGGTGCTTCCCATCTATCTCAGAACCAAACAGTGCTGCATTTGTTACAGACCTGCTCTCTTCATACAGGCAAGCCCAGCAAACACAGCCAGCCTAGGTTTAATTATTGCCAAGTGTACTTCAAGTCCAGCCTAAGAATTACATTTTTTTTAAAATGAATATCAATTGATAGAAAATCTGTGTGTCAAGTGATGATGTTTGCAGTGCAAAATATTTCAAGCATTGGCCTGCGTGCATGCCAATTTAACTGTCTGGAGTGAACAACATATTTCATTGTGAGCCCATAGCCGGTGCAATATTCCAGTAATCAATGGCTGGGTAGCAGAGTTGTTTGTCACGCAGCTTGTGCGGAGCATGCACAAAAAAAACAGGCTCTGTGATTATATAAACAACAGACTATCAACCGTAAGCCCAATTTAGCAGCTCTACTTTAGAGTGGCCTTTCATATCTGATGACTACGTTCGACACGTCACTGCTAATGATGTAGAAACAATGCACAACCATCCTGACGCCATTTCCCAAACAGATATCACATTGCGAGAAGCTACTCTGACTCAAGGGCATGACAATGAATTTAAATGTCAACTTGAACCACTGAAACACAAGACAATAATCCAGTATGTTTTCTCAGGTGATTGGAGTTATATATTTTATATAGTGACTGCATTATGTATCATGTAGTACATTTCAGAGACTTGAACTGAGAAACTGGCTTAAATAAACAAAAATTAAATGGATAAACATAATAACTTTGTTATTTTCCATGATGAGAGCAACACAACTCGTCTGAGTTTAATGCAATTGATTTGCAAATGAATGATGTGTCCACACACAGGGGCAGAGAGTAAGAGGTGCAAAACTGCATTTGTACAGACTAGGGGTTTTCAAATTCTGACACTATGGGTCCTCCATCAGACAGAAGTGAGACATCCCATCCCCCGCCACAAATTAAAACTGTCAGAGTTTTTTGTCTGTATTTCGACAAGTTTGCAACACTGGGGAAATATCTGTATATGAATGGATAAAGGAGAATTTCATTATGAGCCTTATTAATGTAAAAAATATTAATACTGCAACATGAAAAAGTTCATATTAAAGGCTTTTGTCAATCCTATTATTATTCTCTGTGTTACTTTGATTTAGGAAATAATCATGCTCTAATTTTTAGAATTACAATTCTCATGATTTGGTTACCATTTAGAACACCAGCATGCAACTGCACCTTTCAACCCATGTGTAACAGAGTCAAAAATATGCCTATTTGAATTTCGCTAAAATGTGTATGTATTTGTGCCGTTTGGTGCCACCTGGTGGTTGGAGCCGCGCAGCCACAGAGCTCTTACACTGGTCACGGCCCCACCTCAGCAAATCAAACTTTCCTGAGCTGGTGGTCTCAGCCCTGTTCTTCTGGTTGAGCGGCATTATATTGTGTTTTATATATCAGGTGCCAGACCAGTGGTGGACGAGGGCCGGGCTGAGAGCAGTGTGTGGCTGTGGCGCCTGTGCTATATCTCAGTCAGAAAATCTTCATGCATACTTCATCTGTCTCCCTCTGTGCCCCCTGAGAAGGTGCCACACAGAAAACCTCTGGTGTAGACAGTGTATATTACCAGGCTGGCCAGGGTACTGCTCTGTGGTTGCAGACTTTGGGGCAGCTGTCGCTCAGGGAAATCCACTAATCAGAATGTTCATGATTTGTTCCCTAGCTCCTCCAGTCTACATGTTGAAGTGTCCTTGGTAGTGAACCCTGATGGCTCCGATGGCTCTGTGTGTGTGTGTGTGTGTGTGTGTGTGTGTGTGTGTGTGTGTGTGTGACTGGGTGAGCATGGAAATATTGTGGGGTGCTTTGTATAGAAAAGCATTGTATTGTTTCTGATGAGCAGGTCAACAGCTTGCATGGCAGCCTCTGTGATCAGTGTATGAATGTGTGTGTGAATGAATGAATTCTGAGTGCATGATAGTGCTATAGATAACATGTTAATGAAGTCGATTTACCGTTTAGCTTTTACCTATAAGGGCCCCAGTAAAACACACATCTATTGTTTTCTATATGAGCCCACACATCAGTTGAATCCGGCAACAATTTTTGAGCACAAAGGTTTGTAGCAGCAGCTTTAGATAGCTTCCCTCAATGAATGAAAACCAAATGTTCAAAAGATGTATATGGTCTTTCAAAGGCTAAGATGAACTGATCAGTGTCCTAATGTTAACCTGTTGTTTGCTTTAATGTATCTATGATTTATTTTATTTATTTTGTTCTCTCCAAACTAGGCTACAAGCTATCAAAACATGTAAAATCATGTGCCAGTTTGGCTGGATTTGATTTGAAACTTGCATGATGTTTTAAAGCACAGACTAATACACTCGTACTTACTCTTATCTAACCTCTGTCAGTAATGTTATGAACCTAAACACTTTAATTTGAACACTAAGAGGATAGATTTTTAATATGTATACATTTGTATGGATGATTGAAATGTTGCTTCTGCTGACCCATACTCACAGTAGCTGCATTGTCTATGGTGCTTTGGGTGGCTGCTGCCAGTCCTTCCTTCATCATGCAGGTCAGACTGTAGAATTCATGCTGCTGATCAATCTCAAACAAGCCCAGAAGCTTCCACTGCTGCCTCAAGCCTCCCCACCTCCTTCTCTTCACCGTGCCGGAGCGTTGACGGTGACCAGACATCTCCAGGCCACCTGCAGCAGCTGACATCTCCATCTGGGATACAGAGAAATCCACAAGTCCAAAACATATGACTGCTGCACAGTCAGCTGGCACTGGGTTGTAAAGGCAGATGAGGTTTTCAATAAGTAGAGGCCAGAGAGGCCAGAGAACATAGCTGACTGTCAATTAAGTCTTAACACAGTAACTATGGAGACCAACACAATGAGCCCTGTTGTGGTTAATGGCATAATCCTGGTCCTCCAACCACCTAATTTCTTCTTTAAAACATATCATTAATGTTCAACTATGTGTTCACTTGTCACAGTACACGGATAAAAAAAAGAGTCCAGAGCCAACAAGGGTGTCAATGCAAAATATACAAAAAAAACCAAAACAAAAAACAGGTAACTGCATCAAATAACACAAAACACTCTTGCTCAAAGATTTCTGCATTGGAAGCTGCTGAATTAGTACAGAATTTTGACACAGTGTTCTCCCCCTCCCACCTCTCCAGCCACATTTCTGTTTCCTCAGGACCCTTCATTGCCCTTTTCATCTGACTCCCCCACCCATCTTTACACCTGTTTCCACTTCCTTAATCCACCATTTCATTCCCTAATCAACTACTCTCTACATATACCTATCCACTTCTTTTTTCCTCTGTCACTTCATCAGAGTTGCAGTGTTGCTCATATCTGGCTCTCAAGCCTGTATCCAGTGTCCTGCTATCTGGAATCTGAACCTACACTGGCCTGTCCGCCTGCCTGAAGCTGTATATATACATATACTGTCACTTCACTTCACTGCATTGGGGTTGTTTTCCTGCAGTCCTGCATTTCCTGAGCCATGACATCAGGTTTAAGACATGAAGCTAATGAGGATCATTAAATGATTTTAAAAATCTAAATAAGTCAAGTTTTGGATCTGAGGCTAAGGATGACTCTCATTTAATCATGATTTCTGGTAATCATTTCTAGCATAACTATTCAATAAACAGGGCTCATGTCTGACTTAAAATTCAGCCTCCAGTCACTTCAGCTGCCACTGCAATCACATCACAACAGTAAACCCTTTTGTAAATGAGACAGGAATGCTATTGGGTGGTTCCATGGCAACAAGCATGATGCAAAGCTCCTTGCACCTTTTAAGCTCTTATCTGTGTTATTAGCGATGCTCACAGCTTCACTTGACCGTGAAACAAAAGCTTCCTGTCTGATCACAACCTTGTGTGGCCCTGTTTGATGGTCCGCCTCAGTGTTGAGGCTGTCTGGGTTTGAACACATCTCATCTTAAGAGGGCAGTTCAGGGAAGCAGAGGGTGTTTGATTACTGCTCTGAAAAACTTGATTTGAAGAGGAAATGCCAGATGTTCAGGAAAATTTTAATAGGTCAACCCCTGTCAATGTGTGAGCAATACTACATCGTGCTATATAAAGAATGTAATATGTATAGAATGTAAATGTAAATCTGTCACTGTTGTTATTACTATTACTGTTATTATTATTATTACTACTACTGCTATTATTTCTGACACTGCTGTTGTAGATGTTGATGTTAAATAGCACAGTGTAGTATAGCATAGTATTATTATTATACCACATATTATATTATTATTATATTATATTATGATAACTAACTAGTAGTATACTACTACTATTACTATTATATGTAGTAGAGTGTAGTATATTTCACATTACACTACTATATTATTATATTATACATGTACATGTATGTTATACTCTTGGATGTTATACATTGTATATGCCACCATCATCATACTACTATTACATGCTATATTATATTATTATATTATATTACTATATGCACTCTACCATTACCATTATATTCTATTTTATACTTTGTATTCTATATTTAAACAGTGCAATATATGAGAAGCGATGGAGATGCCAATTTCTCGGAGGGAACCTTCCAAAGGGATTAATAAAATACTCTGTCTGTCTGTCTGAGGCCTGTACCCTTCTCTTGATGTATGCAACACATGCATTTGCCTGTTTGTCAAAAAGATGGTGAAGGATGACCCATTTGACCACATCACTTTTTTTCTCTACACATCCCCACATTGTAATGACTATGTAATGGTTCATGCTCTGCCACCCTATAATATCCCATATATAATACGTTTATACTGACACAGTCTGATCCTGCGTAAACCTCAACTTTCTAACTCCTGGTTCTAGTCAGTGCATTGTCCTCGTATTTAACTATCTTCACAGGCACAGTATAATGTGACCTGGGAAATGGAGTATGCAGTAGTTCAGGCAGGCACAGAAGTCATTTTATAGTCATGCATTCAATACACTCTCCAGAGACACATGTCCAAGATCTATCTCTCTGAACAGGCAGTCTATATCAGCATCTGGCCCTCGATCAGTGTGCATACAACAATGCTGAGCTCTGCACCCATGCTGCTACACAGCTGCCTGCTTTCAGAATGGAACTCCCTGCACCTCCTCAGACTCCTTCTCTATTCCTATTTAATCGTATGAAAATTTTTAAATGATCACAGGAACTCATGCTCAATATATGTTGTGTGATCAGGCTCAGCCTGGGGGGTTGTGAGCTCAGGGATAGTCTGTGCCAAGTTTGATGACAACCTCATATATATATACACACATTCAAAACGTTTCAGCTTGAGCAAGGAGATCCTGCTTAAATACAACTTCTGAACTGACAGACTTTTAGAATTCTCTTCATTTTCTCTGTGGTGTGGTGAAAATGTATTGAAAGTGCTCTGCTTTGCTTCCTGATGATGCAGCACTAAAGATTTCATTTATTCACTGCTACGTCTGGACAAAACAACGTCTTAGAGTTAGATTTCAATGGCGGAGTTTTCCTGTCAGCAGCTTGCAAAATGCTTTTAACATTAGTCTGTAATCAAAATTTTCAATGGCATATTTTGACATTTTAAATACATAAGACAAATGTACATTTTGCATTGTTTGTCTGCAGGGTGTCTTTGAACTACATTAAGTAAATTAAATGTCACTAACAAATAAGCAGCAATAACAATAATCATTATTATTAGTAATTTAGTTGTGACACATGTATTGGGGATACTTTAATAAACTGGTGGTGTATTTTAATATAATTGTGTTGGTAATGAAAAAAAGGTAGTCCACGCACATGCCTAAAACTGTAGGTCTGGAACTGCTGCGTCTAAAGCTGCAGGGGATATCTGGCTCAGCAAATCAATGATATTGAGGAAGCTGCACGCAGCAATGCTGCAAGCAGCTTGTTCTGACCAGGCAATCGTTTTTTAGGTCCAGCTAGTGTATTCTTTTTAGAGTTTACTTGGTGACTTCATTCAGTCTGTTATCAGTCTTTTAGGCTGTTTCATGTACATGTTATGGCCCACTGAACTAACCAACCACCATCACTGTTAGACTTTCCAATCATCAGTAAGCAACTGCTCTGGTATGAAAGACTGTTCATAGATTATTTCCTAAATGTCTTTCAAAAAAGAAAATAACCTAGTTTCAGTCTGAATATGTGTGAGTGTAACCAGTGACGGCAAGTCAACAGGTGGGCACCCACATAAAACTGATGTTTCATTAAGTTGGGCCCACAACACCAAGAGCCTGACTATTTGACATTAGGTCTAGTAACATGTCCTTTCAACACCACCAACACACCAAGTTCTCTGTCCAGCCAAGAGGGACAAAATCCACCTGTTATAATACAATGGTTAAAAGAATTCAAATTTATGCTAGAAGACATTTACTTCTCTATTTTGAGAATACTATCATTAAAACCCTTCTGTAAAATGAACAAATGCTCAAAGCTATTACCTTAATATAGTTGTGATTTATAACCGGAAAGATATCCAGCAGGGGCCTTTCCCCAGGGCTGTTACACTATGTATAGCTGTGTGGTCTTCATAGCTTCTCAAAATGCAGCTTGAGTATGTAGACTATTTAACTGCTCCTTGATTTTATGGTTCTCTGTGTGAGTATGTGTCCTTGCCATAGAGCCATACATCTACCATATATCTGAATGCTTTCAGTTTAAAAAACATGGACTCTACTGACAAGATGATCAATGCATTTAGGGCAGTGGGGGGGGAGAGTCCCCTGCGGGATATCTGTCCTTATGAATCCCAGCTACATTGCACAGTCCAAATTATGGACATTAAATTATTACTATTATTATGATTTTGCAGACAGGATGTCTGAACTCAGTGAAATTGAATTATCCTTTTTTTGACATTTTTCAGTACATTTCCAGAAAGGAAGATTGATAATATCATTAATGCACAACAGACGTGTCCCCCAACTGCGTAAACATTTCCCAATTCCATATTATTCATATTAGGCCAGCAGCCACTGTCATGAGAGGAAGGTGCCTAACTGGTTACACCACAGAATCAGATGCTTTCAGGCGTTAAAGACCAGGCGAATTGTGAAAACTTCGGCCTTCCACTGAGGGTGAGCAGAACCGTGACAGTGTGCCGGGGCAGCGCCCGCTGCTCGCTCCGCCTGTCGGACAGCCGGCGCCTCTCCACCGGCTCTCCGCCTCTCATTGAAATGAATTAGTGGGCGCATCAGTCACTCCCTGCCTGAAAAGACTGTGATGCTGAGTGTGCAGCTTGTTGACAACAAGCACAGAGGCTGTCTTTTCAAGTCCTGGATCCCGGGTATAGTGTCGGGTCAGTCTAATCTCAGTGTGCCACCATACTGCGGGGGACATGTTGACACATGTCTGTCCAGGAAATTCAACTTCTTCATGGAAGAGGGAATGAGCTGTCTGTTGATGAGGATGAGCAAAGTGCTTAGTCAAAGACCTGGTTCTGTTTCAGAACATCCCATCACCCCACGCACTGTGACACACAGATCAGCAAGTTCACAGAAGCAGGGTTTATAGAAGAGGCATCACTGTTGAGTTCAGAGCTGAATCCGCAGCAGTGATGGGAAAATGACAAATACATAAACAAACACGAAAAACAGAGCTATTCTAACTTCGAGCGATCTACCACTCATCAAACAGAGTCGCTGCAAATGAAGTTCGAACGCTGACATCTATAGATTAAAGCGTTTTACTTGCCTCGATGTGGTTCGTGGATGCAGAGCAGAGCAGCCGCCGGGTTCGGTCTGTCCTCATCTGTGTGTGTGTGTGTGTGAGAGAGAGAGAGAGAGAGAGAGAGAGAGAGAGAGAGAGAGAGATGTGTGTGTGTGTGTGTGTGAGAGAGAGAGAGAGAGAGAGAGAGAGGGAAATGCGTGTGTGTGTGTATGAGGGAGATAGATAGAGATAGAGGATGGGGCGGAGAGTGTGTGTGTCAGTCACATGTCAGTCTGACTGACCGTGTCATGACATGGAGCGGAGCCTGGCTGAGCCTGTGGTCACACCCATACACAGTCAGTGACTGACCATAAATGGAAATATATATATATATATATTATTAAACTACACGTGAATACATTGATAAACCACAATATATTTGATAAATAATAATAAATAAAATTACATCACTGTAGGGTTTGTAAGGCAGTCCTGTCATCACACGGCTTTGTAAGGATGATGACACTGCAGCCACAGGAGCAAACCCTGCTGACTCACACCTTGGCAGAACCAAAACCATGGCAAAAATGCCAACAACTGCAGTTCCTCCAATGGTCACTTGAGGCTGGCTCCAAAAGTGAGTCAAACCCTATAGACTCCCATTTTAAAATGCCAAACTGTACAGCAGAAAAAGGCTGGTGCAAAAAAAAAGGCTTATCTAATTTTACAATGCTAACAGGAGTGTATGAGTTATTAAACACAGTTATTAAACTGGCTGGACCAATGTCAAAACGTAAAAGAGAAGTGTAAAAATTTAGAGTGCTTTCGAAAAAAGGCGGAAAATCAAAGTCCACCATGTTAGTTAGGTAATGTTATGTAATCTTAAACTTGTCAAGGTGAGGCTGTAGGCTGACCAGTAAACAAACACAAAGGGTTTTATTTTTATGTTGGTACAGGGTGTGAAACACACTGACACACCAACAAATGATTCTTTGTCCTGGGACACACGCATTAACCTGTTGAGGAGACCATCCCGTAAAATAAACTCATGAACTTGTCTGGAGAGGAGAACAAACAAGGAGACAAATGGAGATTTATTTGAGTTTACTCTTCATCTCATCTCCTTGTTGGAAGTGGAGAACAAATAAGGAAACGGGATAAAGAGGTGACCTTTTTCTAGCAGCAGACAAGGAGCATGGATGAGAAGGTGGAGGTGTACCAACTGGTCTGACAATCTTCCAAACCTCTTAAAGACAAACAGAACAACAAAGCTTTACTGTAAAGTTGCAAATATGATGATAAACAATAAACTTGTAATAAAAAAACCTATTTCCAAGCATCAACATTTTATTGAACACAGAAAAAGGACCACTAGGCCATTTCCTGCCTTGCTGTAGGTTTGTAATGAAATGAGCACAATTTACATCATTCACACATTCAGACACTACAGAAATGGACGCATTGTCACAGTATTTACAAAATTTAAGACCCATACTGATGTCCTCACTGCAGAAACGGAAGGATGACTGAATCATCTTAACAGCAATTGATTACTCACACTCACACAATGTGACAACTATGAGTAAAACAATGAAAAATGCTGACAGTCAGGGAAAATCATTTTGACTGCTTTAAGAGGAGCATGAATACGTGACTGATAAACAGATTGAGTCAACTACACGACAGGCTACACAAATCAGGGATTTACGTTCTACCCAAAAGGAAGCATTTAATGTTTCACTTTTCCAAGACATGGCTTCAAAGATAAAGACTTGGGGAGTATCTCAGAGACAGTTTATCAAAAGGACTAGTATTAAAGTGTCTCTTATTTTCAGAAAGTATTTTTCTAAAAACATTTGTTGGGGACAAAAATTTGGGCCAAGATGATACAACAGAACCAGTAAAAGTGACATCATTCTATTGAGACACCAGTGAACTACTGACACACCTGACACAAGTTCTCCCTTTGCAGTAGTTGGTCGAGTAGTAATTTGAGTAGTAACTTCAAGTATGATGGTCAAATAAACATGACATAGATATAACCCTTCAGATAAATGATTTCCTGTTAACATGGCCTACTGTCTACGAGAGAGAGAGCATAGCAATTGATCTACACACTCCGGAACACTCTTTGTAACAGTGGTTGAGTGAGCAATCTCAAAACCTTTGGACAAATTTAAAGCCACTGGATGTCCATTTGTAGTGTGATCTTAGTCAATCTTAGTAAAAATTAGACAATCTCAAAGACAATTGTTGCATACTATATTTTCCTTTCAGCATATTCACTCAGTGTTTTATTTTATACTGCCACTCAGTTGAAGGTTTTCAAATTGAGCATCAGCTCTTCAGGAGCCATGATTAGAGAAGGGAGGAATGACTTTGTTTCCGGGGCCACCAGAAAGGGTTTAACATCAAAGCTATTTTCACATACTTCAGTCCACAGCAGTCACTCTAACATCCTGAGATTAGTCCACTTTCTTTGGCTTGCGATTCTTCCACATGACAACTGCAGTGAAGGCCCCTTTGAAGAAGATAAGAATGGTATGAAATTTGACACAAGCATGACACACATTCTCACAATTAATTTTTATGTCCAGAATTTAGAGAGGTTGCCAGTGGAATCCATATTGCAGTGAGAATAATTTGTGTTAGAATGCTTGTCTACTCACCTATACAGAGAAGCAGTATCACTGCTGCAATACCAGGCAGAATGACTGAGTACTCTCGAGGAAGAAAATACTTGTGCAATATATGATCACTGTCCACAAAAGGCTGGAAAGGGACACAATACATCACATCACACATTTAATTCAAAAGTTCTCCTAAAGATATTTTTTAAAGAAGTGAAATTCCTGTTAGCGTGTCATAATGTAAAAACATGTAATGTTTCACAGAATAATTATATTTTGTGAAACAGTACACAGGTGGTCACTTTTCAAATGAGCAATTTTAGAAACTGAGATATGGCTGCAGCCTCCTCCTTTTGGTTGTTTTTTATGTAAAGTGTACTGTTGGGCACACAGCAGAAAGTTTTTGGAAGACAAGCTTTAAGGTCTGTCACACCTGTATGTGATTGATATAAAGTTCAAACTTATCGTGCTGAAACAAACCCTGCGATGAAATAATGGTCTCTAATTTGGATTTTAGGGAGAAAAACAGAACCTACCAGGATGATAACCCAGACAGAGTAGTATGTAAACAGTAGGAGGCTGAAGACAACAAGACTCATGCCAACTGTTTGATCCACTCCTGTAGCCTGAAAAAAAGTAGTAGCTATAAGTTGCATGCCTGACTTAATTCCCAAACAAAGTTTTTAATTTTTTTTTTTCAGACAAACTTGAATGAATAGGGGATAATGATGAAGGTGTTACTAGCAACATATACTGTGTGCTTTTTGACTTAAAGGAATATTTTCAGCGATATACTGTAGTTGCACTTCCATAAAATCAGATGATAGATTGGGGGCAAAATACAGATAAGAAGAGAATGTTTAAAAATCAATGTAGCAGAGGTGAGGATGTCCTGACTTTTAGCTTCTACCATGAGTCAAGCTCCATAAATGCTGGATCCTACATTTCCCATAATGCATCTTATTTGGTCTTCCTTTGCTGTTAAATGAGCCTATCTTTCAAGCACCATGTCCCAAGTTTAAGTTGTAGTATTCTGTAAGTATTCTGTTTTAGCTAAATTCGACAACCCTGTCGACATTAGTATTTCTATCAAATTGCATGTGACAAGAGTAGTAAGAGGGCTACTACTTTTCTGGGTCATCTGCTTCTGAAGAGTACAAGTAGCTGAGCTGATGGATTGAAACTCGGAAAGAAAGACATCTTCATCTGCCTTCACCATAATAAACCAGCACTAAACTGGTGCCAGATGGGGACAAAAAAAACAGAAGAGAAATGGAGTTTACAGTAAAACTGCCATGTAGTGTAGATGGTATACAGTCAGTCCATTAAAAGCACATTGAGAATAAGACATAACCTATGCTGAGGAAATAGCTGTTTTCATATTTGTCTTTAAAAGTGTACTTAGATGAGTCTGGAAGCCAAAGTGCTGGCACCAATGAACTACTCTCTCTCTCTCTCTCTTGCTCTGTCCTTGCTCATGATGAGAACTGTTAGGTCTCTATGAATAATATCATTAACTGTATGGTCGAGACCTCCTCTGTATGGACAGTGCCTGGAGGTTGAGACAGAATCTGTGACATCTTTTGAATCAGTTCTTAAAACCCATTTTTATAGACTTTCATGTGATGTTGTCTCGTTTTAACATTTTTAATTCACCCTTAAATTTTCATGTTGTTTTTCTATGTTTTAGTGTTTTTGCTTGTGTCTTGTTTTTTTTTTAGCTTAATTCTGTCCTCCTCCTGTTTGGCACTCTATTTGACCTCTGGGTATCCTGCTGTTGTGCCCCTCTGCTTTGTCTGTCAAAGCACTTTGTAAATAAAGTTATTATTATTGAGAAGACTTCTGTTATGATTTGGCTCTATACAAATAGACTGAATTAAAATGACATTGATTATAAGTAAATTACTTACTTTTACTTACGTACTTTTAGTAGCATGTAATATTTAAAACTCCGTTTTTATCTAAACATAATTCCAGTGTATTGCTGTTCTTAACTGAAGGGACTGGGAGGTCTTACTTTGAAGGGTGGTTTTACAGCCGGTGCAGGGGCAGCACTTCGTACAGAGAACCATGCCAAACCCCATTCAAATATCTCAAAGTTAACAGATGATTCGCTTATTTTCAAATGAACTCAAGTCACACATCAGATACACGTAGTTCGTGGATTAACAATGCTCCCATTCGTCGTAGGAAATGTATCAGGCTTCAATCCATTTCAATAAAAGTTTACATGAATGACTGGCACAGAGAAATTTAAAGGATAACGTTAACCCTGTTTAATGTTCAGAGAATCGTGAAGGTCTTTATTAGTCAGTTTGGGGTTTCATATATTAGTAAGTCAGTGTTAAATTCGCTATGAACTAAGACTAAGTTTTTCGTCAACTACCAAGCTAAGAGCTAACATTAACGCTGATGTCTTACATGTTTCTCATAACCGTGAAGATTAGCTACAGTACCTATAAAACAGTCGGCTTAGCGTGATTATTGGTTGAAACTGTCTAGAGTTTTCAGTCTGCTATTCAAGATTTATAGCTAATTCACGATAAAGCTTCAAAGAGCTGCCTTAAATTTAAGTTTAATCTGCTTATCTTTCTTACCATTTCTGACAGGTACTGTTTGCTGACGTCGCCGCCTGCTCTTCTTCTTCCTGTTGATAAATCCGACTGACAAGATGCATCTGTGGGTCTCTGCTGCCCCCTGCTGCTTGTCTCGCAGAACACAGGTCAAAATGATAACTAAGGCACAGCAACTTTATGTGGTGCATGTGAATTTCTGTTACACACGATACATAGTTAATTAATTAATTTAACCATTTTTGACATTAATTAAGCACTAACATTGCCTCTACACTAGTTTAATACATTTATTTTTTATCAGATGCCACATATAATCATTGTCATCATCACACATTACATTGTTTAGATAAAATACATGGAGTGCAATTTTTGACCATGGAAACAGTATGAAATCCAAGTAGTATACCTTGAGTTTAAATCGAATTTTTGGTTTGTTTTTTGTCAACTAGATTAATTTTACTTTTACTGCATGTAGCACACAGTAGTAGAACAGTCACCTCATGTGTATGATCTGTCACGTCTTGTTTAATAAACCCACTATGTTGTGTTATGATAGTAATAATGACATTATTTTATTTGGCATGCACGTTTATGCAACTCATGTTGAAGAGTGTTGAAGAGTCATTCCTCTTCAACACTGCCATCGCTTACATACAGTTATTAACAGAACAGATAATCTCAACATTTAATGTGACTTTTACAAGGAGAGAAAATAGCCTAATAGTATGAAAATTATCTTACCAGATTTTAAAGTTTACTTTTGAAGTCAACAAGTGTGTGCCAAAAATGTAGAAACGTACACTGAATAGTGTCTGCTTGACAAATTTATGGTAAATATTTAAATGCATTTATTATCTGCTAATTTGACAAGTCCAATTTGCTTGACCTAATTTGAATTTAATAAATTAAAAAGTTGAAAGAGTTTCTATATCCTCTTCACCAAAACCTTCTTCCTATGCAAATAAAATCAGTATTACAGATACAAATGCAAAATAATCCCAATCTAATGATGCAATGAGTCTATTTATTTTTAAATGAGCAGAAAAGAAGAATCAAAAAACCTTTTACAACATGAAAATAAGCATGTAGTTGTATAAATGTAATTAATAAGGCCACAGGTTACATAGGGTCAAGCACAAAGACACAATGAGCATTTAGAACAAATCACAGAAGCTGACAATTCACCAACACAAAGGTTCCCTTTACTGTACATATTCTCAAACAAGCACACCCTTCACTGTAAATAACAAATGATCCTTTCAGTCCCATTTCACTATACAATATTAATGTTTACATGCAAATCAGTACAAATCTGTAGACCAGCCTGCTGGTCTGAAAATAAAAGGAAAATAGATAAGAGAGTTACATATGTAACCATGATTCTCTGAGTTGAAGCCCATATCTTCACAGTATCTTTATACTGGGACTGAGCCCATGTATACGGATGCTGTAGAGAACTATACTTAGCATGAAGTGATAAATATGAACTGCTATTGGAAGAGACAGAGAGAAGAGCACATTTGTTCAAAATACAGAAATAATACAGACATTATACTCTACATACATTCTTAGTTTCTGTGCTTTAGTGTGGACGGCAATGTCTCTGCTGTGGCTGAAACCCCAGGTGACACATTGAACAGCAGCTGAAAGGTCGTCCCTACTATACCCTGTGTTCACCACTATTTGTGTACAAATTATTTGTGCATGTATTTACCCAGGATGAACCAGGGCTTGATGGACCACAGTAAAGTTAAAAGGGAGCTTGCCAGTATCTGACGTACATCCTTTCATATCACATCACTATATGCATGCCTGCATGCATATAGTGGAACATTCATACATACAGTACGTTATCAAAAAGACATTAACACGCACACAATGCAGATACAAAAACACACATGAATCCTGTGGGGTGAGGATCTATTGTATATTGTCAGTCCTGGTACAAGAGGGGCTTTGTGCTGCTGCAGCTGTGGGACTGACTTCACAACAGCCTACAGCAGGCCTACAGTATCACTGTTACAGTAGCTCTATACACAATTTGATGGGGCAGAGTTTACACAAGCTGTTCAACTATGATACCCCATTTCCAGCAGCAAACCCACTATACACCACCTGCTCAGCATCAAATAGCCGACAGACACTGTTAGACTAGCTGCTGAACATGTTATCATCATCTCTGAATGTCCCCTATGGAGGAAGAATGATCTTATCTTCTCATCTAAAAAGCCAGATATTTCTCTCAGGAGTTGGTGGAGACCAAACCAGAGAAAACAGGAGAGTGAATATGGGACTTACTGTCATCAGGTCAGACAAACATAACGCCAAATGAATGCTGATGGGATATGTGTCTGCCAGATGTGTAAAGGGACATCTGTTTGCTAATTTTATAATACGATAATATATCAATGCTGTGTTTACTGTTTACTCTGCAGTTCAAATCAATGAATGCAGTTCTAATTAACTTTTCTATTCAGCCTGTTGCATGTAACATTCAATGTAGGTTTTTAACCATCTCCTGCCCAGAAAATGTTTGCATTCCTAGTTTGGCTAATCTGTGTTATAATCTGTGTGATAATTCTTTATTGATCCCCCATAGGGGAAATTCATACTTAGTAAGTGCAGAGAATGGATGGGTACATATGGCCAGCCATATGAATGCATGTCATTTCTCATAAGCCTTTGACAGATTCACCTAATTGCATTTTGTCCAACAACTACAGTATTTAAATGTGTCGTGGACATTCTAAAAGATTTTAAAACAGAACATGTCATGTGTCATTTCAGACACACTTGCTATCTCCATTTTCTTTTAGTGGTTTCTGACAATTCCAACAACTCCTCAAAGAGTACACATGTGCAAAATAATATAATAAGTACGTATACACTGTGATCAAACAGATGTGAAATATAATAAAAGGTAAGAGGTTATAAATAAAAGCTGTGGGGCTGTGAGGATGTGATGACTTTTGTCTCCATGCATTTGGTAGGTCCTTGTCAACTTGTAAAGTCAGAAAATAATAACATGATAAAATAATATTTCCAGGCTTGACGTGTGTGGTCACAGGTGAATCTATCTGACTAACTGAAACAGTGAAAAAGCTGCTGTGGGATGTAAACAATGGAGAAGACACAAACTTCTCTCTTTGTTCCTGTTAGTAGCCTGAACAGGATGTAGGCTGCTAGAGGTATTTATGCCTTATGAGTGTTATATGGATATTAGCCTGGTACACTGTTTCCAGTTGTCCATCATGTGTTCAAGTAAAACACTGGACTTCATTGTCTGAACACTGGTCTGTACTGTTCTGTACAACCACAGTTCCAGAAAATTTGAGACGCTGTGTAAAACAAATAAAGCAGAATGTGATACTTTGCTAATGCTTTCTGACACATACCCATTTGAAAAAAGTACAGAGATAATATATTTTTCCCTCATAAACTTCATTGATTTATGAAAATATATATTTACTTATATAATCCTAAAAGTTTATTTATAAATGTATGCTCTCAGATCGCTCCTTTGAGTACTTCACACAGAGCAATCATTGCTCAAGCCAGGGCCAAGTTGCCTCTGATCTGGGGCTTTTGGTAGTGATCTCAAAAAACAGCCAGCGAGTGAAAAAGCAGATCTACCTGCAGTGTGCTCTTGGCATAAAGCTTTGTACTACATGAGCAAGGTAAAACTGTTTGCGAATGACTGCACTCAGTTTTATTTACATTAAACATGGCGTCACAATGTTTTTTGGAATGAGCTGTATTTTGTTAGCTGGTCGGGTACTACTTCTCTGAAAAGTCGACCCAGCCCTCCTGAGCGCATTAGTTCAGTGTTGCACTACAATTCCCAAAATGCAGTGGTTCTCAGGGTGTTGTTCAAGTAATTTGTGACCTTCAAGCTGTCAAAATTTCATTGGGTGTCTTGCAGACCGGTACCTTATTCAGTGAATAGGTTTACCATCAATCTGATTTTAGTATTTCGAGTCTTTCATTGAAACCTTCAATTATGTTAAATGCTAACTATTTTAAGGCTAATTGCCACAGTTCTATTAAACTTACGGATCACTACCTTCATTAGCTGCAGTGCTTGACCTGCTGTAATTCTGGGATGGAAATTGTAGCTTCGTGTTTTTTTAGAATTGCTGTTTAAAGGGATAAAGTGTTAAGAAGACTGTCAGTTGTTGACAACAGACTCCTCCTTGTTCTCTTCTCAAACATTACAAATGATTTCACGTTTTCCGCTTTTCATCTCCATCCTGATGAACACGTAAATAATAAGCGAGAAGGCAAATCACCCTTTTTCCCAGCAGACATTTGGACATGTCACACTAGGAAAGGCACTGGAGTCTATTTGTGTCAGGTCATGGCAGTGTGTTGGTGAACCAGCACAAACAATACCAGGATCCTGAAACTGAATTTTGCCATCATTACTTCTTTACGCTTGTGATTCATACTGTCACATATCACAATGTTGTCTATGAAAAATCTATTCCACGTCTGCTGTAAGTGTAGTAATATCACTTCCAGTCAGTGCTTTTTATAAATCATTCTGCAACTTTTCCAAAGGCTAGTATAGACAACAGCTGACTCCAGGAACCCACATAATTAGATAAACCAGAGACCAGATTGACACACATCCAATGTAAAAGGTGACTGGCAAAAAGGGGGAAATTAAATTAACAGCATCTGTACTATACAGATAAAACATGCATTATTTCTATGAGTATAACAACAGAATTGTGTCTGTTGCACAGAAATGAGCAATTAAGTCTCTTCAGTTAAAAGTGTATGCACTTGAACAATGTTTAACAATGTTGTCAACATTTCATCCAATGTTTTTTTGCTGTCTAAGATAACAAGATTGCAGGTGTATAGTTTAGAGTGGTTAGGACACAAGGAAGATGAACTGAATGTAATGTGCCCATAATATCAATAGGAAGAAATGAATTCAGTGTTTTTAGCCACTGCAACACCAAAACACAGCAGCTGGCCTGGTCCCATTTGTGCACACATACATTAGTTACATTTAGAGCATTAATTACTAATTCCTACACATTAGTATAAAATTCCTCATTCAATGCTGCATTAAAGCTGGCTGATTATACTTTGCTGCATTTCGCCAATGTTGAGCTGCTGTAATGAAAATTTCTGCAGATGTTCCAAAATAAAAGCTTCCCAGGAAAGGGGAGAAACTATTCTCCCTGGACTGGTGGAAGTGTTTTAATGTAAAACAGATATGTAGGGGATAAATATGCATTAACAGCAAACAGCAGGAACTGCAATTTGACACAACAAACGGGAGCAGATCAGAATATTTTCTGAGTGATAAATGCTCTTATAACACCAGTAAAATTAGAAACAATGGCCTGGCTCTTTCTTCATTCAAGATAAACAAAGGCCCTGTCCACAATTTGAAAACACAAAAGTAGTAATTGTGCATTACACACATCCCAACACCTGATTAAATATACTAGAAAGGCTTGATATCTATATCATAGTAGTCATATTTCAAGCTGCACTGAAGGCATGGATGCATATACTTGCACATACACAGTCACAGACAACCAGCTGGTGAGGCTGAAGACCTGTTGAGGCATCTCTCAGTGAGTCTCGATGACCACCGGCTCAAAAATACCAGGTGTTCCTCTGGCAATCACAGAAACACATGATCATTTAGATGAAAGAAGCTTGACTGGTAAAAAGTTACAGAAAATGAGACGATCAGCTGTGAAACAGTCTACCTGTTTGCGAGCTGTGTCCCGCTGAGAGCAGTGGTCCCATCTTTGCTGACAAACAGTCTCAAGTTGCTGTCTGAAGGAAAACAAGGGATCCAGAAGAGACATTACTAGTGTGATACATAAATGTAGTGCAAAACTAAATTCCCAAAACTGAACTCCCTCGCCTACCTTCATTGTTACTGCTGTCAGAAAAGTTCTGACTCTGGACAATCTTTTCAACTATGTCGTCTGCATCAATGCGGGTGTCGTCCACACAGCTGGGCTGCCTCTCCACAGTGTCCTTCTTCCTCCTGTTGTTGGGCAAGACAAACACCAAATGAGACAAGTAATATCTGATACTGACACTCTGCAAGCGGCAAACCATGGCTGTGCTGCTTACAGCAAATCACCATATGGAAGAGAAGTCTGGTGATATTAGAAATGTTCTTATTGTCTGGCCACGCACCTGAGCAGGTTAATTGAGAATAATGTTAAACTCATGATTTGATAAGATGAATGAATGAATGCATTAGTGATGTCATCCATGCATTCAACTCATATGACATCTTTTTTCACTTTCTTGAGATTCCTTTTTTGCAGTGCATTTATTCCATTTTGGAATAAGGCTGTAACATAACAAAATGTAGAAAAAGTCAAGCGCTGTGAATAAGTTCCAATTGCACTGTATTTGGTCATCAACCAAAGTAATGGAGTATTGCCAAGCCAGTAGTTCAAAATGCTGATATTGAAAAGCTTGCAATTTGTAACTTTGTAAATTTTATAAATGACTAATTGACTATTGATTGTTAACACATTCAGTTATAACTAATAGAACCAACAGCCAAAACTATGAAAAGAAAGTTGTTGTTGACATACTTTGACACCTCTGTGCTTTTACAGCAGCTGTATTACAATGGCAGATGAAGTAGTGATGGTATAAAGCTGTTCCATTCCTGTTTTAATTCTATTATTCTCTCAGTCTGAGGTCTGTCCATGTGACCATCAGAACACACCTAACACACTCCTCCTCTCAGAGTGGCATGAATTCCTGGAGAATTTCTGGCATGTAAGTTTATGCATGCCTGAGATTCACAGTGAATGTGTTTTGTCAAAAGCGCACACATGTCTGGATGTACCTGGAGGGTCTGTTGGACATGAGGGCTGCTGCAGAGGGAGGGGGAGGTCTCTCTGGTTTGGTGGGAGTTGCTTGGTGGTACGGCTCAGTGGGGCTGGAGGGAAGCGGCTGAGAGGGGTGGGCGAACCCACAAGAGACGCTGCTGCTGGAGGAGGCATTCCTATGGTGGCTGAGGTCAGTCAGGCTGGAGCAGCGAGAGTGAGCTGTGCTGTAGCCTGGAGGACAGGAGAGAAGAGAGAAAAGGAAATTAAAGGAGAAAAGTGGACAGGAACAGATTTAGTATAGGAGTACACAGTATACCTTTTCTGACAGCCACCCTGGTTGATGAACAAAGTATAATGTACATATGTGACAAGCCTTTATGTGTCTGTGCTGGGCAGTGGCTTGAGAAGATCAGTTTCCATTTGAGAATTTACTGTAGCATGAGTAATGAAAGCTCTCTCACCTGAGATCTTGCTGTGCTGGCTGGCATAGCTTGAGTTGCGGAAATGACCCGTGTGAAAGACTTCATTTGGACTGGACACACTCTCTCCTTCCTCAGGCAGCCCTACAGAACACACACAGCAAACACTGGAGGATCGACACCAGTCTGAGATCACATTGACAACCTCCAATATTTTTCACTTAAACCTGAAAATAATCAGAAAGTAGAAATGGCAAGAAATAAGGTGAAAGAGAGATGGGGAACAATATGCGATAAAGGTCTTCAGCCTAACGCAAAAAAGGCGTGCCACAGGTCACAGGTTGTAAACAAACTCCAAACTCCAACAAAAGTTAAAATGAACTGGAAGATCCCTTCAATTCCTGTTGGTCATAGACAAAGGGGACAATAATGCTGAGCAGTTACCTGAGCTACGTACTGACAACTGTCTGGGTTTGAATGCATGAGAACCCTCCATGACGCCTCCCACTGGGTGCACTGTGGCATCAGTGCTCTCCCCCTTACAGTCCAGCTGCAGGGTAGGGTCCTCGTTGCCAATGGTGATGGATTTGGCTGTATTGGGAGGCCTGAAGACACAGACACAAAACATACTGAGTGTTACCACAGTCACCACAGTCACAATCACTTTTTTTGCATGTACAGTATGAGTCAGTGTGAGATAGCAAAGGGCAGAGTTTCAGTGTGAGGTGTGCCCTCCCAGGGGGTGAGACTTAAAGGGGGGGACACGAAGGAAGAGGCGTGAGGTAAAGATACTGCATGATGTGAAAGGGACAGGTACATGCAGGCGTTCTAAAAGCAACAGAAAGTTAGATATTCAGGTGGTTGCTGATTGGAGCTGTTCATCAACACGATCAGCAGTTGTAGCTGCAGCAGTGGCTGTGACACAACTCAGAGACAATTACTTTAAAACCCTCAGCATCTGATTGACATAACTGCATCAAAAAGCATACTCAAAATTAACCGAGCTTGCCTGAGAACCATCGCATTTTCAAGATTTCTTTGCATCAAAATAACCCAGTGAACGTTTTCTGTGCATCAATGGGCAGACTGCAAACTGCTGAAAGGAAGAAACTGCTAGAAGTAATAATTACTTTAGATGGTGTCAATTGGTACACAAATATAGGCCAAATAAACATTTCTCAAGTGTAGCCCACAGCTAACTATACTATGCTACAGCTCCTGTTAAAGTCTCCAAAGTCCCCAAATTATTGGAAATATAGTTCCAAAACTTGGGAGCATTGTCATACCCCAAATCTCAGCTAAGACAAACATCTTTTTTTTTAAACTTTACTGAAGATCAGGAAGTCCCACCGGTATGACTCTTATGCACAGAATACTAATTCATACAGACATGTGCCCTATATTGAAACCTGTGTACACAGACAACACCTTGTACGCAACAGAGCAGACAGAGGGTGTTGGGGGGAGGTGCAATTGTCTCATCTTTGACTGAGGTGGGGGCCACAGTGTTAGAGGAACAAAGAGGAACTCACGTTTTGAAACACGGATCCCCAGACAGAAGAGTCATCCCAATTGTTACCTGTAAATAAAAAAAATATATTTTTTTTTTCAAAACCTCAATGCTGATCTATTCTGTGTGTGTGTGTTTGCACGTATTTGCCTTGAGGATAGAGTTGTCCTGTCGAGTGTTTTTGGTGTCATAACCCTCCAGGATGCAGCAGCGAACTGCAGAGCCTGAACCAGCAAACTCTGCGATGTTGAGATCAGCAAAACCTAGCTGGAGACAGACAGAGGAAAACAACAGAGAGTGAAAATGTTTAAGGTAGACAGCATAAAGTCTGGGTCAAGTCTGGTGCACTTCTTTTCATGTTGTTCCCTTCACAGGTCTGAATCAGCAGGAATGGTTCTTCTTTCTATGAGATGTTTTAACAACTCTTTGGGAAAGATCTTATTTATTCTGTAAACAAATCGCATTTGTAACTAACAGTCAATCAGTCCTGTCATGTGATGGAGCAACTGAAGAGAAACTGTGACATTTTGTAGAAGTCAATAGCCTCCTTTAACCTCTTCATTCATGATTTTTCTGCCCAGTCAGCACTGCTTCTCACTTGAGAGGTCATAAATTGTGCTAATGGTGTTGTGTGTGAGCATGTGTGTAAGTGTATTCCTTGTCATTGTTACTGTCAATCCTATTAACATATTCTGTGCAATTTCATCCCATCCCATCCTAAGACTTTTACGTTGTCCTGGACCTACTGAGGCAACTACTTAGTCCCAGACTGATTTAAAATCAGTCAACATTTTGGTCCTCCCATGTCATTACAAAAGCTAAAAGAGCCAACTAAAAGAGACAGAATGCCTTAACATTTCCTGAGCTCATTCATGCTCCTCAGAGCCTAAACCTTTTTGATTCTGGACATTCCATGAGCTCTCTTCTTGTGCCATTCCCAGCAGAACACACTACCTCATGAACCGAGACATTTGATAATCTTGCCTTGACATTTGCAGAACACAGTCCTGCTCAGAATTTGGATAATCCCTCTTGATTGTAATGACCCCATATCTTGTAAACATTTTCAACCACAGAGTTATGTTGCCTTTCTTTAATTTAAATATTAAGGCAAATAATTCAGGAAAATAAGAAAAATAGTATTGTTTGCCTTGGTTTGCCCCCCCAAAAACAACCTTGATTCAAGTTCCATTTACTAGCTTTTGTCCTGACCTTTCAAGTACGTCTCAGGGCCTCGCCAAGAGATAGACTTTGTCAGGTTTTCATGGTCATCATGTGAACATACCATGGAACTACTGAGGTGTGCTTCCAGTCCGCTCATGGAGACAGTGGAATTTGGTTGAAAGATCTGTAAATAATTAATACATGGATAATCATGCTGTGACTGCATTGATTTGACGACCACTTGAAGGGATCCCCAATCTGCAAATTGGTAAAAAACATCTCTAGTGAATCCCTCCAGAAAAATTTTGACACTAAATTTTGTCTTATTCAGTCTCTATCCACCCATTTTTATTTATTAATTTTTAGTTTTCATGGACATACCATAACAGTAAATGTGAATACCTTGAAGCCCATATGGCAAATATTGCATGGTTGTTAATGAGTGTCAAACAAAATTCATGGTGAAGACGATGTCAGGACGAGATCACGAGCAGCGCAATGACCCTAATTGTGATAGGTACATTTGGCTTGTTGTCATATTCACTCCTAATGGAAGTACCCTGACCTCGGTGAATGCATAGGAGACAGCAAAACACTTAAACAGACTCCTAATTTGCTAGAAACGAATGATGATTAGCATGAAAAATAAAGTGTTCAATTCTGCCTTCTTGGACTGCACGGTGGCTCAGTGGTTAGCACCGTTGCCTCACGGCAAGAAGATCACCAGTTCCCGTCCCGGTCAGGCCGGTCAGGCTTGGGATCTTTCTGTGTGGAGTTTGTATGTTCTCCCTGTGCAGCGTGGGTTCTCACCGGGTACTGCGGCTTCCTCCCACAGTCCAAAAACATGCTGAGGTTAATTGAGTAATCTAAATTGCCCATAGGTGTGAATGTGAGTGTGAGTGCTTGTTTGTCTATATGTGCACTGCGACAGACTGGCGACCTGTCCAGGGTGTCCCTTGCCTTTGCCCGAAGTCGGCTGGGATAGGCTCCAGCCCACCCAGCGACCCTGCAAAGGAGTAAGCGGTAGATAATGGATGGATGGAAATCTGCCTTCTTCTTTGCAGTTTGGAATGGGTGTGAGGCTTTAATGAAAGTGTCTCTGTGTGGCCATGGCGACTGACTCACACTCCAGTCCCTGTACTGACACTTTGGACTACAGGACTGGTGCTTCAGGTTCAGCTATCAATACACACACACACACAGTCATTATCCTTTGAGTGGGCTCTTTTACATGCGACTGTAACAAAGCCCTGTGATGCTGACATGGTTGTTACACAGCTTTTACCATCACTGACACTGTAAACCTCAGTTTTATAAAGAAAGATATTTTGGGTTCACAGGTCAAACAGGTTAGCTAAACTAGGTTCGGCTATATTAAAGATGACTTGATTTCTTTGGCTGCTAATCACATAATCAGAAAATAAACTTACCTTTGAGAAGGCCTTTCCTCCTTTGAGCTCCTGCAAAGACAGAGAGCAAAACAGTGAAGCGCTGACTATCTATGTTGGACTGTTGCTAGCATCACCTCTAGTCATATCCTTAAATATATTACATCACATCATAAGAACCCAATATGAAACAGAGAGATGGCTGCTGGGAATTGTAGTTTACCTTGCGGACAGAGACCCTGCAGATACAGGGATCCAACACCCCAGTGATTGGATTGGCACTCATTTTACACACGAAAGAGAACTTCTTCCTCCATCGAACACAGTTCTGCTGCACCTCCTCCCTGCACACACACAAACACACACATACTGATCAGCTTAGACTGTCTGGGAGACAAATATTTGACAAAGCCTAAAGTCTAGAGAGAAAACACATCAATGTATATAGGGTTAAAGAGAAAAAAATCAGATAGCACCTCTGACATAATAGAACTCTATAGCCCTTGTCATGCTCTAGGCAGCTGTTGAGACGGAGGCCCCCTGGACCCTGGTGGCCCTACTCCTACTCCCTGGCTGAGGATGCATCAGATATGCAGACTGCCTTCCATCACATTGTGTGGATCACTATTTTAAGGGACTATGTGGTGAACATTTACTAAAATGATATGCCAGATAATTCCAATGTGAGCTCATTTCTGAAAGAGACAAACTGCATTTTTGGCAATGAGGCACTTTAGCCATGTGATGCTAAAGGAAGCTGTAGCTGTAGCTTCGAAGCAAGTTGAGCAACGTTGTGGATCTGTTCAGTAGCACAGCTGACAGTGTCGTATTTAAATTTCTGTGTGTTTTGACTATCAGTGCTTTTGTTACTTGTAAATAAATCTTAGTGGTAGTTTAGTATAGTTTCACTACTATTCGGCCTCAAGGTTAATCACATTCCGGAAGAAATATGGAAAAATATTGTATTAATCTACTGCTGCTGTAAACGTAAACACTTCATGCCACCACTGCTTTACATTAAAAGTTGTCATCATTGCTAGGCTTTTATTGTCAGATGGAAACAGTAATGTAACCTGGATGCTACGTTTTCAGAGTCCCAACCTCACACCCTGCAAAAAAAAGCAGGGCTTTTGTAGATGTATACACCAAAACACAATCCTAGTGGGTCACAAGTGATGACTTTTTTGAATTATTTTTTAAGAAAATCCGCCACAAACACTTTAACAGATAAATGAAGTCAGCAAGGTCAGTCATATTTGAAATGTTTTTTGATGGCTTTTTGTTATTCAGATATAATTAACCTTTACTGGAAGCTCTAGCATAAGTTCAGCCAGAAAGACAACAATGCTTTCTGGGTCACATCCTTTCTCCTGCGCATGCTCACGCACATTTCCCACTGTCAGTGTTTGGGGCTGTCATTGGAAATCAGCTGTCTCATTAGCTGACCTCTTCCATCCAATAGGGCAGTGTTACACCCACATCACTGCCCAATCATCTCTCTGCTCTGCTTTTAAAATATGATCTTTGCCTTTACCTTTCCCTAACTCTTTCAAACCCCTAACTCTTTCAGTTAAGTAAGAGTTAAGTGTTTGTAAATTAATGTGGCTTCGTTAAAAACATCACAGGATATTTACAGAAGAGATACATATTCTTGAAATATTTATAACCTAGTGTGCATGACAGTGGGTATCACTGCTGAAGAGCGATCAATTGAGATTTTAAAGCTTGTTTTGACTGACATGTTAACTTGGAATCACATTTACATTTGAGTTGAAGTGCATGTCTGAAAGCAGCTGAAGGAAAAATAGATGCTTTCTGTAACTCTTTGGCAATCCGGTAAACAGAAAATACAGACATAGACAAGTGTGAGTGCACTCTTTATCTCTTCATGTGTGGAATTTGGGAGGCCACAGAGTGAAATGAGGCCTTGTGGGATTGACCCAGTGTGTCCCTCCCTCAGTCTATACACAAGCTTTTCTCACTAAGATAATGAATGAAGAGCAAAGTTAAGCTACACCAGTTGGGACCACAGCAGTACTATCAGGAAACGAAGAATAAAGCTGTCAGTAGGGTTTGCTCACTTCTCTACACTTTATTCTTCAAACACAGGCATGAGCATTCTGGGCTTGTCCCAACTTGGCTGTTAAACTCTGATGTTATCTGTTCCTGCCCAACTCATGTCAGAGGAAAGATCACTTGAGAACCATCCAGCCCTCTACATGATCAGCACAGTTACACAACTACATATGCAGCCTCGTCCCGCAGGCTCGCTATTTGGAATGCAATGTCAAAATAAAGGAACAGTACTGACAGCTTTCATTATGAATGGCATCATTTATTTTCTTATGTGCATGCACAACCACATACTATTGCATGTGTGATTACACAATTATAACCAAATTGGGGTTATCAGAGCATTTTCACTGAAAACAGCTGCATGCTGCAGCACCAAACAGGACAGGTGTGGGCTCAGTTTGGAGGGCAGCATGAGAGGCCCATGAGCAGATCAGCAGCAGTAGCTTCTGTGCTCTGTCTGTGTCGACACAGGATGCGTTCACGCACACCAGTAAGCGTGGGTCACCCTTATTTTGGCAGCACTCAGAGTCCAACACACAATCACTGTCACAATCACACAATGACTGTGTGTAAAAGGACACAGATTTGAAGCATGAAAATATGCTTCAGGTCAGCATTATTCATATGTAGTGCGAGTGACATGTAAACTCTGAGCTGCTGGTATGTAAAGACTTGCATGTCTGCAACCATGAGGCAGATTGTCTGCATGCTGGGGCATGTAGTTACTGATTCAAGGCCATTTAGCGTTTTCATGCTCTATCTAATCTATTTTGAGATCACGGTCTTGTTCTGAATATTTTTGAGAAGCATTAATTGTTGCTGTAACAGAGCGAAATATACTATCGTGATACTTAACATAACTTTTACTTTTCTTCCTCATAGAAGCAGTCAATCACAAAAGCTAAAGTCAGAAGCTTCTGGTATTCTTTTCCATCAATGGCTTTAACATTAACTTTATCACAGGAGCTTTTACCACTGCACTTATCTGAAGGGTGATCTGAAGTAGCAGCTGTAAAAAACAACAAGCCTGGAGCCTGTTGGCTGCCTGGCGGAGGAAGAAAATGGCCAGACTGGTTCTGCCACTTCTTTTCTTACAGCCCAACCTGCCTGCCTTCACAAACATACCATTGTGCAGCAGTAGACACAAGCAAGGCTTTCTCTCATAGTCAAGCTATGCTTTATATGGCTGGTCAACGCCTGGTCAGGGCCTCCAAGAGACTGTTCTCAGGGTCACAGTCTGACTTAGTAAATAAGCAAAGAATATTTCTAGAGCACATTTGAACACAACTTAAGCTGACCAAAGTGCTTTACAAAAAGACAGGACCAAGTGCTTTCAAAAGAACATCAGAATATAAAGCAAAAAAGCCACAATAAACAACAATATGACAACAGATTAAAAGATTAGTGGGCCTAAAATGTCACTGAATATACATGTATCTTCAGCCCAGATGTACAGACAGATGGTGATTTGATGATTTTAACAACAGAACTGATTTGTTTGTCAAGACAGAGATCGGAATCAAAGATAACACCCAGAATCTTTGAACATGACTTCGCATAGAAGAGGGCCGTGCCTATCAATGAGATGGCCTCTGGACATAGAGGGACCAAAGATAGTTGCTTCAGTTTTATTCCTGATTAGACAGAGGGAATTATTTACCATCCAGCCTTTAACTGTCCTCGAAGCAGTCCAGGGGAGGCTGTAGGGAATCTCTGGATTTTAGTTGGAGGTACAGCTGTGAATCGTCAACATAGAAGTGACAGGAGATGTTAAACTTTCTAATAAAATTTCTATGATGGAGCATGCATAGACAGAACAGAACTGGCCCCTGAGGGAAGCACCGGTGGACAGGGGTTTGTACCCAATGCAGAGGACAAAGCACTGGGGTGAATTTTATCGTTGGCCGGTTCAGAGTTGGAAGGGTGTCTAGACACTGATTCCTTCAGCTTCCCGCTTTGTGAGGATGAGGTTTCCTTTCTCGATCTGGGCTGATTACCAATGAGGAACTCTCTGCGCCATGATGCAGTGGACCTATAAGTAGTGGGAAGTCTTTGTTATCCGGGATGTTCAATCCATTTGCTGGCAGGTCGGGAGGAACAGCCAATGATGAGGGAGGACAGCCAGCAAGATCAGGATGTAAGATAAGATATTCCTTTATTAGTCCTACAACGGCAAAATTTCCAGTGTACAAATGAAGGTGGAGAAATCAAATTTTCCAGAGGTTGAAATTTATAGTGGACAGCCTCCTGTGAGAATGGCTGGAGAGAGTGTTTAACCTGCCTGCGGTTACTGTTCTGAACAGGCAGTCATCAGTGATAATTTTGTCAATGAAAACTTAAACGAGAAACTTTTCGTTGACAACCATTTATTCTGTGACTAATTTGTGACGAGAACGTAAATTTAAGTACTGACAACAAAAACTAAAACGAAATCTCTGTTCATTATGAACTGACAAGTAAAAACGTGACGAAAAAGCTGACACTGGCTAGCTGGACAACCTGGGTTACAACCATCCTCAGTGCCTTGATTGTTTTCCCTTTTAACCAATCGGTCTTTGTCAGTCACGTGTTCTGACCAGCAGACACGCCCACCATGCGCCATCTTGGGTGTACCGCGGATGTAAACAACACAGACCCGTAAGACTGCGACAACACTAACACTAATTCTTTATGTGCTTAAGAGAGGCAAAGAGTCCAGAAATGTCATTGACATAAACATATAAAAAACTTTGTGTTGGCTAGGTTTTGATGCCCTTGTTAAAAAATGCTAAATTAAAATGGGCATAACAGTTAAGCTGTTATGATTTTCTTTTGATGTCTTAAGAGGATTGGAGCTTTTTTCTTACAGGTTGTAAATCATTTGTTGTACAAATCTACGTAAAATAAACAAGAATCTGTGAAGGACATGATTATGTATTGCACTTGTTCTCACAAGCCTTAGACATTCATATTTTTTATACAAGAGTAATATGGTACATTAATTTAAATAACTAAACACATTATTAAAGCTATGTTTACAATAGTTTTTACAACTATGACAATCATGGTTGATTGTTTGATAGACAAAAAATCTATTACAGTACAACAAAACGTCAAAAGACTAAAATGAGACTAAAACTAAAACTGATTTCCACTGACTAAATTTTAACTAAAACAAAACAAAACTTAAAGACTAAAATGTGACTTTAACTAAATCAAGTCTTTGGTGAGTGACTAAGACTAAAATGAAATGAAAAATTCTTGTCAAAATTAACACTGGCAGCCATGTTTGATGACAAGACCAGGACTTAGTCACAAGTTACAACGAGCCTGGTTAAAATCCTCACCGAAGCCCAGCCCCAGGCTAATAACAAAACTAGCAAGAGTTGAGGTAATCCAGGGACGGTGAGGGGGAAAGTGTGATCGCGCGCGCAAAAAAAGGCAATTAAGTCCATACAAGTTAATGCTTAAATTACTCAATAGAAGTGACCATCTTGCTGTAGCACCAGGCTCAAAACAAGCAGTCGAGGTGGTCAGCAGGCTAGTGTAATGGAAATTTCAACTGATGTTTATTCGGCTGTCTGGGACGCCCCATCTCCTGCTTTGTTTGTACTGGGTGCCCTACCTCCTGTCTTCTCATCAGGTCCTTTTGTCTTGTAAAGTGTGATATCTAGGCCTGTTGATCTCGTTCAGGAGCAGACATAGGAGTGTGAAAACACTCTTGTGAGATACCGACGCCGGTAGCAGACAGAGAGGTGGGAGGCACACCTTAGGGGGGCGTTCCCTAAGGTATAAATGCTCGGGGTCTTTCTTCACCTTGACCGCTCGTGTGTTGACTGACCTTTTCTTTGCAAAGAAAATAAAAGCCATGTTGGCCAGCGGATGTCTCTATTTCATTCTTCACCAGCAGCAGAGCAAAATTTCCACAACACTAGATACAGCTGAAAGCTAACTTAACATTCCTCAGAGTACTTAAGATCCAATCATCCAATGATCTGAAAGTGTAGTGTCAAATTGTGGCTTAAAAACCAGGGTTGTGTATCGTTTCAATTTTATTAATTCCAATTCTGCTTATCAATTCCAGCTCTTATCAATTCCCTGTTTCAATTCCAGTGCAGTCACAAGAAAAAGAGGTAAAATGTTTAGACGCTTATTACATTATATTACATTTTGTGTAGTGTTAAAGGGGAAAACGATAATGAAAAACAAAAGGATCACACTAACATAAATAACAATAAACGAAGAAAATAGCAGGCTACTGAAATTTCACCAAAATGAACACATTCACACAAATTAATCTTAGATTGTTTAATCGTAAATGAATGAAAAGAATAAAAACTGGTTGGGAAATTCTTTGTCCGTCATTGCCGGGAGGGTAGCTTAAAACTTTCCTCTTTGACATAGCTTATAGTTATTCTTAGTTATGCTGCTATAGGCTAGATGGCTGGGGGATATCCCAAGATGCACTGAGCTCCTCTCCTCCTCTCCATCTGTATGCATTCTTACCCCATCAATGCAATGCATATTTGTCTTCAGAATTCTCAACCCTGACTCTCTGCAGCGATCATTTTTAAAAAATATTTTGCAGAAAATTCATTTACATTTCCTAGAAGTTGTTTTCAGATACTGTATCTCTGGCTATGCATCAAATATATGTCAAAAAAGTAGTTTTTTTCCAATGTTACTATCAAGATCCCTCTCTTCTCTTTTCCTGTAAAACATTATAGTACTTTAGATAATGTCAGGGCATATACCAACAGAAATAAATCCCATTACAGGAGAGCTCATCTCACTGCCACTTTAAGTCCAACTTATACAATGTGTTTATAAAGCAGAAACTGCATCTAAAGATGTCCTGCTTACATTCAGTGTTTCTTGCCAAAACTCATTATTTGTATCCTTAAAAGTATAATGTATTTCCTTTTTATAAAACATCTGCAAAACCATTTTAAAAATATTTTAAATCAAGAGCATTGTTCACGTCAGTGTAACTAGCAAGCAGCCTCCTTCTTCTTCTTCTTCACCTCTCACTGCTTATTGCTGTGTTTGTTGAAGTGTTACCTCAGTTACATTAGTGTTTTTACTTGAAACGATCTTTCCATTCATCTTGATTGATTCATAGGCTCCAGCTTTTTAAATAAGGGTGACACAGTAGACTTAGTTTTAAGAATTTTTAGCAAGATTGTGATTAAAAAATCATGCCTTAAAACATCTCTGGAGAGGATCTTTGATCAGAATCAAACCAGTACCCAACAGGAGTATCTACATTCCTCCTCACTCTCTATGACCCTTTACTCAAGCTTTATTTGATTTTACCTCAATATTTCCACTATTCTCCTGGGCACTTCCCTAACTGGCACAACACAGCATCTGCACCTGTCTGCTGACATTTTGTAGGAAATGCTCGCTTGGATTGTGTTTTCCATGAACACAAAAGTGTTGCTGCAAATGTGTTTGGGTTAAAAACTCCCACTTAAGTAACTCTGTCGTCCTATTTGTTACTCTCCATCTTTTTTCTGGTGGAAGAATCTGAGGAATGAGACATGAGTTGCAAATGAGCCTGACATGCATACACTCGCACACAAGCAGACACACACACACACACACACACACACACACACACACACACACACACACACACACATACACTGGCAGTCAAAATCTCTTAGTCCAGCCATTGCTTTTTTTAAAAAATAATTTAAGAAAACATGATAACTATAGTATGTAAGCCTTTTGGTTGCTTTTGGTTGTGAGTTAGTGGGAGTTTTTTTATTAAGTGGTAGTTAGTAGCGGCACGTAAGACGCATGGATTGTTATGTAACAATGCACTGGCTTTAGTTAGCAGGTGTATGTCTAAGATGGTGGCAGCTTGAAGGTGAATCATGGAATTGAGAATAATGTACTGGGCTTCTCCCAAATGCATGCCTGTTATTGTGTGAAATTCAATGTGAAATAAGTGGAAGCAGTCAGCATATGAAATGTACCTACGTCACCATGATGTAGAAGGCTGATTGTAAAGGGATACAGAATTAGAGGGTGAAAATTATTTCACTGCTCATCTCTATTTTCACTCTGCAAGATGTCTAAAAACAAAAAACGCATCAATTTAGCCGAATTTCTGGCTCCTTAAAACTGAGGAAGGTCACTTCAGCCTATTTAATTCTGTTTAAACAAGGAGTGAGACCAATCACACACTTGTTTCATAATCGCAAAGCCTGCAGCATTTCAATTAGATTTTTTAATTTTACACTCAAGGTTCCACTTTTGTCCCCTTCATTGGATTTGAACAAATCTCAGAGTGTCAGGAGATGTCTCCAGGATTGCTCAAAGACATCTTTAGTTAAAAGCCAATTCGTGACATGCCACGCCCACCTGCACCAATCAACTTCAAATTTTGGCATACTTGCCCCTAGAGCATCAAAACCTGGTAAAATTCTGTCCCCTAGGTTTTGAGGTACATGTTCTTGGTATTTGCTATGGGTCAAACTCAAAGACCTGCCCTTTGCAAAGTCTTTTGGTTGTTGGCAACTATGTTTTTCGATCTTGTTCATTTATGATAGGGCATGTGTATCTCAATTCCTCAATGCTGAACACCAATTTGGTGTAGAAAGAGTCAAAATTCAAAATGTTCTATCCATAATACTGTTTTTTAGTTTAGACTTATTGTGTGAGAGGCGTGACCTTTCCAATATTGCAATTTTGGACCTTAATTACAGTGCCACCATTTGGCCAATTGGGCTCATATTCCTTGGAAAGAACTTTCACATCATTTTCAGTTATTGGGCTGAGTTTAATGTTTCTTGCTCATTCCAGATCACAGCAATTTAACCCACTGCAACAGAAAAGCAAAAATAATAATACTCATAATAATAAAAACAATAGGGTAACCTTAATTAGAGAAGTCAGATAAAGTAAGCAGGGATGAGCCTGAGTCAGTCAAATGGATAATAATCCATTTATCCAGGAAGTACTATAATGTTGCCATGGAGTCAGTGAGTTAGCTGGGACTTTCAGCTTCAGCCCCTTTTTCTTCCAATATTTGCGTCAAGTGAATCTAAAAATAAAATGTCTATGTCTGTGTGTTCAGAGTCAGACTTGATTTAGGACTCCAAGAAGAAGTAGAATGCTTGATGCAAACCATGGCAGTCAGGCCCTAAAGGTTTTAAAGTACCTTAACTACCTCCATGAGCTGTTTGTCACAGCTGCTGCTGTGACTGCTGACTGTGTTGACGGGACCACAGGACAAATCAGGGGATCAAGCTACAGTAGCTACATTTTTGCTGTACCTGTCCCTTTCCCCTCACAGACTATCTTTGCCTCATGGTGTTCCCTGTCTGACAGTCTGAAAACCTTTGATATAAAAAATTTACTTTTTTAGTGAAAATTTAATGTGTAAATTAACTGTCAAATATATGTAGTGGATCAAAAATACAATATTTCCCTCCAAAATGTAGTGGACTAGAAGAAGGAAGTGGCATTAAAAAAAGTAACAAGTACCTCAAAATTACTTTAGTAAATGTACTTTCCACCAGTTTCACTAGTCTATCTATTACAGAAGTCAAGTGAATTATATTGAAAAATGCAAACTAAATATTGGACAGGCTTTGAACAGGTTTACAACTGTGTTTACTGAGGTAACTGGTGGGATGTGTTGCAGGAGTATGAAGAGCTAAGAGTCAGCATGTTCCTCTTTGTTGTTTATTCTGATGTTAGATTGGATCCTGGAATGGTGACTTGCACAAGTAGCAGCACTCTAAAAAAGAAGCCATAATGCTATTTTCAGGATCTGGATACTAGTGGATATTCCACCACTGATCAACACAAACCCCCATGGCGCTGTGGCAGCTGGAGTAACATCACTATGTTTTGTCCATCTCCTCTTCTCCTTCTGGAGATGCTTCCCTCTCAGTAAGTGAGGGATATTGGTTTGCCAAGTTTATCCTTAAGACAAGAGGGGATGCTCATGTCTGGGAGGAGGCACTGCCCTAAAGTCAACCTGCGGCTCTGGCTGCCAGTAATAGTTTACCTTTCTCATTTGAAAGCAGTTAAGAAAGAGGAACTGGTTTAAGGCAATGTTATTTTATCATTTGTCAGGCTTTTTTGTGCTACAAAGGACTGGAAAAGAAAGAGTATAAATACTTGAATATGAAATGAATTGTTACAGTAAAAATGAAAGTAAAAAATATGTTTTTTCCTTGATTTGTGGTTTGCTTAAGAAGAACCCAAGAAATAAAATCTAAATGTACTATGTGGAATTACATAGCAGAATATTCTTTTGCATCGCATCGAATCAAATCATATCACACTGGATCGTATTGAGCTGAATCAAAGTGTTTCAGATGGCACTGCATTGCAACAGGGGTGAATCTCTATTGCATCGGTAGGTACTTCATATGTAACTTAAATCCATTGGATCATTGCCAGTGCATCGAGATCTGTACTGTATAGCCTCAGTGATGTAGAGGAATGCTACTTTAACATGTATGACCCTGTGTGATAGTAAAGATTACAGCATCCGATTCACACAAACTCATGAGAGCAGTGTAACGAGTTTTTTGTGAGCATCCTAAAAGAGATTTCCAGTCCTAACAACAGCAAAGAGGAACTGGAAAGCAATCCAAAGATAGAGGTCTGTGACTCACATTCTCTACTCTCATATCTCACCTTAAGTTCAATTTCATTACTTGTTTTACAGCACATGTGATTTAACATCTATGAGCAACAATCAAGATGAGTAACTGGGAATCCAATGTGCCGAACTTGCTGTGTTCAGTTCACTTTTACTCATGGCTGTGAAAGTTGGCTTATTTTCTGTTATGCTTTTATGTGCATTCTCTAATAGCAGACAAGGTAACGTTGTGGCAAAGACAAATATTCTGAAACATGTGCAGGTATAAGCATAAAATGGCATTCCTGATTGTAACCTTATACAGTACAATACCAGTGTAGGATACTGAAGGCCTGCTCTTTCCAAAGGTGTGAAAAAAAACATGACACTGGAAAGGATTATTTGCAGTCATAGCAGACAGCAGACTCTGAGCAGGCTCATGGTAAGAGAGCAGCGGAGCAGACTGGTTACACTTCCCTTTTCCAGAACAATACTGTCGCTCGAAACAGTTTCTGAGCTGCTCTGGAGTTCTCCTCAAGCCAATGCCAAACAAAACCACTGTGTAAAACTGGGGGACAGTACGCTGCCACAATGCCACATTGGCATTGACCACAAAACGCTGCACATCAAAAACTGTGCAGACGAAGACTCAGGTCAATGTGAGACACTGCTTTTACTCCTAGTACAGCGAGATAGCACAGTGTTTGTTGAACCAACGCACATTACTAGTTCATGGGAATAAAATAACATGAATTTTCTTCATTAAACAGATGTCAAAATGTTGCTTTACTGTTTAAAATGAAAGGAAACAAATAGCTAACTTTTGTGGATAAATCCTCCTGTACAATCTATCATATCATCCTATTCCTTATTTGCACAGAAAAAAAGGTGACTGGACTTTCACCTATTCTTGGTTGGGCATGAGAGTCTGGTTGATTACAATTAGTACAAATAATTAGACACAGCAATGCTCCAGCCACAAATTTCACATAATAGGAACATTGCAAAGGGTTCTCTCTTTCCCAGTTCCACATATGCTCTCATTTGGTCTTACGTTCCCAAGGTCCTTTGTACCCAAGATTAAAGTAAGAGTTTTGACCTGAACAAAACAGGAAGATCGATGTATGTTAAGAGAATGCTGAATGGAGAACATAGGACCCTGGGAACACGGAGCCTTATGAACATATGACTCTTATCAACATAGGTGCCTGGAAATGTAGAACCCTGGGAACAGAGATACAGTCCTGCTGGAAGGTCCTTACAGGGCATAAAAGGAAATATGCAGTCAAGGGCAAGATATGAATCAATAGGCAAATATATATAATAAAGAAGGCCAATTTACTTTCATACTGGCAATGGAGACACTGTACTAAATGCAGGTCAATCAGTGAATCTATAAGTGCCTGGGCAGAAAGTGCATTGTGTTGCTTTTATAAATTTAAGGTTCTAAGAAAAGAAAGAACCTTGTAGGCTTTTAGTGAAAACTATTGTGAAGGATCCTAATGATATAATCAGTCACTTATGTTGTGCTGAGAAGCTGAAGGTCTTTATTGAGCCTCTCAGCTGTTGTTTTTCTGTTGTGTAATAGGGCCTGATTGTCTTGGGCAACGCCTGTGTTCTATTGAATTAAGTATGGGAGAGGACTATGTTCTCAAGTATTGCTGCTCTCAGTACATCTGTGACCTTGCTGTTGGCTTTTCAGTTACCAGGCCCAGGAGAAAAAGATTGTCCCTGTTTTGTGTGCAATTTTTTCTTGCATTTTTATTATGATGTTATGTATAGTCTCTTTGGGTTTGTACACTGCCTGGAGCTATAGAGTTGAATGAAAAAATACAAGGCTTAGAGGCTGGAAAAAGGTGTCTGAAACAAGCTTGCCTCAAATGTAAATATTTTGCAGATTGGAGCATGTGAATAATTTTTTCTCTCATCATTCATGGTATCTTAGCACCAGTATTGCATCTAATTATTGGTTTAACATGACATCCTTCCACCAAAGGCTACCAATAGGGCCACATTTTGTTGAGTATGTCATTGCAGTAGCAGGTCGGGGTTATGTAGAGTGTGTGCTTCATCTGGAGGGCTCCTCACCTGCCTCCTGTCACCATGACTCAGAGAGGTTCCCTTCTATAATAACTCACTGCTGTTAAGTGGACACATTTCATGGAAACTTATACTGATGTCAGCCAGCTGTCAGCCATAAAACACCTGGTGTTCACAGTAACTGTAATTATTTGCATGCAGGAAAATGTGCAGACACAAAGCCATATCTGCTAGTTGCCTGTTGATTCTAGTACTGACCTACAGATTTTAGTGATTACTTTAAATGGTTTCACTCTGCTTGGCTCAGTTATTTGTCTGAACTGTTGATCCTCATACAGGAACCTCCTAACTGCTCCTGTGTCCAGGTTAAGGCCAAAGGTGACGGGGGTTCTACTCTGCAGCTTGCAGGAGAGTCCAAGACAGTCTGCAGTGGCTTAAAAAATGCTTTGCTTAGTTAATACATTAAATCTGCTTTAAAGTAATATTTCAACATATTAGGGAAACTTGGTTTGTCAATTTATTTTCAGGGGTGTAAGTGACATTTAGCCTAGTTTAATCTAAAGACTGGAAGCAGTGGAAAAACGTAACCTTGATATGCTCAAAACCTCTAATATTCACTATTTAACTTATCTCATTGTTTCAATTCATAGACACATAATATTAAAAAGGAATTTATAACATTTAAATCTTTAACAGAAACAGCAGTAAAAAACAGAAAAACTGTATTTCGCAGTATGATGGTTAAATTGAGATGAATCAGAGTTGATCCATACAGATCACAGATCAACTTACCTAACACCACTCCAGGAAGCCCATGGAACGCAGTGCTCTCTTCCACTATAAGAGTAACCACCAAGTGATGATGCACCACTTGATGCAAAACATACCAAAGGGACAGTTCTTATGACTAAGGAGAAATTGCTCAGAACTGGATGAATTCCAATAAAAGGCAGATAAAATGAAATGAAAATTCTATGACAGAATTAATCTATAACAGACAAAGCCTTCAACTATGCAGCATCTCCAAGGACTGAGTTGCTAAAGCCTAAAGTTATATGTGAAAAACTGAAAAGAATAACCTTTACAACCAAATTCAATCACTGTGACCACAAACTCAAGAACAAATACACACAGAACAATCTCAGAAGATAATTCACACAGGGAACATGAAATATGCCACCATGGAGCCTTTGGGATTTACATTTCACCCGTTTTTATCATTATCATATTGTCAAGAAAAGATATATATGGGACCTGAGGCAGTTAATTACTGTGTGACCCTTTGAGCTGAACCTCCGTGTATATAAATGACATGCCTTCCATTTTCCTCCGATGAAGGGCCCCTGAGCCAAAACATCGGCATGTTTGATGACAGTTCCAAAATAAATTGGTGAATTTCAGGTTAGCTTTGTCCTCAGGATCTGTGTGTGTGCATGTTTGTGTGTGTGTGTGTGTGTGTGTGTGTTTCTTTTCAACTGCTATGAAACTAATTGCAAGTAATTAAAGGGTCAGTTCACCCAAACTACAAGAAAAACATATTTGATTACTCAGTGGTATCTGATAGGTTCAGTTTTATTGTCCAGGTTGTGAGACATATGTCGCAAGGATTTTTTGTTCTTAGATGCTTTGTCCTATTTACTCTAAGTAATCATCAGAACTTCACAGTGAACAGTTTTTAGTGAAACTACTTTCTACCAAAAAAGTAGAACCTAGGCCTTCGTAGATTTCGTGAAGTGACCCTGCAGAGGTCTAGATGTTTAAGAGATGTCTGGTCAGTTTGGATCCTAGCAGGATAGTGAATGATTTTTGCCCCATCAACAACTTTGCTCAGGAGACCTTGAGCAAACACCTTCATCTCAACATACACTGACGGAGAGGCTTCAGGATCAGTAGTAGACAGCTGTGAATGCTGTGCAGTTCGCAGAGTGAATGTACAGCCAGGTGGAGATGCGAAACATTAGGAAGGCCACTTTCCCATGGAGATATAAAGGGTGAAGTAACACATAGTGTGCGAAAGGTTAAACTGCATGACATGCAGTTTCATACCAGTTTCTCTCCCTTATCAGAATTGGAAAACTACCAGCAAACAGACGTTGATTATCCACTCTCACATTTGTAGCACAGTGTGCTTACATAATTTAGTCCTGCTCTGTTTGCAGAAAACAGCAAAGTGTCAATGACTGAAGTAGAAAAGAATAACGTTCAAATAACATCTGTGGAAGCAAGGTCAATGAGATTTCTACTGGAAGCAGATTAGCCACATATATTAACTGGATGCAATAGAGGTTTTAGTGGGTTACAACAAGGAAGTGGGATGTTGTTCTACATACCTGGATGATAAGATGGCAAAGTCCCCACCATCAATCAGCCGGATCTTGCAGAAAAGCACTCCATTGACGAAAGGCACCGCTGTAAGCTCCTCCAATGTGAAGTGCACTTGAAACTTAAACTTCTTCTTTTTCATCAAGAAAGACATAGACCCCAGCTGCTGGAGTGTGCTCATGGTATGATGAGTACCAATGAATGAATCCAAAAAATATATAGTGTCTGGCTTTAAAGTGCAGGTTTAAGATCCTCATTTGATTCAAGGTTAATCATTTCTGAAGATCTCCTTAGACCTGGAATTGAAACACACACTGTTTGAAGTTATACAACATAATGACTAGATTTTATTTCTAACTGTGTGTAAAGGGTTGTGCAGCAGTGACAGCTGTAAATCATGTGGTCTGTGTATTTTTTTCTAGCCCTCATTGCAGTTATATAACATCTCCTTCCTACTATGACAGTTCTGGCCGGTGATTTGGTGTTTTCTAATAGCTTTAGACACGATCTCAGTTTGTTCGTTCCTCTCCTGTCTCACATCCACAGACTGTCCACAGCACACAGCTGCCACGCAAACACACTACAACCCCCGTCTGTCCTGTAAACCTCCACCAAGCCTCACCGTTCAGTCGGTCAAAAGTTCCTCATCCTCGGTCAAACAGCACAGCTGAGTACCTCTGCAGACACCTGGAGTCCGGCTTCTTTGCACTTTTGTCAGCTTCAGTTCATCCTCGGTAACTTTCCCCTCTACAGCAGAGTTCAACAGTCAGTCAGTCAGAACGAGTCCGTGAACGCCTCGTATCTCACGACGCCGATTAGGGACCGTCCACAAAGTCTGAGCAGAGGTGTGCAAGGAAGAGGGCCGCCCGCAAGAAAATCTCGTCTGTATGTATTTCTCTACATGTCCGGTGTAGAATGTATACTAGAACCACATATGTGACTTTTTTTTTTTTTAAATCTACGTACACATTCAAAGCTGGAACTTTAAATATGGTCATATATGTTATACCATTTTATCTGTAATCCATAAGGCATTATATATATGCATATATGTCTGTTTTCTATATTCTGTATTCATTTGAATTTTTAAAGCTTGGACACACCTTCTCATTCAGTTTCTCTTCAACACCCATGGAAATATGTAGTAAGCAAAAATTGTTAAACAAACCAGAATATGTTTTATATTTTAGATTCTTCAAAGTAGCTACCCTTTGCTTTGATGACAGCTTTGCAAACACTTGGCATGTTCTCAGTCCGCTTCATGAGGTCGCACACACTTCTATACAGTGAATAGTGCTATTGTACAATGTTGAAAATAACAATAAAGAAAAACCATTTAATGAGAAGGTGTGTCCAAACTTTTGAGTGGTACTGTACATGTGGAATAGACATGGCTTCTCTATACCACAATATCACAGGCCTCTATGTAACTATTCAAAATTGGAACTTTGTCATATATGTACACATGTATGCATAAATATATACTAATCATATCTGACTGTATTAAGGTACATATATTTAAAATGTATAAAATCATCATGATCATTTTATATATTTGGCATGTATCTTATCATATACATTATGTTCCTGGCATAGATGTGACATACTGTACATCAGCTGCACATACATGTGGAATAGATATACGCCTCTGTGTTGCATATAGAGTATTGTTATATGTCATAATTCAAAATTACATATGACAGTAATACAAAAGCCTCTGTTCTCAATAAATGCAAAATAAATAGTCTTTATATTAACACAACATATACATAGATGATTAAGGTATCTTATACAACTCTGATTCCAAAACAGTTTGGACATTCAAACACATTCTGGTAGAAAGTGATAATTTGCTGATCATTTTTTGACATATACTCAGTTAAAAATAGTACAAAGATTATAATCATTTATTAGTGTTTAACTCATCAAATTCATTGATTTTTGCAGATATACACTTATTCTGAATTTGATGGCAGCAACATGTTTCAAACAAGTTGGGACAGGAGCAACAACAGACTCTGAAAGTTGTGGACTGATCCAAAAATACCTGTATGGATCATTCCACAGGTAAACAGGTTCATTGGTAACAGGTGATAGTATCATGATTGGGTATGAAAGGTTCATCCTCATGTAAATTTGCTGTTAATACTTCTTTTTAGCCTATTTAAAGTGTTAATAATTTATGTGTTTCTTTATTACAGTTGTTAATACTTTTATTGATAGTTAGGCTGTTAAATGCTTTAATAAAACCCTCTGCTTATATTGTTTACTGTTTATAATTATTGAACTGCTCCATTTTCTTTGCTACTGGACAAGTGGATTTCCCCACTGAGAGATGAACAAAGGAATATCTTATTTTAAGGATGGAGAGAGGTTCACTACTTTGTGAATGATTAGTGAATGATTGTATAAAGGACTCGGGAACATTTTATAATAGACTTGCCGGTAAACACAGGTTGATTGGAAATGATTGCATTCTGTTTTTATTTCTGTTTAACAGTGTCCCAACTTTTACAATGTATGTATGGTTCCTGTGTTAATTATATGTAATGTTGGGAGTTATGCCTTACAAAGTAATGTGTTATTGTAATTCCACTACTTATGCCAGTGTAACTATGTAACTGAAATTAATTACTTTTTTTCAAATTTAATTATGCAGTTACAATTACTGAACTTTAAATGGACTTGCCACTCATTACTTTTGTCTTATATGAAAATAGTGAGTAGTAGTGAGGACAGCAGACAAGTGTAGTCTATTTCCCTGATCTTCGAGTTTATGATCTAACATCACCTTACCTCATGGTGGCCAAGACAGTTCATGCAATGTGAGCTTGCTTTTCATTACAGTGATCATAATGTTTCTAATGTAAACTGAAGAAGCTTGACTCCATCAGATTAGTATAATGAATTATTAACTACTGTAGCAAAGCTTTGTTGACATGTATGTCCAGCATCATTCTGTCTCACTAAGACAATGCAAGTACAGCTTACAGGTAGGAATGTTGGCTGTTGCTGCCCTCTGGTGATTGAGAGTATTGATAATCGTTAATAATAACGATAGCTATTAGTATTATTAACTCCTAATAATGGGTACAACAAACACATTTCCAGTTTTTTTTTTCTCACACACTGTGTCATAGCAACACTAAAGTAATATAGCTAAATAAGATATAGCTATTTCATTTAATTAATTTAATTAATTTAATTAAATCAAAGAGAAGTGAGGCAGACTTTTAAAAGTCACTCACTTATTTTCCTATTGAATATGTATACCTATGTTAGTTAGCACATGAGAACAAATGCAATTTTAAAACCCTTTAATAACAACTTGGTTAATAACAACAATAAGGGTTGAAAAAAGAACAATTTCAAATCTTTTAAAGCAAAGTCTCAATAAAATATATTTCAGTGTCCTTACATATTTTTTTAACAATTTGAACAACAATCAGTTTTTTTGATGGTCAGTCTACAAAGGCCCATTCATCTTGAAAATGTGAGACACACATGGAGTTCTACATGGAATGCTACTATCAGGGTCTACGCATGAATCAAGGAAGTTCAAGACAACAAGAACCAGCATGTAAATTGATCAAATTCAGGCACATTAACCCACAAGGCCTATCTTTTATATACGTCTAAGAGAGCAATAATAGCCTTGTTTACTGAAGGGCCATGTAATGGGTTAAATGCATTTTCACAACATCCCCTGCTTTAACGGTTATTCAGTTTGTGTCAAACTTATTCAGTTTGTGGCACTAACAGACTATTAATTTTGAATTTCAACCTAATTACATAAAGAATATTTTTAATAAATGCCTGACACATTTTACTCTACAATTGAGTGGTGTTTTAATTTTCAAATTAAAAGTAAGAAAAAAAGTAAGAGCATGTATCACCCTCAAATTTGAATAAACTTACACTCGTGTTCAAAAGGTTTTAACTTGGGAGGTGTTAAATGTATTTGAATATACAAGGAAGACATTACTAATGATGCAAATGTCCATTACAGTGAGAAACAACTGATACATAATTATTTATTGACATAAAAGTAGCAGTCGTTACTTTAGTGGTTAAAATGGCCAAAACAAAACAGCTTTTGAAATATGAATGTGTTTATCAGTATTAGTCTACAAGTTCTGTTATTGCCTGACATGTGACAGCAATCCTACAACACTGTGAAGAGAAATAACACATTATTGTCAACTCTTGCAGAGATGAGGGAATACCTGAAGCTTTGTTTTGAGCATCTGGGAGAACCAACCTAACTTCCTCTGAGTCATATACATCTCTGGGCCAGTTCCATAATTTAAAAAAACAATATTTATTTGCTAACGGGGGGTGTCTTTCTTGAAGTTGAAATATAGAAATGTAGTATGTAAATCAAGCAACACATTCAGCAATCAGCAAATATTAGCAGAACATATTGACTTTGCCTAAAATCTTAAAACTATTGATTACATATCATATCAGATTTCCCTTCTTCATATCCTCACTCGTTTTGTTCAGCATCCCTGTTAAGGTCAGTGTTAGTTCCAGCATCATCCGCTCCAGTTGCAGAGTGAATCAGAGAAGCAAAACAACTTTTAGTAAACACACCAGAAAATACTGTTTAAAAAAATCTTTAAGGACATGAAATCTAAATTTCACGCTGAGTCCGCCCTTTAAAAAAATCACAGTCCGTCCTTTAAAAAAATCATATCTTGACTGCTTACATTATGCTACAGTGAGAAAGTCAAAGAGTTGTTTTCTTTGATGTTGACTGAATAAAAGTCATCAGTTATCTCTTCTGAATTTCTGACATGAATCATGACGTGATCATGGGTGAGTTAAAGACCTTGTGGGCAGGGGCCTCAGCCGGGCGTTCCCAGTTCACCTTCACTACACATGTCAGTTTACCAGGTCTGCTCCCTTCTGTGTCCCAGACATACTTTCCCAGATCTGATGATTTGACCACAAAGTTGATCTTCAGTCTTCAGTCTAGGGTGTTTCAAGGTAAGGTGGTACCAAGTACACAAATGAATCACTCTATGCTCAAACATGGTGTTTGTTATGACCAATCCATGACTTGCACAGAAGTCCAGGTTTAGATTGAGACAGTCATTCTTCTAACAATCACCCCCTTTCAGATTCCCCATACTGCTCTACTTGGTGTGAAGACACAATCAACAGGAGCCTTCCTCCCAGCAACTCGTTGTTACGTAGAGGTATAAGTCTAAAACCCCACTGTACCTGCTTAAAACCAAACAGTAAGGGAAAAGGTTTGTGACCAGCAGATTAAAGAAATTTCTGTCAGGAGTTGGTGGCGACCAAAAATAGAGCTAAAAGAAGAGTGAATATCAGGCTTGCATTCATCAGGTCACAGGTTAATGATCATTTCACAAAATAAAACCTGGCTTTTTCTGAGAACTCTCAAAAAGAGCTTTTCTTCAAATCAGTTTTCCCACTTCACCAAATCCTGAGAAACATGTCTGGCTCTTTACTTGTTCAATGTTAGTCGCTCATATTGTCTGCTGTTGGGTGCTAAGCAGGAAACACAGCAGTGAGAGGAGCACAGGCAAAATGGAAGATCATGTTGGTATGGTAATGTAGGATCTCATCATTCAGAGATTTATTGAGAAAATTGGTTTTATGGGCTGTTAACATAACTAATTTACATCTAACTAATTTACATTTTGAGAAAAGACCTTTGAATTGATGTATTGTTGAAAGGTACAATAAATGAAATAAGCTCGTCAGTGTTTATAAAGGTCACTATTAAAAGATGCTTACTCTTCATGTGCCCATCGACTCAGGACACTACTTTTGTTTTAACATCCAAGAAGCTGTTTACACTCCAATTTCTCAGCTCCCAGCAGTATAGCTTTAAAACACATTTTCTATATTTGTGGTTTGTTGTTGATATTTTCTATAATTTGTTGTCACAACGATGTTTCTTTTTTGTTTAATCATGACCAATTGAGAATAAAAGAAATTGTCATTTTTTATTGAAGTTTTCAAAAAAAAAAAAAAAAAAAGCAAAACAAGTAAAAGTAAAAATAAATAAAAATAAATTATGCATATGAAAGTAAGAAATTCAGTTTGCAATGAGAAGATGCCACAGAAGACATGTCACTGAAGATCCTGGGTTGTTCTTCTATCATCATGTGAGAGCAACAACATGCAAGATACAGTCCAGTCTTCCATGTTCCCTTTTAATCTGTGAAGCGCAGGCTTGTAGGATGCATTCTCAACCACTGCATTTACCAAATATTTCAAAGAGAGATTTAGCTATTTTCAAATGCCTGAAGGTCATTCTGGAAGTTGTGGTCAGACCCACCAGAAAAAAAACAGAAAATGCACCTTTTGATATATTTGGTATTTGATATCTGTCCCCGAAAGAGTCCAGGGGATTACTGAGCCAGACCAGCTACTCAGGACCTCCACAGCTCTAACCCAGGATGGTGTCACTAATGTATATTCCCATATACAGTGCAGCAAAATACCTACCTCCGTTTTACACTTCCAACGCAAATTGTCCTTCATTAGTTTTATTTCATGGGGTCTTGTTCAACTGTGGTAATCAGAATTAATAATGATAAACTTGGTAAGTAAAAAAATAGAAGGGTTGTAAGCCTGTCAACTGCAGCACAGCCTGATATAGATCCACACAGCCACATCTCTGAAAAGCATGAAACAGGAGAAAAAGAAAAGTCTCTCTTTTTCTCCGCCAGTAGCTGATGTTCACCCAGTTTGTTGCATAAGCAGAGACGCACAATCACACCGGCACATTTCCCTCTCCTCTGATGTTTCACGGAAAGAACGAAGATAATGGCACCTTTGACCTTTGCAATAGTTCCAACAGAAAAGTAGGAACAATTCCACTGGAGCTGTTCCCTAGATGTTCTGGGTACCGCAGCAGAAAACACAAACACTGACAAAAGAATGCTAACTAACACACATCAAGGTCGCCATTTTGATCTTAGTATCTGTAATCAAAGTATTAATATCTATGTATGTATTGTCTTATATCCTGTAAACCTCCTTTTCTTTCATGCATTCTCCAGTCTGCCCAAAAATTCAGTCACTTCCCTTATTAATGGTTTCACATTAGAAGATTTGCCACTTACAAAATACTTTCTTAATTGCTAAAATTGTGAAGCTGTATTATATTCACATAATCCAAGATGTGACTTTCTGTAATCCCACTGAATCAAGATGTTACACATTTTCTAAGATGATTTCCAAAACATTTGCCCGCCCTCAAGATCAACAGGTCGTCATAAGATGTGTATTTACCATCTAATCAGCCTATATTGTTGGCAGATGTCTCTAAAATGGAAACTGAATTTACTTTCCTGATTTTTATGGAATGGAAATCTATGTCACTTACTTGTGTATGAGCGTAGTATTCCAAACTAAAGACAAATCATGTATTTCACAGTAACACACAGATTTCATCACAATTTCTAGATGACTCACAACTACACTGCTGCTCCGCAAGTGATGAAACTTGACACACACTGATCTCTTCTGGTTGATTTATAATGATGCACCCTGTGGGGAAAACATTGGCTGCTGGTTTTCTTCAAATTTTATTCAGTTCTGAAGACACAGTGAACACTAACCGATGACCCCAACTCTGACTCTGGTCTTAAAAACAAGACTGATTATTTTTCATTCAGGGTAACCTGTAGGTTGACTTGAAGAACTCTCATCCTACATCCGGCTAACCTCCTGCATCACTGCTTTAAAAACATAATTTAAATACCAAAGTCTATGTGCATGGACTCCGCTAACTGCAATGCAGACAGGAGGCAGCTCCCCACACATACATACATACATACATACATACACACACACACACACACACACACACACACACACACACACACACACAGACACACACACACGCACACACACACACACACTCTGTCTATTGTGTCTCTTCGGCTTGCTGTGGCGGAGGTGGAGGTGTTTTGGCCCTGCTCTGTTCCTCTGTTCCTGCCCCGTCAGCTGTTGCTCCTGATGCTGAGCTGATGGGATTTGCAACCTCAGTCCCACTCTGCAAGAATTTGCGCAGGTCTTTAAGTGCAGGCCTGAGCATCTGCACTAATGCTAGAAGGGCCGCCTGGGTGCCTTCTAGGGCCTGGGCCTGTCTTTCCTGGGCAAATGCCTGAGCCTCCTGGGAGCGCCGCATCATCTGCAGCAGCTCGTTCTGGCCCTCCAGGTGCTGAGCAATCTGTCGGATGTGGACATTGGTGACTCTCTGCTCCTGCAGTAGGCGTGCTGAGTTGAGGGCAATGCGGCTCTTCAGCTCTTGAGGTTTGGCTTGACCCTGTGGTGGAGGCGGGGAAGCTGAGGCTGAGGCTAGCATTTCCACCGGAGCCTCGACAGCCGCCACCACAGTGGGGGTGGAGTCACCTACAGTGGTGGTACAGTACTCCACCACGCCTCCATCCTCCAGGGCGTGGTAAGTTGTTTCTGCTGGAAACAGGAGAAAAAAACGGTGACTGTGTTCAAAGTGTCTGCAGGTTTCCATTCAAACTCCAAAAGTGAAAATAAAAATAGTGATGATCTACTGATCCTCATGTCATGCAATGCACCAGTTAAAGGAGTTCTCAACATTGTGGGAAATCTGCAAATTTGTTTTAAAGCTGAGGTTGAGATCAGAAACTTAAAGGTGAAGCCAGGGGGAAGGATTGCATTACTAACTTTTACCTTCAGTCCAACAGATATATATTAAAAGAACATACTTTTCTCTAATTTATCTTCATAAATGTGCAGGCCTGGTATCTGCACTCATAGTTAAGCTGATCAGAAATCTTATGTAATGATCAATTCAGTGTAAGGAGATCTTCCTTTGCACCATGTGGAAAGTAAAACTGAGTACTTTGCTTGGGTCAGGTATAGAAAATCATACAGGTGTGGATGGATATTGCAGAAAAAAACCCTTACCATTCAGGGGCTTTGGTTCATCGCAGACTGTGCCTGGGCCAGCTGGAAGACCTAAAAAAAATACAAATATATTTTGACGTAAAAACAACCAACAGTCAAAGAAAAAAAAATCTAAAATACAATTCAATTAATTAGTTAAAACCTAAAAAAAACAACTCTGTGGTCCTTAATATTTTTCTCCTACAAGTGCTACATGCAATTCCTTGGATCTGGAAATCAGGTCAGTAATGTGCATTTTCCAATATGAGTTTCTGGGTCATGCAGAAAAGGAGGAGGTAGCCTCAATGTGTTTCAGTGGCTGAGATATGGTATACAAATTCACAGGGAGTCAAGAGACGAGCAACCATGCCATCAAGGTCAAACAGTCATTCTATTTGTCTTTCTTCCAACCCGTCTCCTGACACCAAAGGGCTGTTTTCACATTCATCTGCAGAACATGCACTCATGTAAGTTTAACACATGTATGCATGAGAATACTATAGCCAAGGAAACTTTCCAGTGAAATACTGCTGGACACAAGAGATGTCCATCTTGTGCCAAGCAGTTTAACTTTTAAAATGAAATTAATGAAATTTTAAATAAATAATTATCTGCAAATACAATATTAGATACAAATTGTTATTCAAACCAGAGTTTGTTTATATGTTTTAAATCATGTCTGGAGGAGGGTTTTAATTTCAGCTGCCAACTATGTGTTATTTATTATTGGTGTCAATATTCCAAAGAGCAGAAATTGCCCCTCAGGCATAAAAAAAATTCTTTGAATTACATTGAATTGAATTGAATTGAATTGAAGAACTACTCTTTGAGTCTAGTTATTCACAACCTGTGGACATATGCAACCTGGGATGACGGTCACATCCTGACACAGCTATATATTATGGTCAGAAGCCAAAAAGGTTGGGAACCATTGCTTGCAAAGGAAACTTGGAGACTTTGAGGTGATTTTAGGGAGGTATAGTTTAATGAAAGATCTACAACTTTTGCTCATATCAGCCCTTCTTTACCAAGCCTGGTTTCACCGGTTTAATCAAGCAATGGCAGATCCTGATTATGCCAGTCAGTTCACCTTAATCCAGTGCTCATCTTATCTCAAGTACTTACAGAAGTGTCAAATTGCATACTCTCATGTCACTTTTGTCAAAAGCTGCTGGAAGCAGTGAAGCACCTGTTCCACTGTTCCTTTATATAGATTTCCTTTTAAAGTGTTCAGCTGAATTTAATGAAATATTAAGTTCATGTTGAGCTTCTGCCTCATTGATCACTTACAGAGCATTATTTTTCACTCAACACATGACACATAAACTTCTCTTGCTTATTACAGCAGTATGGCTTACCTCTGACAAGTGTATCCTGTCATTGTTCATAGTAAAAACTTTAGTCAACTTACTCTCTGCTAGTGTGACGGTGGCGGTGGTGTTCACGGTTATAGGTAAAGTGATCTCAGCATCCGAGTCTCCTGCAGGTAGGCTAATGATGGTGGCCTCCCCCAGGAGGTTACAGATCCTCTGCTGCATCGCAGTGAGGATGACGGGAACTGGAGTGCAGTCAGCGGAGGTCCCCTCCACAGCAGCCCTCGCCTGGGCCACTTTCCGCCGGACCTCCGTCTTCATGTCAGACCACTTCTTTTTCACCTCAGGCAACTCTCTGGGACAGGTGGTGACAGCGTTCACCTTTTTCAGGATGTCCACCCATGCGTTATTCTTTGCCATGTGGGTGACTCCAGCATTGAAGTGGTTAACCAGTGTGTGCTTTTGTTTCTCTATTTCTTCTACAATAATTTCCACCTCTCTCTCCGAGAAATTCATTTTTCTCTTTTTCGCGACCGATGCCATAATTACAGAAATTCCTCTTCTGGATAAGGTAATTGTGCGTATTGTACGCAAAAATAGTAGGATTTACTCAATTGATGTGCGCAACGTAATGGCTTCCAGAATCGGCTTCTTCTTCCTACTAACAACGCTTACGTTGGCGGGGCGTGTAACCCCGCCCATTGACACTTGATTGGTTTGATATCTCGCGGCGACACTATATTCTCTGTTACTATTGGCTTACTCAAACGCCAATCACTCAGCGAGCCAAACAAACTATGTGATTCAAAAGCCAAATAAAAAATTCTCACTTTATGTTACAGTCTCAGTTTGTGAATATGAGTTTTTTTTTCTATTTTTTCATTTTAACCTTTGAATAACTAGAAATCAACACAAAAATAACAAATTAATGAGCACATTAAAACTATTTTAAAATCTGTTTATTTTGAAAACTATATATAGGTAGAAAAACGCTCTGCATGTGCCATAAATAATGTATACTGTCTCACTGTTGATGTGGTAGTTTACACCCTATACCTAGTTTATTAAAATTCCAAGAAAGACATCCATCATCATTTATTTTTCACAGAATTTAGAAAAATAGAGGTGGTATGAAAATGCCCTTCTTGCCAAAAGAAATGGAAAATGAACAATTGAATTTTTTTATGATTGTGATGGCTAAAATGTAAATGGAGGTTTTGTTTTCGTATCAATCTCTCAGCAACAAATTTACTACTGAACATTTTTTTCAGTTTGGCCAAATGTTAAACTTTAATACTGTACGAGATTGATACCTCCTCCTTTCAGAGCAGACTCTATCTACTCAGGAAACTGAGGTCTTTTGGATTGCAAGGGGCGCTCCTGAAGACCTTCTATGACTCTGTTGTTGCATCAGCCCTTTTCTATAGAATTGCATACTGGGACAGGAACAGAATGGACAAAATCATCAAGAAGGCCAGCTCTGCGCTGGGTTGCTCCCTGGACCCAGTGGAGGTGGTGGGAGAGAGGAGGATGATGGCCAAGCTGTCATCCATGTTGGAGAATGACTCCCACCCCCTGCAGGACACTTGAACAGCTCTGGAGAGCTCCTTCAGCGACAGACCGCTTCACCCAAAGTGTGTGAAGGAGCGATATCGCAGGTCTTTTCTTCCTGTAGCTGTTAGACTGTTTAACCAGCACTGCTCCCAATAGACCATATACTGTTTTTCAGTACATTTTTACAATACTGTTCTCTATGTAACTCCACCCACTGTGCAATACTTGACCAAGTCAATGTGCAATATTCTGTATTTAGTATTTAATATTCCGTATTTAAGCTGTCATTTCTTACCTCAGTTTAGGACCATTGTGTATATTTACTGGTCACATATTTTTATACTGGTTGTACATTTTATGCTTCATATTTTACATTTCATATCCATACTTGAAATTGTAAATAAGTCATGTAAACTTGTGTATACCTCCTTTTTAGACTGTTATTTGTTCTTAATATTTTTACTGCTGCTATCCCCTGTGCTGCTGTGACATGTGAATTTCCCCACTGTGGGACGAATAAAGGCTTATCTTATCTTATCTTATCTGATCTTTCAAACGGACCTAAATTGAACACAGAGTTGCCCATAGCAACTCAGCTCTGTAAGGTTCTATATGAGAAACTGTGGCTCTAACATGTGTTAATAATGATGCTCCAATCTGATGTTTTCTCCCCGATACAATTACCAATAGTTAAACTGGCTGATGCAGAGTACCAATCCAAGCCAAATGCTCTTTTTATGAATCAAATCAAAATCTGTATCCCCTTACAATGTAAAATGACTCATATCATTTTACTATGTGTACGATTACATACAACTACATCACTTTTTAAATGTGGAGATGTTCATGCACTAGCTTGCATTGTGGTCTTGTTCAAATTTTTAATTGTGTTGATCTGAATTACATTATATTGTTACAGTGCATCAACCACATAATGAAAGACAGACCATCATATTCAACTTTTCTAATACATGTAAAACACACAGTCACAAGTGCAGTATGACTGTTGTTGTGTACAGATAAAGACCTGTGAAACAGTGCTGGGCTTCCATGATCAATAGTGAGCAGATGCTGCACTTGCTATCCTGTGAGTCCACAGAACAGCTGGGGAAAAGGCTTCACTCTCACTTCACTTCTGTGCATCATTGCACTTCCCAGCACCTCTAGACAATAGCAGCTGAATGGCTGTTCAGTAGTGTCTTCTACAGTGCGTGAGATCCATACTTACTTACTACTTAAATTATATATCATCCAGGATTCGAGGATCCAAGATTTGTATTAAATTGTATCTTTATCTTTTTCATGATATTAATAAGGTGCCTAAAAAATAACTTACTGCAGAAACAGTGTTACGGGTACTGATTAAATACGTGATCGCTGAAACGGAGGAGGACGTTTACATTACATTATATTATAGGGATGTCTCCACAAGGACTAATGAAGGAAAACAACCCAAATACATAGTTAACAGACGTTAGTTTTTAGCTCCTTATGACGATGAATGATCTTCCACCACATGAGTAATTCAGTTCATGTAAACCTAACTTTGATGCACAGTCCTGTTTTGACTATTAACGTCTGTCTGTTTACTATCAAAATTCTAGGAACATTTTTCTAGTCTACCTAGATCATAAAACGACTCATTGAAATCACGTTAAAATGTATAATGTATAAAATGTAAAATTACATTTGTAAAATGTGTTTTTCTCCAGAAAATCGATAGTTCCCACGTTTCTTCGATTTGTTTACAGGCTAATGCCGGTCTAATATGGCGGTGATGGTGACGTATCGCAACAACAGGTCGAAGTGACCAATGGGCATCCGTGTCAGGTCTCCGCTTGAAAAACGTTTGTCACGTTGTAATCTCGCGTTTTACAGCGAGACTTACGGCGCACCGGTTTGCCGGTGTCAAATATTTTAGTTCTCTGCGGACAGCAAGTTAACGGCACCTGAATATTGGAATAAACGTCTTAGCCAGTGCGGCCTTTAAGAGAGGTACATTATTTTTTTTGTGAAGTGCGACACAAGAGCTCCGAATAAAACATAACGTTCAATGCTGTGAAGGCATTTTAACAAGACGGGGAAGGCGCTGACAGCTCAGTATCCTCATCTTATCATCGTCTCGTTTCACCATCTGTAACACTGAAGTTACGGTGAAATCCCAAGCTAGCTAAGCTAATTAAACGAGTGGCGCGAGGAGCCATTTTCGGATGTGTCCGTGGTGAAAAGTCGGGTTCTTAAGTGAACCGCCAGTTGCTAGCTTTTTCTTTCGGTGCCGGCTGAAAGGGAGGGACATGTGACGCGGTGGTCGGGGCTTGAGATCCAGCAGTGGCCTGCTGTTCACCGGAGCTCTCAGCCGGGTGAGACTCAACTTGTTCACTGATGCACCAGCAGGGCTCATTAATGCCCCCTTTGCTTGGTGATGTATTCTGCCAGTGCCGGTCCGCCGACACCCACCCAGGGGTCGATCCGGGCGGCGGAGGCGGCCACACCGGAGACCCCTCCTCAGATTCCCCGTGTAAACCGGTCACCCGACAGCCCGACGGCTGGCACTGGGAGCCCGGCCAGTCACCGCAGCCATGTGACATCTGTGGAGGTCCTGAGCAGGAGCACAGACTCAAAGTGCTGTTCCAGGTCCTGGATGTGAACGGTGATGGAGGCATTTGTGTCAACGACCTGACGATTGGGCTGAAGAAATTAGGGGTACATCGCACTGAGCATGAGCTCATGGTAAGTGGACATTGATCATCTGTAATGTAAGAGGCCTTTTGTTTTTGTTTTGCTGTTCATATTTTTGTCTTACTGTTTCTACGTATAAATGGACTGACAATTACAAAAGAAGATGAGGAAAATAGTAAAACTTTTTAAATGTCTATCATATTTTCAAGGGATTCCTGCTGAAAGGCCATAGGTGACGTATATTATAATATATACACATCATGCAGCAGTTTTAGTAGTTACTGTTCAGAAATGGTATCAGTCCCACCTGACCCTATTTGACAGTCTGGACTAGAAGCAGTTGAGTTATGGAAATGTATGCTTCTCTGGAAATGTGTGAATCTGTGTTTGCTGAGGATAGTCACATAATCCTGGATAATGGTGCCTTGTAAAAGCCATTTCACATTGTGGCAAATGTCCACAGGATTAACCCCTAAAACAATTCACGGCTTCAGGATACTCTATTTACACAACTTGAAATGGCCAGGCTTCAGTGTATCTCAAAAAAATCCTGTATGTGTGACAGCTGGAGCTTTTGTGTAAGCAGATTTGTGGACAAAAGTTGTGTTTTCTGCGTGTATTTTGCAATGAATGAATACCTATGCAGTTCTGTTAAACAGTCAGTTATTACCTTCAGTCAATTTAAAAAATAGTTTTCTTATCATTTATGAATGATGTTGAACTTTGTTGGTGTGTTGTGGGAATGTTTAGGTATCCCTATGATGTTAGATGAACACAGCTGATGGGGTTAAATTATAACAAATCTAAAACACTGTAACTAAGGTGATAGATGTTTGCTGCTGATACACATGTACATACACATGCTTTGTACACAGGTATGCACACACAGCATGATGCACGAGGTACACTGGTGCACTAAACCTCAACTGACAGTAGGTTTTGTAACTGATTTTCTTCATCTGCAGGCAATAGACCAGGGTCATGAATGTCTCTCCAAACACTCTAAGAAATGTAATTGCCTATTTAAATGCATTTAAATGGTCAGTAGCATTTTATCAGTTGGTTTATTTATATTTTGAATCAGTAAAATAATTGATTGTAGGTTGTGAGTTAGCATGGACCAACACTTTATTGTAAAACTTGCTGTTAACAATGACTTGAAAATAGAACACATAGATATTTGGTTTAAAAGCCCCCATACTTTACATGTAAAGTTATATTTCTTCCATTTTCTGCATACTGTGTATCCCCATATACTAACATAGCTTTCCATTAAAGGCTATTTTGCAGCTTACATTTTGCTCCTTAGCTACAGTTTGCATCTCTCTCTTTTGGCAACTGTGTAATTGTTACTGTTTCAGAGTGACTGTTTTGCATCCATAACCTCAGATATTTTGCTTAATTTAATTAGGGGTGTATGGAACCTGGCAGGTGTCATGAAGGGGAAAAAAAAGTATCCTTAGGAAATACAAATTCATGCCCTTGATGCAAAATTACCCCTCTCAATTCTTTGAAGAGCTGCAGGTTCTTCAGATGTTTAGCCAAATCTATAGTCTTCCCTCCTCTTATTGTCAGCGTTCTTAAGCACATTTTGCTAATTAAGATAAGATATTCCTTTATTTATCCCTCAACAGGGAAATTTCCAAGAGCTGGAGGAGGTTTGCGCTTCGTTTTCATGCACTGAGGATGAATGCTTTTGCAAATTGTCTTTTACCTTTTCCTCTTCATCTGCCTCGTAGGCAAAGTATTGCCAAACAGCACTCCTACTATTTTTTTTCCGACTGTTCATTGTAGACTTGCCATGGTTAACTTTAGCTTGCTTCTTGAATAAAAGTGACAGGTCTCTCCATAGCTTTTCTGACATCCATAGTTTACTTAGCATTGTTTACTGCTGCCTCCTCTAGCCTTTTCCTCCAGTCAGGTGGTGGTTCATTGCTGGATATAATGCTGTAACAGCCACAGGTTCAGGTGACTAACTATTAACAGGAAAGAGATGGAGGGGGTCTTATCAGGACTGTGTTTTGCAGAATCATTCAGCAGATTGGCAGCACCTGTGCACCTGACGCATTCTTTTCACTTTCAACTCTACTTTGTGCTGTACTTAGCAGTGTCTCAACTCACAACCTTTGAATCTAAAAAAGGCTTTGTATCCCCAAAAAAGGCAACTTACTGACACTGGGAAGGCCTCTCCACACACTTTCTTACAACATGAGGCAATGACATTACATGTGCCAGACTGAGGTATTTTTTTAACTGTTTAAACCTAAAATGCTTACAACCGTCAAAATGTTAGTGAAAAAAATCTTTAAAACAACCATCCATTATTTTGCTGATTATGGGGGTATTGTCAAATATTTTGGTAAAGTTTGATCCCACTAAGCAAAATCAAATGTTGTATATACTACAATAGAAATTACAGCAAGATATTTAATATCACTTTGGACTTATCGTTTGAACAAAATTAACACCATTCGAAGCACTTGATGTCTGGTATCCAGAAATGTCTGTGCCAATTTTGGTATCATTTAAATGAAGACTGAAATGGTAACTAATTCTGCATATTTTGAAAAATACACAGAAGACACAAGAAGGCATGTTTTTGTCCCAATTTAATAGATGTGGGTTTTTTTGTTTTTGTAAGTTTGGAATGTGAAATGTCTAGAAAAATTTGGATTTGTTGTTTTGTCGACACGTGGTCTTACAGTTTATGCTGCATGAACACTTAGGAAAGAATAATGTGAATAAAATCAACAATTAAATGCGACAGAGCTCAGTTGTCGGGTGGATGGGTTCGCCGGCTGAATGCTGACCGTGTGCTTGGGACAAGTCAGCGGGAGTCCTGGAGGATAGTGAGGGAGGGAGGAGGGAGGCATCACTCAACAGAGTCGGTGATGTGAGGGAGGTGCAACTGAGGGGAAACCCTGTGCTTCACCATACCCCTCCTTCTACTCTGGCTGGCTGGAAGGCATACATCTATTTGCATGCAACTACCCTATCCATTACTGCCCCTCCATTGGCTGAGGAGCTCGTTCCATGACGCATCAGTTAGACCTGCCAGTATGGGCTGCAATGATTGGTCGGACTGGGCTGCAGTGAGGATGCAGGTTTCTGGAGGCTCTCTTTGCTGCATTTCTCTGGCCACTGATGCTGAAGCTGACTAAGTGCAAATGTGGCAAATACTGTGTTTGATAAATGGAGAACTAATCATGTCTCAGAAGTTACCTTGGAGCATTTTGCTTTTATCCTGCTGCATTTGAAGCCCATGAACTTGAGCCTGGATGCCTGTCAACGGAGTGATTTCAGTGAGAAAAAGATTCAGTAAGAAGATGAGACACAGAGACACTGAGCTGGAGCAGTGAAGTGGAAGAAAGTGAAGGAGACCTCTCTGCAGTCCCACATTGTCAGCTGACCTTTCTACACTTATTCTGCTAGTTGAGCTCTTTCCTTTTCAGCCAGCAGGCACAGTTAAGTGTCGTCGTTCTGTTTGAGTAGTGCGCAGTCACCCAAACACAGTAAGTTTGAGGATGCTGGAGGACATGCTGAGTTTCCTGTGCCAGAGCCTTTTTGGCATGACACAGTGTAAGCCTGCTGAAACTCAGTTGCCAGGGGAGAAAGAGACTGAGGCTACTGGGAACTGCAGTGAGCTCCACGCTGGCAAGCACTCATCTGACAGTACAGAAAGCAGCAGGAGTAATGTTTTGCCAAAGAAGACCACAGTATTAATCATGGTGGCACCGCCTACGGATCGAAAACAGGTGGGATTAAGCATGTGGCTGTATTCTCTTATCATCTGACATTTAGTCTTCAGTGCTCTGAACAATCTGACCATCACTCAGAATTAAAGAAAATTATCAGTCAGTTATGTTGACATTTAGAGGTGAAGTGTTTATGAAATTCATGTCAGGTTCATTTCTACTCTGTATGCGAAAGTCATGCTCTGTCATGCTGGGTTGGTCCACTGCTTTATTTCAAAGTGAAATACTTCGACAGTTATTTGATGGATTGCCATAAAAATTTGGGACAGATATTATGTACACAGAGAGGTTTGATCTAAATGACTTTGTTGAAGTCCTGTTTTTTTAAACCAACACCACCATTAAGTCAGACTTTTAAATTGTCCTGTAATTAATTAATTAACATCCACTGGATGGATTGGCTGAAAATATGGTACAGACATTCATGATCCTCATTATGATTATCCCCTAATTTTTCAACTGATGCCACCGTCAGGATGATACTTTTGGTGTTCAGTAGAGCCTGACTGATGTTGTTTTCTGAATCCAATGCTAATGCTAGGGAGTGAAAAATTCTGATATCAATATGTTGGCCAATATGCTCTATATACAAAGGGTTCATTTGCAAATAAATTTGCATCCCTTCCACTGAAGCATGCATGAATTGACACTCAGGTGGTCTTGATCGCCTTATCAGAGGATTGTTCAAGTTAGTCAACTTGTTTTGCTTTCTCAGTGCCCCACAAATCTTCAATGGGATTGAGGTCAAGTGATTGTAGAGCAAAGTCCATGACAGTCAGGACTCCTTGGTCTTGTTTGGTCTTCAAGTAGTTCCTGAAAGCCTTGAGGTAATTATCCTGCTGCAGTGTGAATCTTTCTGTGTACAGCATGTTTCTGAAAAATGGAATTGAACTTCTCCTTAGTCAGGGTGTAGTCAATTTGATGCAGGTGTCCTACTCTAGAGTAGGCAAAACTCCCAGAGACTTAAATATTGTCATCACCATGTTTCATGGTCGGTTTGACACACAGCAGTATCATTCTGTCTCCTATTTGTCTGTTTACATACACCCTTCTGTTACTGTCCTACATCTGAAACTTGGATTAATCAGTAAAATGATGTTTTCCTGTTACCCTCTGTGAAATATTGGTATTTCTTAGCCCATCACAAGCATTTGGTCTTGTTTCAAGTCTGGATATTATTTTAGACTGACTTAAGTTTATGTCCCACATAAACAAAGTGACCAAGGTGGTCACATTGCCATGGTACAACCATTCCTGACCCAAATGCTGACAAATTAGTACACACTTTCATAGAGTAGGCTAGAATATTGCCGTGCGCTTCTTTACTGGTCTTCCAAAAAGTACCTGGGGAATTGCATTATTATGTCACTGGGAAATTGCTTTTAATTTATAAAGGACTCGCTGTGCTATGATTCATTATTTAGGCATATAACTGTAAGTCAAGGCTTGTAAACTACTGTGCACTTTCCAGAGGACTGATTTTAAAAAGTGACTCAACCACATCTTTGTAGCAGCATATCACTGTACGTTGCTGCATGCCACTGTCTTTTTGGATACTAACACTAGATGGCACTAAAGTGTGAAATGTTCAAATTCTACACCCACTGGCTTTAATGTGTACTTCTTTAGCTTAATTACTAGTTGTTCCAGTGTTCCCACTGAGTTCCCACATGGACTGTGAGCTTTGGAAGACTTGACACACCTCTCCACATAATGTGAACAGAGAGGCTTAAGAAAGTGACAAACAAACCATATTTTTCATTATGGCCAACCGCTCCTGAAAGCTTGTCACAGTATTATAGATTTTTCACCTGGTTTTCCCAACTTAGAGGCACTTAATTGCCTTAGACCTGAGATACCTTTTACTAGACAATTTCAATTTTATGCTACCTTAGTATTCACTACAGTTCGAAGGGCAATACTGTACTTTTTATTCCACTACTTTTATATGATAGTTGTAGTTACTAACCTGAACATACTGTATGATAGATCGGTATAGATTGAACTGCTCAACAGTATAAAAAACAGGCAATTCCACCTCCACTAGCTACAATAATAAAATGCTGCTTACACATTAATGCATTAGTCATCATGATCCAGTAAGATAGGCCAGCAACTAACAATTATTTTCATTGTAAAATCAGTTTCATTTGATTAATTGATTATAATAAATTGATTGATCATTTATAATCATTTAAAATAGTAAAAGTTAGTAAAATAGTAAAACTAAAACTCCAAGGAGCCCAAGGTTACATCATAAATGTCTTGTTCAAAAGTCCATACCTCAAAGCCATCCAGTGTTTCTATTCTGTTATAGTGATATAAAAAAGAGGAGCAGCAACGTTTCTCTTTGAAGAATGACAAAAGGGTTAATAATTATGAATTTTTTTGTTTGTAGCTCATCATGTTGGCACTGTACTTATAGAATATATGATGATATATCTAACATTGGCCATTTTATTTTTACTTTTGATGCTTTGTATGCATTTTGCTGCTAATACTTACTGTATACTTTTAATGCTGGACTTCTACTCTTGAAAGTGGTTTAGTATATTGTGGTATTGCAACTTTTACCTAAGTAGAATATCTCAATACTTGGATTACTGCTGTTGCATTATCATCAATCAATCAATGTATCGGAACCTTAAAAGCAGACATAAAAAGCTAAAACATGTGAATGTCATGGTGGTAGAATCCTTTATGTAGCTGTTTTTCAGTGAACTATGTTTGGTCTCCATCCCCCCCCCCCCCCCCCAATGCTTGGTCAGTTTTGCCCCAGTGCTAGTTACGTATTGCTCAGGTGCATCCTGTGACAGACAAACATGTAGATTGCCTCTCTGGCCTGTAGACCCAGCTGTTCCTTCCCTTAGGTAGCCATTTCCTGACAGTAAGTGTATTTTCACGTTCCAGTTAACTCTAATCCCTTCTAGAAATACTTCCAGTTGGCTTGATCAATTCAGGCAATATTGGCAGAAAGTGCAGACTGTCTAAGATACCTAATAACCTGATATGTGTGATGGCTGTAAAGTGGTCTAAACTGCAGGTTGAATAAACAGTGGACAGATGGTGATGGTGGAAGCTTCCTCGCTCTGACCTCTGCTGCTGTTTGTCACATCACTCTGTCCACAAAGCAATATGGCTGTTTTTAATGACACCGGTGAATGAGTTCAAGTTAATATCCCTTACAGATAATGTAGCTGTATTTACAGCTAATGCATCATGCATGTTGACATTGCTTCTGTAAAAATGAGCATGTGCTGTTGTCCCTGTCTCCTCTCCTTCACATGTTTATTTCTCAATCGACAGAAGCCCATCAAAATTTTCTTCTCTACTTACAGAAAATAGTGAAAGCAGGAGACAAGGATCTGGATGGACAATTGGACTTTGAGGAATTTGTTCACTATCTCAGAGACCACGAGAAGAAACTCCGGCTGGTCTTCAAGAGTCTGGACAAAAAGAACGATGGTGAGGAACCTTGTTACAACTAATGACTTACTTTGCAAATCTGCTGTGTTTTTTTGAGAACAGATAGGGCCAATACAGTATCACAAAAAATAGGTTTCTCCAGTAATTTACTATTGACTTTCCAAGCTCCAAAAAAACTCTTGATCTTACAATTCCCATAAATTAACAAATAGCATCTTAAAGCTCCTCCAGAGACTCAGAAGCCTGAGTGTTACTCACTGTGGCTAGTTAACTGACCTGTATGTATAAAATCTATGGAGTTCATGTTTAAATTAATAAATAATTAATTTTCCTCTGTGGTGCAGGCCGGATAGACTCACAAGAAATCATGCAGTCTCTGCGTGACCTGGGAGTGAACATCTCTGAGGAACAGGCTGAGAAGATTCTCAAAAGGTTAGTGTGATGCTGAGATCTACAGTCTCTAATGCACCCCTATGGATACACAAATCTGTTTCCTCTCTCAATCTGTGAGTGTGTGTGTCTGTGATTCTCTCGTCTTTTTAGTCCTATAATATGTGTATGTAATATGTGAGCTAGTGTATATCTCCTCCTACAGGCAGGCAACAGTTAAGTGACAATCAGATCAGTTTTTGTTATATGTGTTATTGACGTTTAGTGGTGTTTTTTTTTTTTTCTTCTTTTGCCTCGTTCAGACATGCACCTCTTTACATAAAAGCAATGGCATTTAATATGATGGTCTCGTGTCAGTCACTTTAAATGAAAGTCCTGATAATAATCTGACTAGGTCAGACCTGAAACATTTTTGTATCACTTTTAACACTGAAAGTCTGGATTTAATTCAGATACATGTAAAGGCTACAGAAGCAGAGTTAAATACACAAGGAGATTAAATTCAAGTCATGTTCCACCTAATTTACTTATCATTTCCTTTGCAGAAAGATGACAAAAATTAGTATGATAAACCAGAAAACACTGTGAATGAGCCAATTTTTACATTGTTGAGTACATTCTCTTCACATTAGTAAGTCCTTTAAAACAACATCTTGTCATTCAGTGCTTCTGTGCTATAAGACATTATAAAATATGTAGCAGAACTCTCTAATAAATGATGAAATGCAGCAAGCATAATAAGTTTTAAAACCCATCACCAATGCAGTGATTGACAGAACATACTGCGTATTCACTCATGTTTCTTCATATCATTACTCTTCAGCTCAGCAGCAGCACCACTCTGCCAAATATTGTGCAAGTACTGTGGCTCTTTCTTTAACTGCCCTGTCATACGTGAATTAAAGATAGATAATTACATACATTTATATACATTTACATTAATGCAACATATGTCTGAATGATAAAAGCCATCACTTTAACACATACATTGAGTCGTCAATGTTCCATGTCTGGAAAGGGCTTTAGTCTGCTCAGCCATGGTGTCTGTCGCTACTTCATGGAATAATGCAGTTGTTCGGTTTATCTAGCAGCAACTGGCTCATGTTGTTATGGTTCATGGTGATTCTTGTCTAGTTCTTCTAACCTCCTGTCTGTGTGTGTGTCTGTCTCTTCTTCTCTCTGGCTGGTCTCAGAATAAGGAGGGGTCATATCTGGGCCCCTATCTTTTAGTAAGTAGTAGCCTCTATAGTCTGTTTGCTGACTAGTGCTGCACTGATCACCATCACAGAGTCTGTTTAATTCATTTACCAGCTGCTATTTGTTTTGGTGATCTCAAATGAAAGATTGCAGAAAATAACACCTTGGCAAAACAAACAAATTCTGCGATAATTTGGCGATTCAGTTGTGGCACAGAGCGCTCAAGTAAAGCATCCTGCTACAGATGATTGCACTTGGACTAAAGGAAGCCATAACAACAAATGTTACCTTTATTGAGAAGTAATGGTGCATGTGAACAGATACCTTGTTCTTTCTGCTATGTAAACACACATTTCTAACAGTCTGTATCTGCTTTGTTATTTTATAACCTCAGTATGGATAAAAATGGCACAATGACAATTGACTGGAACGAGTGGCGGGATTACCACCTCCTGCATCCAGCAGGCAACATTCCTGAGATCATCCTCTACTGGAAACACTCCACGGTACACACTATTCCTCTCTGCTCAAAAACAAGAGCAACAAACAGCAAACACTAAGTCAAAATCATTTCTACTAAAGTTTATTTGTGGGGACAATGCATGAGACAGAGGAAGTTGAAATGTTCAACATAGTTCCCATAGTGTTACGTAGATGATGTATGAAAATATCAAAGAAACATAGCTAATTGCATGTGGTTAGAATGTATGTTGGATCATGTCTGTTCTAGCTTGAGGGAGTTATAACTAAATCAAAATACCCACCTAAACCCTGCCACTCCTAGTACAGACACATTCATACAGCACTTTTCTCTGTGTCAGGGTACTGAAGAGGAGTGTCACTAGGCTGAATCCCTCTGTGTCTTCCTCAGATCCTTGATGTTGGGGAGAGTTTGTTGGTCCCTGATGAGTTCACAGCAGAAGAGAAGAAAACAGGAATGTGGTGGCGACACCTAGTGGCTGGAGGAGGAGCTGGTGCTGTGTCTCGAACCTGCACAGCACCACTGGACAGGCTCAAAGTACTCATGCAGGTGAAACACAACACTCAGCTTGTGAATGAGAGAATATTTTAGCAGCTGACTCTCAGAGAGGGATATTTTCCGTTTAACTAAACTCAACCAACAGAAGCGACTGTTTGTTCTGGTCCCGGCCTCCCCAGGTTCATGCATCAAAGAACAACAGCATGCGTATCGCTGGGGGCTTTACCCAGATGATCCGAGAGGGTGGTGTTAGGTCACTATGGCGAGGCAACGGCATCAATGTCATCAAAATCGCTCCAGAGTCAGCTATTAAGTTCATGGCCTATGAACAGGTATGTGACAGTACAGCTCTGACTCCAATAAGCCATTTATTTCTGTCACATTTTGTGCTATTGCATAACAAAAAAAGGATGACCTGTCTTTCAGATTAAACGATTAATTGGAAGCAACCAGGAGACATTGGGCATCGCTGAGAGACTCGTGGCAGGCTCTCTGGCTGGAGCAATTGCCCAGAGTAGCATCTACCCCATGGAGGTGAGAGACCAATGAACACAGACCGAATTAAACAATTTTTCAAGTAAGACCTTGCTTAAAAATAACTCCAGGTAGTCATTGAGACTGTATTCATTCTGTATATGTACTGTAGCAACTCATGACTCTGAAAGATTCAGAAAGATTTTCTACAACTCTTGGGCAACAAAGTGGAGGTGTCTTTTATCCGTCAGGTGGCCTGACATCACTTCCTGTCCTCTCAGGTCCTGAAGACACGGTTGGCCTTGAGGAAGACAGGCCAGTATTCCGGCATCTTGGATTGTGCCAAACATGTCTTCCAGAAGGAGGGCGTGGCTGCTTTCTACAAGGGCTACGTCCCCAACATGCTGGGCATCATCCCCTACGCTGGCATTGACCTGGCTGTCTATGAGGTGTGTAGTTGTTGTCGTCAAGGGTTAACTTCTCTTTTTGTTTATTGTTTTTAGCTCAGTCTGACTCCTTTGCTTTCCTCTACTCCATCAGACTTTGAAGAATTCCTGGCTGCAGCGTTTTGCCACTGACAGCGCTGATCCGGGAGTGTTTGTGCTCCTGGCATGTGGCACCACTTCCAGCACATGTGGTCAGCTGTCAAGCTATCCACTCGCCCTGGTCAGGACTCGAATGCAGGCACAAGGTCAGTCACTGCAGAACTCTACTGCACTGTGTGCTTTCTATTAGAAATACTATATATAAAGATGTGTCATGAGTTTCTCAGTAAGTTGATTACTCATTAGTTTATTAGAATGTTTGTATTCTTATCTTAAATTTTAAACTAAACTTAAATTCTCTTACTTTTTTCTGTGAGGTTTGTTCATACAAGTGTTCCAAGTCAGATTCAGCAAACTCTTGTAGCAGTACAAATTTGTCTTAAATTGCCTGTTTTACCCGGATGATGACATTTGATCATTACCATGAAATAAGCCCTTAAACAGCTATATAAGCTAATTAAGATTGTATGATGTTAGCTAACCTCAAAAATAAAGTTGGGCATTTTAATGTGGGAGTCTGTGGGGACTAACTTGTTTTTGTCCCTCTGTTTTCCTCAGCTACCCTGGAAGGAGGCCCTCAGATGAACATGACAGGCCTGTTCAGACACATCATTAGGACTGAGGGGCCCATGGGGCTCTACAGAGGGCTGGCACCCAACTTCATGAAGGTCATTCCATCTGTCAGCATTAGTTACGTGGTCTACGAGTACCTCAAAATCACGCTGGGGGTCCAATCAAAGTGAAGAGGGAGGCGGAGAGAGGACATCAAGTCACCAAAGGTTATTTTGCTTTTGTTTTGAGCTAAAGATTGACTGCACTTGACTTCTTTGAGCAATCCAGCTTCAGCACCTGTTCATCTTCTTGTTCAGGAAGACACAAATTTACATTGTATGAATTGAAGTGTTTATTGGTGTAGCGGTAAAAAGTACTTGCTTGTTTTGGGCACTGACGTTGACATGGCAGGAGCCGTTTTGCTGTAAAGTTAGAAGCTTTGTCTTGAAGGGCTTTGCTAAGACATATCACAAAGCATTTCCCATGTCTCCCTACTGAAAGACTTGAACACTACTAATCTTCAAAGACACTTTGCACAAAACCGATGTGGATAGAACCTCTGCAGGTCTATAATGTGCTCCCTTATGCTGATCGAGATGGAACCCACAACTTGTTGTGTGTAACAAGCTGATCAATGGTAAAATAAGACCTAATTAAATAATGAAATTTGTGAAAATATATTCAGCCTGTAGCTTGGTCTCAAACCTTACTTTAGATTGAGAAATATGCCGTTTTTTAATCTTTGATCTGTGTGAAGTCATTTTCAAAATTCCAATGCAGACATCTGTCCCTTCATTGTGCTTAGAGATTTAACCTTCAGGCCTAAATGTGAAATTTCCACAGTTTTCATGTAATAGCCTAAACACATTAATGTTTCCAAAGGGATGAATCCTATAATTTGACTCACCCCACTCCTCCAGCATAACCCTTATGTTTTTAACCCCACTTTTGGTAAGGAGAAGATTAACACAGTTGTTATTATGTTGTTTGTTCCATCCAACATCTTTGTACCGTGTGGTGTAAAGAACAATAATGAAGTTTTGAAGAGAATATGAAAGGGTTTGATTTATGTTGGGTTGTGCTATTCCAGACATCATGTTTTTATTTTGAAATGTTAGTTGAAACTTAAGTACACTCTGTCAAAAAGTTTGACAGTGCACTTTGATGTCCTTGATGCAAATGTGCAGAACAGTGACCGTCTTACTACTGGCTGAACAAGTGGCAATTAGAGGATAATGATAAATGAACATTCATTGTCATTTTCTCTCCCAAGATTCTCTTCAGTCAGTTGCTTTGAAGACATTCAGTGAAATGTGACCACAAGTAGCAAACATCAAACATGTCCTCTGGTGGGTATAGTTAGCCAAGTAGGTTTTCACATACAACAAATTTGACTCAGTGTTTTGGTGCAGTTGAGGGGAAAAAACTGTTCTAATGGTGTGAAATTTTGATCCTGATGAACCGCAGCCTCTTGCCAGAGGAGTGACTCAAAAGTTTGTGGTCAGGAGGAGATGTGTCATAATCTTACCGGCCTGCCTCAGGGTCCAGGAGGAGTACAGGTTCTGGAGAGATGGCAGATTGCAGATGATTGCCTTCTGCAGCAAATGATACACTGAAGCATTCCCTTGTCCTGGGCAGTCACAGCAGTGTACCAGACAATGATGAAGGGAGTGTAGAAGTGCATCATCATGGTCTTTAACAGGTTGAACTTCTTCAGCTGCCACAGAAAGTACATCCTCTGCTGGGCATTTTTGGTGAGGAAGCTGATATTTATCTCCCACTTGAGGTCTTGGGTGATGAGGGTGCCCAGGGAGTGAAGGACCCACGACTGACAGCATCTCTACAGACCTGTTGACTTTAGTTATTATGTCTTGTGGTCCTTGGTTTTTTGGGGATGGGGATGGGGATGGCTGTAGAGGTCTTGAGGTGTTAAAGATTTCTGCACACCAGAGACAGCTGATGTGAATGGAGAGATGAAGTCAGGTCCAGCTGCTATGCGGGGGTCCTGGTTTTACAAAGGATGTAGTTGTTGTGAGGAACACTTAGTGTGTCAGATCCACACTAGTGTAATGTTGTGTAATGAGGTTCACATAATCCTGTTTGTGATATTTCCTCTACAGTATATCATTTATCATATAGTCACCTTTAGTTTCCCAGTTTTCCTTTCCACAGGTTTGCCATGAGCCATCAGGTAAACTGTATTTTGTTAGTCACAGGAGAGACTTTCTGACAAGGATTTACAAGTTAAATTGTTGTTGCTGTTAATATTTTTTCAACTGTTGTTGGAAGGAGTTGACAATCCAAATAAATACTTCTTTAAGTCACAAAGCAGGACATCTAAGCAGAGGCAGCACTCTCAACATGACTGATGCCTATGTCAAATGGTCACAGATTCCCATGAGTGCCTTGTGTCTCTCTTATGTCAATATACCTAAAAACTATAAGAGGTGGAATCTGTGGTACATTGAATGCACTTTAAGGTACTCTGCTTTAATTCCTGTTTTTTTTTTGTTTTTTTTTATTTCTGTATTTATTTATTTATTTTTACATATGAAGGGAATAATGACTGAATCTATTGGTTGTGAATATAACATTCAGGTGGCTATTTGGTTTTAGAATAATCTGTGGTCATGGTGAAAAACTCAGGTTTGCTTTTGGGTGATAGAAGCAACTGATGTTTAAAATTTAAAGCATCAAAGATATGGAACCCCAATGTCTTCAGTAGTAAATAAATAATCATTGGAATACACTGAGTTGAATATATAAATGAACCCACAATTTGTCAAATAATTGAAGGAAATTTTCTACCCACCCCATTATTATAAACTAGTTTCACAACCCAAGTAGCTGAATGAATTGGGCAATGTTAGCTGCTAGGTAACACTAGCTGTACATTTTGATGCTGAGTGATAAACCAAGGTCACAACATAGCTAGTTAGCTAGCTAGGTAGGTAGCATGAGCAACCTTGTTAAGTTAAATGAATATAAGATGTTCCTCACTGTGTCTGTGCATTATGTTCATTTACATCAGCAACCTCTACTTGGTTAATTCAGAATTACGTTGGCATTGTTGTTGCTCTAGCTAACAAGTGGCTAAATTTTTTAACAGTTTTTCAGCTTGCTCGCTTAAGGCAGGATGCATGTCATTGGCTGAAAGGTGAGAGGGGCCCACCACTGTCATGAATAGTGAAATAATGAAATAAAAAGTACTAGAAATTTTAAAAAGTCTTAATGGGAATGAAAACTTTTGAAAAGGGACATTTCCAAATACAATTTCTAACAAACATTTCTGTTATTAAATTTAAATTGTATGAAAGTGTTCACTCATAATGAGTGAATTTTAAAAAATCTTTAAACAAAAAAAAAATCTGTTATTTCACAGATTATTTTTTCATGTATATGTTTTGTTGAATTTATTTATATTACTAGTTAATTATTTACATATTTGTTTGCTATTGAACACTTTGGAGCTCCATACTAAGATTGTTCTGGACACCATCTGATTTCGCAGCAGCAGCCACTTGTTTAACAGAAAGCTAAAACCCCTCCATTTAAGCTGCAAAAGCACAGCTGACTATCATGAAGAATGAATGCATTATGGGCAGTGAAAGATACAATCTGAACAGCATCTCATCATATTGAACAAGAATATGTAGTGGAAAGTACTCTAATAGAAAAGTTGTATTCATTAAAAGAGCAACTCCCCTGCTGTACTAACCAATGTGCTGTACAATCTGTGTGTGTCTCTGGTATAGCTGCAGTCTTCACATATTGGACTGTGCTTGTGACCTTCAGAGTGCCAAGCTGCCTTTGTCAGCTGCCTTACTTAAGCACCATATCTGCTTTTGAAATCACGCTGTGTCTTTGTAGCAGGTAGAGAAGAGATGATGAGCTCACATTTGCTCATTGGATTGTTGATGCTCATTTATAGGTTTGGAAGCAAATGTCTCATTCCATCTCTCTTCCCCCTCCTCCATTCAGGCTTTTCAAGAGTGTATATGACCCCTTGCTCTGATATCATATATGCATAAATTGGTGACACCGAATGATGTCACTGTGTGGCTGCGTGTAAATGTTTTCCAAATTTTGTAAAGTAATGTTCCAATGTCTTAAAAGTAGCCCTCATTATATATTGTACAGGCATTTAGGCAAATCACCAGTGGAACTTGAAATGTACAGGAATTACTACACTATACAAACTGAAGGCTACAATGTATATTGGTAAATGGTGGCATAGTTTACAAAGTGTATTCAGTATATATATTTCTATTTTATTTTATTATGCTAGCTGTAATAAAACGTATGTGAGTTCTTGTACATCAGTCGTTTGTTTGTAGATGCATCAACTGAAAGAATGTTATGGTGGAAAAAATATTTATGCTTGTATGTCTCAGCTGTTAAATAAAGTACTTCAGCAGTGTTTTGATTTTGGCTCATTTGATGTTCAGCTCTGCAACTGAAATCACACATGAGTTTGACAAATCCACCACATGACAAATGTTTACTGTTTGTGTAATAAAGGAGAAATATTCAGAAACATGTTCCCAGAAGGCTGTGCTGTTATTGTCCCATCTAATTTTGTCAAAGCTCTCAAAGTGATATTCATCAACTGGAAAAGATGTTCACCTCAGAATGTAATGGGTCAATCAAATGTCACATCACATTTCAGTGGTGGGAGGAGGCAGAATGATAAAGGTAAGGACAGAACTTTTTGTGTACTGTTCATTTGTCTCCAACAAATGTGCAAATGTAACATTATGTTATGACTCTTTAAAACCGTGGATCAAAGAATCATTTCATATAGTGTCAGAAGCTAACAGCAGATCATAAGGTGTCCTTCACCACAACCCCCATCCACTTTAACTGGTGTATTTTTTACCAAATAAATACAGATACTGTAGCTGAGCCAATTCTTTGTATTATTGCTGCTGTACTTTTAAAGGAGAGAGTAATTTTTCCACTTCACCTCAGTCCATCTTAAATGGGCTCGGGCCCAGAGAAGTCACCGCCATCTCTGCATCATGTTTATATTTGGTTTGCTCTTTGCATGGTACAGTTTTAACCTGCATTTGTGGATGCAGTAACGAAATGTATTCACAGAAAATGTTTCTGGAAGTGACTCTGTGAGTCCATGCAGTGATTCAATTAAATATAGGGTTTAAATGATCTGCAAATCATAACCATCAAATTCTGTTTTAATTAATATTTACACAGCATCTTAACTTTTTTGAACTGGGGTTGCATTTGTTTTATTTGAGTTCAAATTTAATTGGCATTAAATGTTTTACTTCCAACAATACATGCTAGTATGTGTAATTTGGAGACGGTCCCTGGGCGATTAAGCGAAGTTGTTGAAAAGCTACTAAGAAGCACAGAAGAAGAAATGTGCTCGGCTCTCTGTGAGTACCTTATACAGTCTATGGTGGGTACGCGTGTTTTGATGTAGCAGGGGTTTCTTTAGCAGATCCTTTGTGTAGCAGTCGACGGGTTTTAAAAACAGGCGCTTACAGTCAGCTGATGCCAGACGCTGAGTCAACACAAACTCAACCTGTTGCTGACAGGAAATGGTCGGGTTTGTCTATTTCAGCTGTATTTTGCTTCTGTAGTCCTTAAACAACATAAAGGCGCCTGCGATTCGTCTGCAGCAGTATATCCTGTCATATTGGTGCTGTTCACCACAGGATCCGTGCGTGGATCCGAGGGCTGAAGTCACGAGTGGTTCCTGACTCACAGTCACTTCCTGCTGACAGAGGCAGGCTGGACGTGCTCAGTCTCCTGCTGCTGGTCTACCCTTTGCCTCGGTACTGAGACACACCATGCTGTCCCTGGAGGAGGTCCAGCAGAGCCTAGAGGCTGCAGGACAGTCTCACATTCTGCGGTTCTGGCCGGAGCTGTGTGATGAGGACAGGGACAGCTTTCTCCAGGACCTGTCTCAGCTGGACCTGAAGGGGCTGAGGGAGCACTGTGAGGGGGCTGTGAGGGCTGCAGCCTCCCCTCCTGCCCGGCTGGACCAGCGCATGGAGCCGGTCCCTCCACAGGCCATCGGCCGCGTGAGCAAGAGCGACCAAACTACTCTTACAGAGTGGGGAAATGAAGGTGAGTGTGAGCAGGTTGTGGGGAGTTCCCGTCATTTGTGAGCACTTCTAAAAATGAAAAAAAGAGGAAGATGGTGCCAGGTTAGTGAAAAACAGCATGGAGTTTGTCTGCTCACTAATGCACCTCTAGATAGATAGATAGTAGCTGCCCCAACCCACACATACTTTAGATTAGTAATCTTGATCACTCACTGCACTTTCAGCCACGGAAAGTACCACAGTACATTTACAGTGCTCAAGTACAGTATTATGGTACTTGTACTTTACTTGGGTATTTTAGTTTTATGCTACATTATACTTCTACATTCCAGACAGAAATATTGTACTCTTATAAACAATCTGTTGATAAAATACCATGCAGTGTTAAAGATTAAACTAAAGTTTCTTTTTGGCTTGAGGTCCCTCACAAAAAGTCTGTTTGGGGCCCCTTCTCATGTTTCAGGTGTTCAGCAGTTCCTTCAAAGAGGCAGACTGGGAAAATAAAGAAGTGGAACACATATACAATAAAATGAACACAACAAATATCACAATAAATAACATAACAGAAAACACCACACTGTGCTGTGTGCATGTACTTTTTAGGAAAATAAACTAAAAACACTGACTCTATAAGTAGTGTGGGAGGTTGTGCAAGATTAGTGCAAAGTGTTTGTGCAGATAATCCAAAGTGACCAAATTCTGTGCAAACAGAACAGAAACTATACATAAACTACAACACTGAGTCCTCAGTGCTCTCTGTCAGACTGAACTGCAGAGTGTGCACACTTATTTCTCTTGGCAGGAAAGATTTCCTGTAGGCCTATCTCTTCTTGTGACCACAGAGCTGAATCAGCCTGTAAACTTCCCAGATGGTTTTATTTAAAAATCTAAGGGTCAATATTTTAACATAAACATAGATCAGAGAAAAGTGCAAAAAAAGAATGCTTTTATTTTTGGCTCTGTAAGTATATTGATGCTAATAATTTTATGCTTTTACTGAAGATGTAAGTACTTCTTGCACAACTATACCAAACTAGTACCTGTGCTAGTACAAGCTTGCCAGTATTTGAAACTGGCTTGCGATGAAGCCATCCATCCTGAAAATCCATCTCATTATGCCAGCTTTTATTGCTCTCAATTTTATGTTCAAATAAATGTGTTTACATTTGCACTATCACATAATTACACATAACTTGTGCAGAGATAATGTTCCCTATGATGGATTATATTTTTGTTTTGTCTTTATCTTTCTTTATGGACAGTATATTTATGAAGCTTTTTTTAAACACATAAACATAAACAGCTCCATCAATACAGACAATAAAGCACAGAGTGGCCACAAGAACGAAATATTCAACATGGATCCAAAGTACAACACAAACGACCACGTGCCATACCTGAAGAGAGCACTGCACACTAGGGCTCAACTATCAATCAAAATTTTATCAATATCTTAATATGGCCAAGTGCAATATTCAAAATACAGGAGCTGCATTTTTAGTAAAAAAGTAAAATGTGCAACATGCCATAGTGAAGCATTGAGGTGCTACAGAGATGCCCCAACCTTCCATTAAAAATTTCTAGAGGTAAAGTAACATGCTTGTTAGAATCCAAAGCAAACATAACCTCATCATCATTTTTATATTTTTCTCTGAAATGCACAAATGGCCCTTCCAGTCTTGACTCATATAAATATAATATACATTTATGAATATAAATTAATATGAACAATTTTAGCATAAATATATAAAAATCACTTAGTGCCATTACAGATCATAGTGGTACTAATTTTTATTATTCCAGTATTTCAGTACTTTTAATCCAAAAATTTAATGTTTCACCAGTACACTGTATTTAAAGGCCAGGCACACAGGTGTTTTCAACCACTGTGCAGATTAGACCTCTGCTCAGATTGGCCTGAGCTGTTCTGGGAGTAGGTGAGTGGGGAAAAACTGCTCACGTCTGCTAACTTGTTATTCCACGCTGAAGACATCTGCAATTTCTGACTGGCGATTTCTCCCACTTGGTGTACATAACTACAGAAATGTTGGCAAAACGGCTCCAAATAAATTCCAACATCAACACTACTACAACTGATTCGGCAAATTTAGGATATAAACAGCTTGTATCTGCTTTCACTCATTAACAAACCACTCCAAACACATAACAGAACAAAAGGGGCTCAGAGTAGCCATTCTTCCCATTCTGCCAACGTTGTATGAATGCAGCATGATTTGTCCTAACCTTATCAGGTGCAAGAAGCTAAGAGGAGATTGCCATTCATGTACAGTGAACCCACACTCTCCTGAGAAAAGATCTGATTAGGCAGCTTAAGTGAAAAAAAAGTGTGGGTGTAAGGAAGGAAACATCCCCTCCATAAAAGTAGGAAATGTAAGCACAGTTACATGATGACCAGCTCCATTACAATATTGGAATTTAATGGAAGCTTTTGCTTACTTTTCAAAAATGGTAAGCCAAAAAAGGTTGGAAACCACTCATTCAAATGTTCGACATCACTACTAATCTCCTTATTCTATTGAAAAACTCCACCACCACAACATAATGTGAATTTCCCCACTCTGAGAAGAATAAAGGTTTATTTTACCTTATGTTTATCTTATCTTAATGAAAGGTTTCAGGTCTACAGTATGACAAACCCTGTAGTGTGTTATGGAGGCCAGTTGTTACATAAGTTTAAAGGCCTTGATTGGAGATCAGTAAAGGTAACGTACCTGCATCCTGCTGCTCCTCATGTTACCACTCCCTTTTAACAGGACTGCTGCAAATCTCAGAGAATCGAGTTGGAGTCCTGCTCTTGGCCGGCGGTCAGGGCACCCGTCTTGGTGTTCAGTATCCCAAAGGGATGTATAATGTTGGACTACCAAGCAGCAAAACCTTGTATCAACTCCAGGCAGAGCGTATACACAAAATCCAGGAGCTGTCGGACAGAAAACATGGTTCAAAGTGCATCGTTCCATGGTGAGAATATGTATGATCACGTGTGGCCTCATACTGATATGAGGCATATTGAGCACAAGCTGACATAAACTCCCACACATTTGAGTGTAATTCATTAGAAAACCTCAGAATCATTGCACTGTTAAACTGGCATTGATTTTTTTTCCACCACTCGGGGGCAGCAAAAACAAGCTAGAAACACATGACTATATATCTACACTTTAAAGTTGTTTCTGTTCACATATATAAGTATATAAAAATGTAAGTCTCATATTCATGCTCATTTTAGCTCTAGTTAGTTAGTTTAGTTTTAGGTTTTAAAAATTGTTAGAACATTTGCTGTTAAATCTACCCTACAAAGCTAAAATGCAGTAACTACATATCCTGGCAAAATTGAGTTAAAACTAGGAACTGACTTGTTGACTTTTGTTGATATATATATATATATATATATATATATATTATTTATTTTTTTATTTATTTTTTTATTGCATAGACCTGTATGATTAAAAGAAAACTATGGGCAGAAATATGTGCCACCAGAAACTGAATTTGAATCATTTATATTTGAATTCAAATTACATAATTTGAATTTGTATTGTTTAATTTGAATCATTGCATTTCAAAACTGAATCTGAATAGTATAATTTGAATTTGAATTTATTAGTTTGAAACTGAAAATCCAGTAAACTTGAAAGTTATTTTTTGGGCATATGTAGACAATAAGGCAGGGTGATGCAGCAGTGGTAGGAGAGTAAAGTTAGGCAGATATCACAATTTGGCCAAAAAATGACTTCGGCAATTATGCTATTAGGCTAACGATCTCGCTCTACTATCTATCTGCGCACGATTGCTCTTCCTCAACTACCCGGATGTCTGTCATGGTGAATTGACACTGAATTTTTGAGAACTGAATTTGAATAGTGAGAACTGAATCTGAATAGTGAAAACTGAATGTGTAAATATATAGTCACCTCAGCTTGTGATCCCAGTATTTCATGATTTGCTAAGCTACTTTTAAGCAACACATTTAAACGCATTTAATTGTAAATAGATAAATTTTATTTGATTTCAAGGCAAATTATTAAGATAAATAATGTCACCAAGATCATAGAGAAGAAATATAAATGTAACATTTTAAACCTCTTGTCCGTACGACTGCAACTCTTTAGGTACATAATGACCAGTGAGTTCACTCTGGCTCCCACTGAGAAGTTCTTCAAGGAGAACAACTACTTTGGTCTGGAACCAGCAAACATCGTTGTGTTTGAGCAAAGGATGATCCCAGCAGTGACCTTTGATGGAAAGGTCATCCTGCAGGGTAAAGGAAAGATAGCCATGGCCCCAGGTAGGTTTGCACATGAGCTCCTCCAGAAGGTCCCAACACAAAAACCTGAAAAATCCCTTTGATTTCACCTATTGCTACTGATGTGTGCTTAGGATGGTTTGAGATAATGAGCCATATTTCACACCCTCTGTCAGATGGGAATGGCGGCCTGTACCAGGCATTGGTGGACAACAATGTGCTGGAGGATATGAAGAAGAGGGGAGTCGAGTACCTGCATGTGTACTGTGTGGACAACATCCTGGTCAAGATGGCCGACCCTTTGTTCATTGGATTCTGTGTGAGCAAAGGGGCTGACTGTGGAGCCAAGGTAGAGTAATACCATACAATAGATAAAAAAGAGTGTATTTGCATCCTTTCTTTCTCATAGATGAGAAGATTGATATCTCATGTCTGTACATTAAGAACAGAACTAGAGTTGAGAGGCACCCCCTTTACATTGTTATAACAGAGACAGGACTGTTGCTCTCTCCAGTATGCTGTTGCATGTTTTGTAACAATAAATCTCAAGGAAAGAATTAAATCAAATAAAAATCCAGAAGAGAAAATGTCTAAATTATAACTCCTGTTTCCTTCTGGTCTCTGTGTCAGGTGGTGGAGAAGGCCTACCCTACAGAGCCAGTGGGCGTGGTTTGCATGGTGCAAGGCATTTCCCAGGTGGTGGAGTACAGTGAGATCCAACCAGAGACAGCTGAGCTCCGTGGACCTGATGGAGAGTTGGTGTACAGCGCTGGAAACATCTGCAATCACTTCTTTACCAGGACTTTCCTGCAGGAAGTAGCAGAGTACGAGCCTTGACTGTGATATATGTTGTGGTACAATCCTTCTGGCGGCACAGCATGTAAGGGTTAAATGCACTTTGGGCAGAGGAAGCCAGCTGTAAACATATCATTGAAATATTATTACCTTAAAGTTGATATGGCAAACAACACAATCAATTGATTATTTTACATACAGCAGATAAGTTTGCAGAATTAATTTAGGAGATACAGAGAAATACAGACATTCATTAGGAGCCCTTTGCTGGCCAATATTCGCTCTCTTTCAGATCAGTTCTGGTCTCTCCCAACTCCCAAATGTTTGTCTCTTTAGCTGCTAAATGTTAAAATACTTTAGTGGGCCAAATATGGATTAAGCTGAAAATAGACACAATTTCCTCCTGAGCAATGTTTGGTGAAAACTATACCGGCCAGCTGTTATATTTATGACTCGTTTTCATCTTTAGAAACCAATGGGCTTGGGGCTGTCAAAGACAGAATAAGGAAGTCATGAAGTATTGAGGGACATACATCATCATACATTTTTGTTGATATTCATGGTCCCCAGCAGATGATCCCTGATCTACCCTGCAGCTCAATGTTTGCACTTTATTAACACAACAATAAGTTGTCTCAAAATCTATGCTAATTAACTATACTAAAAAATAATGTCCATATTTCAGTCTCTGGAGATTAATTTCCTCTGGAGGATAACAAGGTCTAATCGATTTATGTACCAAACATGAAGTTGAAATATGAATATATGTTCAAATATGAACGTCCCCTTTTTGAAGGCTTGATATCTCTGAAACTAGTGGAGATATTGGCCTAAAATTTTGGACAGCAAATATTAGTAACAAGGACATTAAACTGGGAAATTGTTGCCTATTGACCATTGTTAGGTCCTGTAAAAAATGATTTTGATTTCCTACTGTTTTTTTTTTCATGTTACAGGAAATTTAAAGGCCAACTGAAACAACATGTCGCACTCAAGAAAGTACCCTTTGTGGACACATGTGGCAATCATGTCAAACCTACCAAACCCAATGGCATAAAGATGGAGAAATTTGTTTTTGATGTATTTTCATTCTCAAGGTAATGTGTCTTCAGCTATTTACATCTGTTGTTTTACTCTGCATTAAATGAAACAAGTCACAACACAACTAATGTACTGGCTAATTTGCATTTATTTTCTGTCTTTGGAAGGAACTTTGTTGTGTTTGAGGTTGTGAGGGAGGATGAGTTTTCCCCCCTGAAAAATGCAGATGGAGCAGATACAGACAGCCCCACCACTGCCAGAAACTCTTTGCTTGCTCAACACTGCCGCTGGGCCATGGCTGCAGGAGCCACACTACTGGATGAACATGGAAATGCCCTTCCTCCTAGAGCCAGGTCAGAGGGAATGCTTCATATACACCCTGCAGCAACAGATAATGTCTGAACTTGAACTCTAACCCTGGCGAAAACTGCAACATAAAAGGTCTTCTAAATTGCTTGGGAACAGAATAGACCTTTTTCACAGCAGACATTTATTTTGACTCATATTAGCAGGGAAAACACAACTGAAACAAATGACAATAATGAAAATATCCACTGTGAGAAAGTCAAATAAATTTTATTTAGTGTACATAGTCCAAATTTGCCTCCAAGCTTTAACGAGCTGCAGAGCATACAACAGCCTATATCCTTAGACCCTAACAGAAACATCTAATAGAAAAGTTAACTGGATACATTCCCAAGTGCTACAAATTCATATTTCTTCACATTATTACATGAAAAGAATAGTTTAAGGAGCTTGAACAGTGTTACAATAATACTTCATAATCTGATGTGCAGGATTCCCTGTTTCATTGTATTTCCAAGTCTCAGAGTAGTTCAAGATTGAAATAACACAACTGATATATAAGAATATATGTGGTAGCCGGTTTACTTTGACATTTAAGGACAGGGGAATCTTTTTTTCCCATACTGGTCTAAAAGAAATCCCTTCCTATTGCGACAACACTTTGGACAATGAGGGACAGTCTGTTGTGGGCAAAAATACATTCTGAAATTAACTCTTTTAGTGTGCATAGGGTCTTGGAATGTTGTATTAAGATAGATTGGAAACAATCAGAACCTATCCTTGATATCTAAAAATGTTTGTGTGTTTTTTCCCCAGTGTGTCAGCAAGGGACAATTCTCCAGCACAATGTGAGATTTCACCACTGGTCTCCTACTTTGGAGAGGTGAGGACATGAACATGCCCACAGAGTCATATAAAACATGAAGGATATTGGGGAAAAGTTTGCTAAAGTTATAGAGACTGGCCAAGTCTAATTCCAGTGTTAAATTGGTGAAACCTATAGAACTGTTCCTTGAATATATAATACGTTTTCTAAGTTTTCAGTTTCTCAGCTTTCATTTGAAATCGTTTTGCATTAATACACTGCTTTTCAGTGTTTTATCTTGAGAATTATCCCTTCCTAATTGACTAAATATAGTGCTGCCATTTAACGTCTATCTCACAACCTCTGCCAGGGGCTGGAGAAACTGTTGAATGGGAGGACATTGCCAACTCCCCTCATTCTGGATGAAAAAAGGGCCAAAGAGCTGCAGGCTGAGTGAACTGAGAGATGGCAGCAGAGATTCCAGTACAGTGGAGTGCTGAAAGGAGATTACAACCCTGAATGGATGTGTTTGGGTAGTTTCAGCCCCAGAATACACAGATGATTAAATGAAGTTTTGACTGTACATTAATATGATCATGTCAAAGTGTAATTTCATACAGCTCATGTAATTGTCTCTTTGTTGAGGAAGAACTATGCAAATAAGAAAAGACCAGCAGTGAGTTTGGGGAATTTATGTAAAATTTGTTTTACAGGGAACAAAAACTATTATACAAATACCTCACTTTGTGTCCTCTCCCATTCTTCACAGTAAATCCATTCTTCTCTACTCCTTCCAAGAGTTAATATTCAACTGTTTGAGGACATCAGAAATGATACATGAGATTTTGATGATTTTGAAAGAAATGCAATTACCCGTGTCTTAATTGGATACTTGCCACTTACTGAGCCATAATAAGTTATGGGGAATCTTTTGCAGGTTCCATAGAAATGCTCAACTGTGGAGTTCTGATCTATACATAGTAGCTTGTTATCTGTTTTGATCAAATTGAAAAAAACAGGAAAATCTAGATAACAAAGTATGGGCAGCCAGTATTTACTGTGATGTATGGAAAAGTAGATGGAGCTTAATTATGACCTAAGACTACTTAAAGAGCCATACAAACAATCAAAAAATCGATTTCTTTAATAAATACTATGAACATTATGAAGATAATCATTGAATGCAATGAGTCATATTAACAGGTAAATTCCAGTATTAGCTTTCTAGTATTCTTATACAGCCACGATTCTTACAGATGAACTATCACTATTATCTGTGGGTCTGACACTTACACTCCCTCAGTGAAACTAAACCGGGTGTTTACCTGGGAGAGCTGAACACAGATAAGTAGTAGGTTCTGTAGGTCAGTCATCTCGGGATAGTCCTCGCTAGTGTTGCCAGATTGGTACGATGTTTTCCAGCTCTTGAAATAGAAAACAGTTATCATTTATGATAAATAGAAATTAATTGAAAATAGCGACAGTGTTGTGTTTCGTCACAATTTTACAATATGACATATTTTTGTAAATCGTTGAATGATGGTAACTCCTATCAGAATGATTAAAATTATGACATCAAAGTTGTGTCGATGTTTTCACATAACTAAGGACATCAACTTAGGAATATATTGTTAATATGTTGTATTTTTAATGTACTTAAAAACCATCCCAACTAAAGCTAAACCAGCCTAAATCCTTTCCACTCGAGCTCATTTTGTCCCCCACATGCAACCTAAAGCTGCCGAATTGGGCAGAAAACACCCAATCTGGCAACATTGATCCTTGCGCTTAATGTCCCTCCCAGCCACCCTATCCCCGACTGTCTCGTGACCGACGCTGGCCAATCACAGCTGAGACTGCACAGGCACGACAACAATAAACGCGTTAAATCGAAGAGGGGGGACTTTGTATTGCGTTTTTAACTGTGACATGTATTCAGTCCTGTTATTAAATTGTATTTATTGAGCTTAAATTTTAAATATTGTGTTTTTCGAGTTTCTTGTAATTCCAATCACGCGAAACAAATAAGGTGAACGCCGCAGGCTAACGCAGACGGTCGCATCATAACGGCGAATCCTCTGGTATGAAAGTTAGCCAACGGTAGCTTTCTGACAGATGATGCTACACGAACATTAGTGTGTTAGTGTTTTTACAAGATGCATTTACATATCCTTCGTCATTAGGTAATAGTAAACAGTACACACTGGCTATCCTGCCAGTGACTGTTCTCTCAGTTTGAACATCCAGCGTTGGGTCCGTCTGAAGATTGCGATGGATGCTCTGTTATGCTAGGACCATGTTCAAGAATGTTTTTGGCTCAGGGTTCCTGGTAAGAACAGCTCATGTGATTCTGACATGGGTCATAACTCTGATACTCTTCCTACATGATACAGGTAAGTTTCCAGGTCCATCATAATACATTATAGCATAACATAGTGTGTAAAGTTAATTTAATATATAATATATAGAATGACTAGTCAGTCCTAAATGTAGAATCACAACACCGTATATACTGGTGTTAGCTGAGGAAGCTATTTCCACTGTCTATGATTTATGAAATAAACTTGCCTTAGCTGGCTTCAGTGAGTACTGATGTAAATATGCTCTCCTGTGTGTTTTGCTGAAGAGCTGAGAAAGCAGGAGGAGACAGGCCAGCTGATCCAGCCTGTACTCTTCGTCCTGCTGGTGCTGGTGTCGGTGCTGCTCTATTTCGCTGTTTCCCTGATGGACCCAGGCTTCATCTTGTCTGATAACAGCGATCTACAGGTAATTAATGATCCTGATTTATAGTTCTACCATTACTCATATAACAAATCTTTGTCAAAAGTGTTTGGTATCCAGAGTCAAAGAAGGAGCAGAATGGTGACTTGGAGCCTACTTGATAATATGAGTAATAGCTGGTTAAAAAAGGATGCTTATGCTCTTGGATAATGGTGTGTAAGTTGGGGACAAAGTTATATTAATCACTGTAACTATTCTCCTACTTCAACATAAAAATTGTCTTTTATTGGTTGTATTTAGCCCTTTTAGTTGGGATCCTTGACCTGAGAGGTATTTATTGATGTCAGCTGACAGCAACTCTTATTGCTTCTTTGTGGCATTGCAGATGTATTGTGTTGCAGAACAGGTGCTGCATGCATTTCATAGATTGCTGTTTTGCAGTCAGTACATCTCTATGTCAGGGAAGAGATTTATGGATTATAAGGAGTAATCTAACATTGTAAGTGGTTTGTTTTGGTTAATATAATTCATAATATCTTGGAAAATGAAGTCTGCATTAAGAGATTCAGAGATTTAGCTTTTAACGTACCATAGCATATTATACATCAGTTCTGGTAAACAAGTTTTGATAAATCATATGTGTAAGAGTGTGTGTGCATAAGACCTGTGTGAAACACAATCTGGATGCTATGTTTGTGGGAATGTAAATGACAACTGAGCACACACAGCAGGTCCTGATAGAAGCTTCAACTGAAAATGGGCAGTGGCTTCCATGAGCAGTTTGTCTTGTGTGTTGTGCCAGTTCACGCTGGGAGTGACTGAGGAGCAGCAGGACATGATCCCTCCCACCACAAAATCCCTGCGACAGCGCCGCTGTGGCCACTGTCTGCTGCAGGTAAGTTGCCCACCTTGTCAGCATGTGGCCATGGGCTTGTGTGACATGTGAAACACGTTTACTTTGGTTAATTACACACAATTTTTTAAAAGATGGCATGATTTCTGAAGCAAAAGAGCAAAGTGTGCTGATATATTTATCATCACACATACAATACATGTGTAAGTTATTTTGAATCGCAGTTTTTCACAAGAAACTTTGGTAAATTTCTGGGCTTGATTTCATCGCTTCAGCAAAGAGTGAAAGTTCATTCTGTATCTAAGAAACAGTAGTTTGACCCCCCCAAAAAAGAAAAGGAATTTAAACTCAAGGTGCAGATACAGGCTTTCTCAAGAGCTTTCAACTGCATTTCACAGATGGCAGACAGCATTTGCTCACTTGTCAAATATGACACTTCTGTCATGTGCTTGAGTGATAATAGATAATAGTAGTAATAACGGAGGACCTTGAGTTAAGACTGATTTTCTTTGGCTGCAGAGTTGATTCATTGAATATCTGTGGACATGACATTTGTAATTTGTTGCCTGTGGCACCAGTGTAGCTCTCAGGCTGAAATGTGACACTTGATGTTCTACAGTACTTGTAGGATTCCTCAGTGGTATAGAATAACCGATGGGTTGCCAAGCAGCACAGTTCTGTGTTACACATCTGTACCACGCAAAGCATCATATGATACAGGAGCAGAAGTTATTTAAGCAGTCAGGTCTCTGTGTACAGCAGTATACCGGGATTGACTGTATGTCTGTGTTTTGTTTTTTACCTTCTTTGTGGAACATCCAAGCTGATTAAGAACACCATCGGTGAACACTATAATGAAAAGATTAAACACAATATTGGAACCTGACACTGTGTGTATTTATTTTCAATTATAGGTTGGGAAAACCTTTTTTATGTACACATCATTATTTCACCTTAAACCAAAGAGAGAGAGAGAAAAATCTTGAGTCAAGGTCCACTTACCTGCTTTTGGTGCCTTCAGCCACATTTCACAGCGTGAATGTTCTGAAACTGTTTGCTCTTAATGCAGAAGCAAAAAGTATAAGAGCAACCCTATTTATTCCTTAATAAATATCACAACTGAAAAGCTCAGATATATTTCCATGTTTTTCATATGCACTTGTGTCTGTGACTTAGCAGATGGTTCATGTGGCTGTTTTCCCAAGACAGAGAGTACTGGGAAGCGAAGCTGTACGCACAGTCCCACATTTTCCATTGGGACCTCAGGTGTTCTGTGGCTCAGTGAAAATCTGCAGCCTCAGAAATCTCATTACAGCTTGATTTTCCAGGCTGATGAGCAACAGTTTCTAATTGTTTTCACACCACTACTCAAAATCATCTTTGCAGAACACTGGCCAGAGCTATCTCAAACCAAGCCTGGCTGTTAACCAGTGTTAAAACAACACGGCTAAACTTAATGCTACATGTAGCGTGAATATATGTTGTTTAATACAACATTTTTTAAATGTTTCCTCTAAATACAATAATCGTTATTCCAAGCAGCAGCCAATGAGATCGAAGCACTGCCAGACGTGTCAGCACTGTGTCCGGCGTTACGACCATCACTGCCCCTGGATTGAGAACTGTGTTGGTGAGAGGAACCACCGGTGGTTTGTGCTTTACCTGGCTGTTCAGCTGCTGGTACTACTGTGGGGGCTGCACATCGCCTGGTGAGTGAAACATTGTCACCCATCATCTCTGCCCGGCAGATTTTCGCTGCAGCCCCAAAGCCTTCACAGATTGATTCTTTCCTGCTTGTCTACACAGGACGAGTTTTAATGACACACCCACCTGGCAGCTGTGGCTGCGTACCAACGGCATGCTGCTGGCCGTGGCTGTGCTGGTGGCTCTGCTCTCGCTGATCGTGCTGCTCCTGCTTGGCTCCCATCTCTACCTGGTTTCTCTCAACACCACCACCTGGGAGTTCATGTCGCGCCACCGCATTTCCTACCTCAAGCACTGCGGTACAGATGAAAACCCCTTTGACCGCGGCACCTTCCACAACCTTTGGGGTTTCTTCTGTGTGTGGGGTACGGTGGTGTGGGAACAGGTGTACTTCAGGGAGGGCTGCGATCAAGTCTAGAAACACATGACAAGCATTAACTGACTTGAAAGACTCAATTTCACTCATGAACAACTTTCCTGAATTTGAGGATCACACACATGACCACGAAGTCAGGAGATAAACTACCCTTGTGTGCAGTTTACCTTTGTAGAGGCACTTGTGCCATAACTCAACGCAACATTTCCCTTCTTTAACATATCTCCTCTTAGTGGATTGCTTGCTTGTGTTGTCTTGTTATGTTGTTGCAGTCCACATTTCCTTTTTTCCCACCTCTTCCAAAGTGGCCGTCAACAGACAAAAGTTGTCTTTTGTGTCCTCTTAGTTACTCTTAATTCTTTTATGTGGACAACACTACACCTTATTTTAACAATTGTTTACAACCATTCAAGTATACTAGTTTCCTAAAATGGGCAATTATCCACATTGTCTGCAGGCACTTTACGGTCCGATTTTCAGGCTCTGAGTTAAGCTAGTCATTGAGCACTTCTGACTCAAGCTTGTTCTTCATTCATGCACACACATCCCACTTGACCCTCACTCCTGCCTTTTCCACTGAATCATTTATGTGGGCAGTAATTACATGTTTGAAGTACTTCTGGTCCTACCATGACACATGGACTGTTAATTAACACTGTTTACTACCTAGTTTACTTTTAATACACTGCAAATATTGCATAAACGTTTGATTAAAAATATACTTGTTTTAGTTGCATGTGTAGACAATGCAGGCCTACTCTGTTCACCCACTAGAGTCGGATCCTGATGAAGAAGAGTTTAGAGATTTTTTTAAAATTGGTGCATTTGTCATTTTTAGTGTAAAAAGATTAATTCTGTTCTTGTTTCATGTGATAAATTACTGCAATTGCTGAGTCATATTTATTCTGGACAGAGGTTTTACATGGTCCACAGGCGTCAACAACTTTTGTCTGAGAGGGGGAAAAAAGCTGTTAGATCAAGTGATAGAATGACAAATTACAATTAGCTAATATTGATATATATATTTTGACATATGATGGTGTGAAAAACTGTACTGTACTGTTCCTAGCATTTAATCCCACAATTATGTACAGGATGCTTTGACTTTTGATGGACAGCATTTCAAGCTATTTTATATTGCATATAATTTTTAAACTATTTTGAACCAGAAAATGTCTAGATTTTTGTATGACTGTTTTAACTGAGTAACTGGAGGAATACCATGGAACCGTAGCAAAGAGTACATAGGGAGCTTTGAGCGCAATACATTGTTCGGTATTTCCATTTGAGCTTTTCCTTTGTGCAATAGTAACCCTGTAAAACAGCAATAAATGTGGTGTTGAATTTAATGTACAGCAGTAGTACAAAATGCAGTTTGCCTCCAGTTGGACAGAGTCATTGTCAGGGAGAGCTCTGGTTTATATGAATTAACATTTGATTCACATTGTATACTTCTGAATTCTGTGCAATACTGTCATGCAATGTTTTTACTACTTTGAAATGACTGCATACATCAATAAATCAATGTTTCATGAAGAGTTTCCTGATCACTCAAAATCCAGCAGATATACATTTATTTGTTAATATTTTCCTTCATGTAGTTTACACTTGACATATGGGCTGGTTTGATATAAGTATAATCTTCATGATAGTATTATTTAAAAAATCTAATACAGTTGTACTGAGAAACATCTATGAAAGAACATAAATTAACAATTTGGCTATTTTCAGTAAATTACATCCCCCAAACAACAGATAGACATGATTATACTAAATAGCAGAAGGTACATTCAAAGCTTTGGCAGTCAGTCCTCTTCATTAAGATCACAAATATTTACAATGTAGTACTTTGGATTGGGAGGGCAGTACTGATGATTGGAACATCACTGGCATGATGTCTATTTGTAAAAATAAAATGGAACTGGTGACATATTTCATACAGAGTAACGGTAAATGTTCATTCAGCCTTACTGCTTGATGATAGAAAGAGTCAGCAAGAAACAGTTCAAATTCATTTGGCAGAGACAAAAAAAGGTTTAAAAATGTGTTGCAGTAAACAGATCACAAAGATGACGTGCAGCTGGAAATGTGGAACAGTGTAAAAAAAAGGGGGGGGGGTTATGGACTATAAATGTATGTGTATGTAAACAGAAGCTGCCTGATAGTATGATGGGGCAGCATACAAAGGATAAAGCCCTTTGATCAACTCATGAGAGAGAAGTCAAAGTCAGCAAAGATTTCTTGTTGCTCAGCAGTGAGGATGCAGGTTGTTCGTGGAAGGGTGAGCACTGGCTTGAGACGAGTGAACTCCTCGTCAAAGTTACTGACGTCCTTTGGCGCTTTGATTACTGGCAGAAATGGAGGTTTCACCTTTTTGGCCAGGAGAGCATCCCAGTCCATCCCCTGTGAACAGACAGTGGGTTAATGAACAGAAGAGGTCATACAACAAAGATGATCAAGCTGACAAATGCCTTTGGGATCTATATTCAATATGCAGTCAGTGCTGTGGACGTGAAGCTGGTGTACAATAAGATATATATTTTTGGTTCATTATGTATTAACATAATCCTTTTCATAACAGCCATCATTAAAATAACCCATTTTTCCTTTTCTGCCCATAACAAATAAAAATGCTTGCTGTAAAGAAGGATCACTCAGTGGACAGTGCATCATAGAGAAACAGCATATTTAAAATACCAAGACAAGAGCCATGCAAGTTGTTGAGTTTCATCTCATGAAATTTTTCTTACTTTAGCACCACTGTAACTTCAAATGTTGATTATTAGTAATAGTGTACACATTAACTGGACATGAATAAGTCAAAGTGATCAATGGATGTGGGAAAGTTAAATGCATAAATAAATACATGTGATTCAAATTCAAATTGCAATTCAAAATATCTTGGACATGTACTATATTTGTGATGATAAATATATCTGCATAAATACATGAATTCATAAAAACAAAAACGGCACAACTGATGTGAATATACTCTTCATTCTGCTGTTGATATTCTACTCTGGGCCTAGTTTGCAATTACAGAACAAACTGTATTATGAATGTGTGAATTCCTAAAAAATCCTAAATTGATGATAAAGTGAAGCTGAAGTTGTTTTCTTCCTTTCTAAAAAGTCTTTCTAAAACTAAAATGAAGCTGGTTTGAGTTGAAATTCTAAACAGTCAGTCAGAGACTTTGTCACAAAGAGGTTGCAGTGTAAGGTGGTCAGCAGTGCCTGGCTGGATAATAACCTGAAAGAATCTGTGTCTTTTGATCTGCGAGGCATCTTCCTCTCCTGCTCCAAGTCTCTTCTCAGGATTTTTCTGCAGCAGCTAAAACACAGTGAGAGCAATGAATCAGAGTTAATACAACGGGACACACAACCCTTAAATCATTTAGAGCACTAAACTTTAATCAAATGTCAACTGAAATCAATGACGTTAATTCATGATCACAATTTGTCATATAAAAAGAGCCATGTGGAGAATTCACATCTCTTTGATAGGTGAAGCGAGGCCAACCTTTTGAATGAGGGACACAGACTCAGGAGACAGGCAACGAGGGTAGCGCACGTCATCATTGACGATACTATCGAACACCTCTTCCTCATCATCACCCGGGAAAGGAGACTGAAAGTGAAGAGAGAGCAGCACAAACTTAATACTCTCTAGGAGATTCAGTTTCTTCTGTGGTTATATTACAGTGCAGGTAGATCGCCTGGTGGGATCACCTGGGGTCTGCATCTGGTCTGAACATTAGATCAACATTTGGAAGGTGTCTATAGATCTTAATAAACCTTGTTGTACTCCCTGCATATTAAAGGAAGTTCACATTTTTAAGTGTGTCTTAAAAAAAAAAATCACATACACAGATTGTGTTTACTGCAATTGCTCCTTCTGTCCATACTGAACTTAAAGAGATCCCTTCCAAATCCCATCCTAAGGAAGCACCCTTTGGCTTTACAGAGCTTTATAGGAAGTTTCAGCTCATTGTTTAGCTGTTCAATTTTACTTTACTTTACTTTCAATTTTACCACCTGCCAGACAGACAAGGCTAGCGACAAGCTGGCTAGCTTTAGTGGAGCATTTAACAGCTGAAGAGCTAGATACTTCCCTCAGGAGGAGTAGAGGACAAAACAGAGTTAAAAGAGAGTGAATGCTGGATTTCCATTCATCATGTGGACACAAACACAATTTGTAAACATGCAGCTGTTTGTTAATACGTTCACCTATCACAAGAACTTCGGTTTGAGCCCTGTGCTCCCCTGAGCAGTTGCCTGCTTGGCCTTGTTCAGTTTGGTAACTACCTGACATGTTTATACTGACCTCCCCCACCAACATCTCGTAGATGAGGACCCCCAGCCCCCACCAGTCCACACTGCGGGTGTAATTGTTATCTGTCAGCACCTCTGGGGCCAGGAACTCTGGTGTGCCACAGAATGTTGAAGTGCGATCCCCATGGCCCATCCCTACACACAGTACAGCTTTACACAGATATCACTACAGACACACAGAACAGCCATTACACACTCTGTAGATCAGAGCTGCTGTAAATAAGCTACAGTATGCCATCACAAGAATGGGTGTTCCAAGCCTGTATGCAAACTGTGGCTGAGATTTAGGAAAACAATGTTAATGACACTCCTTCGTTTACTACTTTTTTTATTTGCTACAAACTGTAGGTAAAACGTTAAATCACGTATAAGAGCTTGATTTTTACTGGACCTTGAAAAAGCCATAAAATTGCCATTTTCTTACCTTCTTTGCACAAGCCAAAGTCTGCTATCCTGACAAAACCATCTGCATCCATTAGCAGATTATCCAGCTTCAGATCCCTGGCAGACACAAACCACATTATGCTACATGGTCCCATCACTAAGCAAGGTATGAAATAATACTGTTCAGAAAGCAGCTCAAGATACACTCACCTGTAAACTATTTTGTTTAGGTGGAGAAACTCCAAGCCAAGCAGCACGCACGACGAATAAAACCTTAAAACAGAGAGACGGGGATGAAAATAAAACACATATTCTATATTGATGGTGCCAAGTGGATTGGTTTACCGGGAGTGATGTGTGCTAACCTGGCCTGTTTTTCAGTGAAGATGTTGGTGTGAATGTGTGTCATGAGGTCTCCTCCGGGGGAGTAGGCCATCACAAAGCACACATGGTCTGCTGTCTGGAAGCAGCCATACAGGTTCACAAGGAAAGGATGTTGTGAGGCATTGATCACTTCAAAAATCCTCTTTTCACAAATGAGGCTGGACACAAACACAGAGAGACATTTGTCTGATTTTTATCACCATACCTTAATTATGCGTTTGACTCAAACAAAGTTGCATTCAACATGAAGGGCACTCATGAGCACTTCTATAAATATCTTAAATTGGCTTGCAGTTGACTTGATAATAGTTAAAAATAACATTTTTAAATCTTTCTTATGTTCACGGTCAATTCAGTGCCATTATTCTGATCTGGATTTAAGATTTCAGTAATCAGCTGCTGCTTTCAAAAACTTAGATGTGCTGGTCATTCATCATTTTTTAGGCAAGAAATAACCACACATTATATTTTGATGATGTCCAGGTTAGCTTATTTTTTTTATCTTGTGTGTTAAATTCTCAGACAACATAGCTCATCAATGCACTACTTTTCAGAATGACTGTGAAATCATCCTTAAACACCACTGCTTGCCTTTACATTACAGTGGAGTTCATCACTGCGTTGCAGTTTAACAAGGTGACAGCTGTTCATATGCCTGCTGGTCTTGTTGCGCATACCAGAAGGAAAACAATGCTGCATACTGTGATTTGCAGTTGGTAAGATGCTCTCAGTGGTGCAGCATTGGAAGTTCACCAGAGCCTGAAGAAACAGATGAACCATCTTGAGCCTGTTCACGAAAAAGAGAGGCTGACGAGCCTTTTTGACCACTGTTGAAATGTTGAGGGTCCAAAAGACGTCTTTGGAGATGTAGCCTGAGATGTAGCCTAACTCATCGTTACAACCACGGTTGATCATCTGCAAACTTGATGTGGAACTTGTGTTGGAATCATGTCCAGGTGTGCAGTCATAAGTGAAGAGGGAGTAAAAAAAATAGGGCTCAACACACAGCCCTGTGGAACACCAGTGTTCCGATTGAGCGATGAGAAGGTGTGGTTACTTTGGTGATCAGGTAGGAGGGGATGATGGTATTACATGCTGAACTGAAATCTATGAACAGCATTCTCACATATGTGCTGCTTTTATCCAGTCAGTCAGCTTTCTTGCACATGCCCTGAACACACGTCCAGAGATGCCATCGAGGCCAACAACCTTAGGTGCATTAGCCTACTCAATGCAGCACACACATTGGTGTGGGAGAGTGTGAGGGGGTGGTGGTCGCCTTCTGGTCCATGTCACAGCATGAATAGTATAAGTGCTTAAGCTCATCTAGGAAGGAGGCATCGCTGGTTGGTAGTGTGGTGTTGGTGGGTTTGTAATCCATGATGACCGGAATGCCCTGCCAAATGCGCTGGGGATCGGAGCTGTCGTTGAAGTGCTTCTTAATCCTTAGCTTGTTGCTGTGCTTGGCTCTCCTGATGTCCCTCTCGAGGTTAGCCCTGGATAAACGGTAGTCTGTAGGCTGTTACCTGATCTGAAAGCAGTGTTGCGTGCCTTCAGCAGTATGCAGACCTGTCTGTTGATCCATAGCTTCTGATTTGGGAATGTTGTAATTAATTTGTGGGTGCTTATATAGTCCAGAAAGGAAGAAGCATAGGAGCCAATGTTCATGTGGGAGTCCACAGTGGCCCGAAACGCTCCAGTCTGCGATTTCAAACCAGTGCTGTGTTACAGAGTTTAACTGTCCAGTAATTGTCCTCACTAAAGGTTTCACACATTTGATGAGTGGTGTGTATTTGAACAGTAGAAAAAATGAGACATGGTCAGACTGTCCTAAGTGGGGGAGAGTGGCAGATTTGTAGGCCTCTGCCATGTTGATGTAAACAGGTGATTCTTCAATCAAGGGAGTTTTATTTTTGTCCCCAGAGTAGATTTTCAAGAAAAAAATGTTCTTTAGAAAAAACAATTATTGTATTTGTTCAGGTTAGGTTGTATTAGCTATGAAAAAAATAACTGTCTCAATGATGACATTTTAATATTTTTTCAGTGTGTTGAAAATTCAAATGTGCTACAATGTCACTGTTTCAGGCTGCCCCCAACCCAGACTGTCTGACATCCCCTCTATAATAAAGCAAGAAAAAGTGCTAAATTCATTACTTTACAAACTTTTCTTTGCATTTCCTCAAAACGATTTAAAAAGACATTTTTCAAATTCATATAGTTTATATTAGTTCAATTTGCAATTTATTTATAGTTAATATTTAGTTAATATTGCTGTCCCTCGTACATCTGTCATTACCATCACACTCAACATTTTAGAGAGCAATGAAGTTTTTACAAACAGTTACTTACATAGCCGCAAATGAGATGCTCCAGAGGAACATTCCCAGACTGATTTTTGGATGCCACACATGTAAGTAATTTGATGTTTTATACATCCTGATCCGAGAGTATGTTTATTAGGCGTCATTACAAAACAAGTTACTATTTGAGTATTTTAATTCCTTAATAGGAAATTTCACTTCATTTACATATATTCAGTGTACGTTGTATGCTAGCTAACCAGCTAGGAATGTTCCTCTGTTGTTTTTGTGTTCCTTAACAAATACAATAATTGTTTTTTCTAAAAAACATTTTCTTGAAAATCTACCCGGGGGACAGAAAATCACCCAAACATGGTCCAAGGTCTTGCCTCCTCTAGTCAGATAGACTTCATCAGGCATTAACTACTTTTCTCCTCTATTCTGCCTTGGCAGCAGAAACATATTAGCATGCTATTCTCAGTGAAGACCAGGAACTCAAATAGAGCTAGACTAAGTTGAACTTGCTGTATTAGCAGCTCCTGGTGCAGTCACATGTTTAATTAAATGCCATCCATTAGGAACATTGCAGAGTTAGTGGAAAGTGGCACTCTAATAATGTTTCAAATGATCTAGCTGAGGGATTGCATACCTGTCAACTTCATCACGTGTCACAATGTCTCCTTTCTTCAGGGCTTTGATGGCATACAGTTTGCCTGACTTCTTATACTCCGCTAGCAGCACCTTGGATCAGGAGGTACAGGAGAAATGTTTTATCAAATATCTTCTTTTATAACATTTGCCTTTGTTCCATAGTACAACCAGGAAGCTGACAGGAAATGAGGGAAGAGAGAGATTGGGGATGACATGCAATGGTATAAAACATGGACATAGTCTCTGTGATGTCACATGTAGATTTCTGAAGAGTCATTGTGAAGCTCACTGTGGGCGGCTCCAGCCATTTTACAACCTCACACAGATGCTTTTGTTCAAAAGTACTATCATCCTAAATCACTACACCTCTCTGTTATGTTTTGACTTTGGTGCAGTCGATTTAATAACTGTGGCTAGCATATACTCCCATTAGCATCATTAACTTAACCTCCACCATCTCTACCATGAGAAACTCATCCTGGATAACAGAGAGAAACACAGTCAACACAGCAGCACGATCAAACTCCACCCAACAAGCAGCTCCACACCCAGGTCCAAAAACACCAGAACATACACACCAAGAACACTGCACTACACCCCACATCAAGACGCTCCACTCAAAGTGGCCATGCTCTTAATTATGCATAACTTTAAGCCTTAATGTATATATTAAACAAGTGAGTTATAAAAAAAGTCCATCCATCATACACTTGTCAGGAACAGGAAAATTACCTATAGGTAATTGCTGTAAAATGTTTATTTCTGTTTAATTTTATTTTTTTAAATTTCTAATTAACTCACTTTGAAGCCAGCCTCAGGTGGCTGCCTCACTTACATCTTGGCTTAATTTTCCTGCCCCGGAGGTTGCTGCTTGCCTGCAATAAAGGTTCCTGGCCAGACTTGGACTTGGGTTCTGAGTTCTGATTACATGGTCAGCATCCTCAAATTCAAAGTTACCTGGACATCTCTTTGCCTCTACTTATCACTAACCAAGTATTCAGGTGCTTTCTTCTTCTGCTCAAATGCCACCACTGACATTTTTACAGGTATCGAGCAGAGAACAAGTCAGAGTAGATGTGTACCTTTCCAAAGTGACCTCTTCCCAGAACTGAAATGCAGTTGAAATCTTCCATTTGAAGTCCTCCGTACATGCTGCATGAGAATACAAAAGGGCACAAATATATTGTTTAACTTTACCATAGTTATGTTTATTTGTTATTTTTGTGCAGTTTTATATTATTATACAGAAAATATACTTAAGTATTTCAAATTGATGGCATGAAGCATCACACAATACAATAATAGAAATCAAAAAATAGAAAAATTTCCACATTCCAACTCTGTATGACTTACTGTGAGGGTGGACGAATTGAGGCTTGTCGCTTAGGCTTTGGACTCTTGTTGTCACCAGGAGACTGTTTTTTCAGTACGGCAAACAGACAATAGAAATAAATTGACACATTAACAGAATCACTCAAACACAAAGGGAAAAAAATAAGACAGAACTTAAATAAAAAATAAAATATAAACCATTCTAGATTTGGAGAGCAGCAAAGACATTAGGGATGAAACAAAACTACACAATTTATCTGCAATTAATTCTTTATTTCCCTGGCATTAATCTTTGTAATATTATTCTCTTAAAAGAATTTGTCACTGAAACAGACCACCTGACTTGCTTACCAGTGGAGAGTCTTTAGTGTTCTTCCTTGTGCGATGAGGAGATCTGCCTGGTTGATTTTCAGTAAAATTCAGACTCATCACAGCAGGTTCTCTGAAAAACAAGAGGAAATCCTATTACACTTGAATAGTTGCTGTCTCAAATCCACTAACACATTGCCGCACTATTAAAAATATGTCTGCCTACTTGTCTCTTTTTGAAGAAATTTCCACAGCAAGTACTAGTATAAAAAACACTAAAAGCCCTTCTAGGCCTTTGAATTGTTAGGTTTTCTCTCTGCAGCTGGCACCTCCTAAAGCATGGTGTGAATTCTCCTCATATCTTTTTACTTGTTGTGGCCTGTTGTGACATTGAAGACACTGTTATATCCATTTTTATTTCACTGCGTTTGGATTATGTCTACAGTCTGATATTTATTTTTATTACTTATTTATCGGGTCCATCTTTTATCATCTTTCATCGATATACTTATTTTAAATTGTAAGTTTTGTCATGTTTTTAGTGATTTCTGTGATTGTAGTGATTCTTGGAAACCTTGGACACACACACAAAACTTGTTAGTGGGATGACACTAGAATACATTGTTGTTTGGTCTGTGCATGGAATTTGGTAACAATAAAACTAAAGAATGTTAGATGTTATCTTTTAATAAAGCTCCCTCTTATGTGTTTATATATATTTATTATACAAGCGCAGTCTCTCTCTCTCTCTCTCTCTCTCTCTCTCTCTCTCTCTCTCTCTCTCTCTC